>WEIV01015699.1:0-111159 GCA_013390005.1 Calyptomena viridis
CTGAAAGGTTCTGATAGGGAGGGACTGAAGAGAGGAGGATGTCTGGGGAAGTACTTCATGATATACATTTGTCAGCATTTGATGCTGCTGTTCACTTATGAAGGCTGCACTAAAGTGCAAATTAAAAGCCCTGGCAAAATACTGTATAATCTCTTCTGATCTGACAGCATAATGCCAACTATTTTGTTAAGTGCTTGAGCATTTGTTCTTGGCATTGCCAAACAACATTAACCATTTGTTAATTCAGAAGAAGTTGGAGGAGATCTTGGAGAAAATCTTCCTCTCGTATAAAGTTTACTTCATGTGTATTCTTATTTTTTAATATTTACAGACTTGGCTGCTGCACAGAAGTTCCATTTATGTTGCTTTCAATGCCTTCCTTTCTCTTGGCTTGTGATGTTTTTCACATATGGATGTTTTACACCAAAATACAGCAGGCTAATATGAATAGTTGGGTTTCTTTTTGAGTGCTCATGGTTTAGGCTCCTCGTCTCCTTTCTCCTGGTGTGAAAATAACCAGGCAAGGCAGTGACTTGGTGACACCCTTCTCCTGTCTGCCCCATGTAACAAAGTGAGGCCACTTCTCTGCTTAAATATGAACAAAGATGGAAAGGCTGAGATATGCTGAGATGTGAGCGAGATATTACATGCTAGGTTGAGGAAGTGAATGGTGCAATAAGAGTTTATCAGCACTCTGGAGGAAATGGTGATGTATTATTTCTGCTGGGAGCTGGTAGTCAAGATAAAAAGACATAAATTAAGAAAGTACATTAGACTACCTGGTAAGTTAGAGCACTGAAGCTTTGGGTACAAAAATCCATCAGACCTAAAGCAAACTTCTAATTTTGGAAAGTTTATGGTAATAGTAGCTGTGGATCTTTGTACTGTGACTGAGACACTAGTTCTAGTGTGACAAGATCTTCCTTGAAAGAAGGGACAGATCAGATTCTATTCTGTTTGCTCCTTTGCTGTTGTGGCAATAGGCTGTGCAGGAGGAATAGCTGTGTGCCAAGAATGTGGCTGCTGTCTTTTACATACAGAAATTTCCAAGTTACTAGAGTATATCTGTTACATAATACAAACTAGATTCCAGGTGATATATATCAATCCTTAAAAGCTTTGAGGCCTCTTGAAGAAGGGCAGAGGATCCTTAGTGGGGACATTAACTGGACAGTTGAATACATTGATCTTTGCTGTGTAAAAAGGCTATCCAAAAGTTCTGAAAGGGAACAAGAGATGAGGATATTTAAGGCTAACACCTGCCCTTCGAGTTACATTTTAACTCAGTGAAGTCAGGCTGCTGCTCACTCAGTGCTCAGGAATACACNCATGAAAGACTAGTTGTACTTTGTTCAATGTCCAGCAAAACTTTATTAAGTCGTACAATGAAACAGTGTTTCTCAAAGTAATTCACTCTGCCAAGAATGGTATCATCTCTGAAGATACATTTAACATCTAGAGTTCAGGAATGAACCAACTGGATTGTGGGGGAAAAGTTGTGTATTTTAGAACTATCTACAAGAAATGTGTGTGTTAATGCTGTATTCTGTGAACTGACAAACTGATGACTGTGTTTCTCAAATCTAATAGGTGATAGAGTCTGATGAAGCATTAGAAGATGAGGTACCAGATTCCCCTGGGGTGGAAAAACAAGACAAAGAAAAAGAGAATAAAGACTCTAAGAAACTTCGTTGTGAGTTGAAAATTTTCCATTCGTTTATTCTAGCAATGCCAGTTTTCATTTTCTGCATCCTCAGTGTTATGTGTAAATAGGGAAGAATTCAAAAGGAGAGCTAGAAATGAAACTACTCAAGTCTGGAAACAGGCTTTTATGTGGTTCATTCCACATCTTGATGCCACTTGGTAAATTTTCATCCATGTTTTATTAATCAGACTTAGAAAGAAAAGGAAAAAGTGTGAAATGTCTTTAGCTTCTGATGTATGACACATTAAAACCAGGAAAATAACCAGTGGTGAAACGAATTATTTTCAAGGTAGTGTCAAATGCACAGAAGTAATTGAGTGTTTGTCCTATCCAGCTGTAATAAATAGTTTTGAATAAGAATTCTTTTATCATTTTACTGATTAGTATTGTTTTTCTTGGTTTTTATCTGTGGTACAGCATCTATACTTATTTGCGCTATTAACTTGAACTGCAATTTTGCTAAGTTGCTAATGATGTATTTTAGAGAAACTAAACATTTTGAATTACAACTGCAATATTTCAGAGCTAAATTTCTTTAAGATGCAGAAATTAACTTCCTGTGCACAGAAAAATTAATCAAGCAGACTGCTTTCTGTATTTTCCTTCCAGGCGTTATATGTAATTTTCAAGAAAGTATTTATTTCTTTCAAAATAGTTAACCTAATGAGATGCAGGACCTCTTTGGAAACACAGCTTTGTTTTAAAATTCCACATCAATTCTATATTAGTTGGTTTTGCAATTTTTTGTGGTGGAGTTGTCCGTAGTGGTTTGAAAAATGGATGCTATTTACAAGGAATTCCAAGAAGTTAAGGTAAAGATTGTGGTAGTGCAAATTTGAATATGTTTTTTTGTGTATCTTGGAGCTTAATTTATCTTAGTTCCTTGGCTGATAAACGCAGTGTTGGTTCTGTAGATACTAATGCTAAATGTGTTTCTCGTTTCAGCGGTGAAAGCACCCAGCAATATAGATTCCACAGATCAGAAAAAGACCAAAACGAAGCTCAAGAAGTTTCTTACACGGCGCCCTACATTACAAGCTGTCCGTGAAAAAGGCTACATTAAGGGTAAATGAACCTTTTTAACAAAGGAAATAATTTGGAAAGCTGAATTTAGTAGTTCATGTGTAAAATGGGGTTAATATTGTCTAGTCCCAGAGTGAAATACATGCGTATAGTTGGTTTAACAAAAGTCTTGGATGTATAGTGGAACTGGTGGTTGATTGTTGTACTTCTGAGCGCTGCTACTCGCCATTAAACTGCACGGGGGATGTCCTTTCCTTCAGCTCATTGCTGGCAAAACTGCAGTGAAAACTGAGGGCCAAGGAGCCCGTTTGGACTTGGACTCTTTAGCTAAGAAGCACTACATTCCACTCTTCTGAGCTGGAAACTCCAGATAGCTGATCATCATTTGTGCATACCAGGGAAAGAAAAGCCCTTTGGGTATAAAGCTGTGCTCATCTGCTTCACAAGGGTGCTTTAGTCTGTGTGGAACCAGACAAACCAATGTGCCATCTCATAAGAAATGAAATATTTAGGCAAACCAGGATGAGGTTAAAGGAATCTTAACTTAAACACCTTTTTCCCCTAGCCTTTTTTCAATGTATACGTTGTTTAACTGTTTCACAAACAATGAGTCTTGATACTCTTGAATGAGAGTTATGAAAGAATTGATTTCCTTGTGTCACACTTGTAGAAATTTTGAGAAAACAGTATTTGCACATTAAGTTAATTTTTTTGTGTAAATTATTGACTTGGTGCTCACTGTAAAACTTCATTTATTTATTGATTTGTATGCTTTATCAGGACTTGTAGATGGTGCTCTACTAGGGTCAAAATAGCGTATGGGTAGGCAAATATCAGACCAAATCCTTCCGTGATTTGCCTAACTACATACTTTAACAGGTGTGCTTCTGTTGCATGTGGTGTTTGATATATTTGTGTATTTGCAAATATAATTTAACTGTAAATGATGGAAATTTTGTTTGGGATAAGGAGGCATTATTCTCAGACTTGGACGTTTTGCTCTGCTTTACAGTTTAGTATTCATGTCATGGCTCAGTGACATAACTTCTGACGTTAGCAACCACAAACACTAAGCCAAGTTTAATTTGTACATGTGCGTGCTAATGATTGGATTTTTAATAAAGACATTAAGGAATAAAGAGTTTGTTTTTATTTAAAAGCATGGTGTACATTTTAAAAGTTGAATCTGCACTGTACAGTTTTACATTTACTGTATGAATGAAGAATACAGAAGTCTTTATTTAAAAGCCCAGCGTACTTTTGCGGCTGCTACAGAACAAGCTTAGTAAATGGAAAGCTTGGCAAACCCAGTGTGTGCTGAAAAAAATAGTGAAAAGTGAAAAATTCTAGGAAAAAAATCCACTTGAAATAGCGTGCACTAAGTGCAGAAGTAACTGTGCTAAAGCTTTGTCATATGGAAAAACTAAAGTACGGAAATTACTTTTAAGAAGAAAATATATTATTCCTGTATATATTGAAATTATTAAAATCAGGGGCAATTGTAGCAAATGACTTTGTTAAGATCGACTATTGTCTTCTGCTGCCTAATCTGCATTGCTTTACCTGCCACAGCTGCATGCTAGCCTGGCTTTCTACTGTGTGGGCTTTTTCAATCCTTTGCTACTGATTCTGCTTTTACAGCTGGCTGTGTGAGTAGCTGCAGCAGGGCTGAGGTGGTTTGGACCACTGGCCTTATACATACGCATCTAATCATACCATTAAGTGCTCATTTTCCTACTATATAATTGGTTTGGTGTGCTGTTTGGATTTCCCAGAGCAGTAGTCAAGAAGCAAGAGTTGTTAATGTATCTACTTAAATTACTAAACGTGAAAAATGGGCTCGATACTGTGCATGATGTAAATGAAAGAGCAGTCTCTCTTTTGCAGAAGCTCTGAAGTAAGATATACTTGATTCTGGAAAGTTGGCCACTTATATACCTTATTTAACAGATTAAAAAGCCAACCAAACAAAAACCTTCTTCCCTTTAAGAGTGTGAACTTTGCTTCTCTGTCTCAAGACCTTATTTCAGTCTCATACATCTGAACAGAGGAGTCCATTTGGGCATTTTTGATGAAAGCCATAGAAATGGGTCTGTTAAAGATTTCGGTGATAACAAAATCCGAACAAGAGGAATTAACGTGAGACATTGCAAGATTCCCTTCTCTGCCTGAGATGATTTTCATTTTTGCTACAGTTTATGATGGAAAAGAATCCCTGTGGATTGTGTAGTTTTTAAAACAAGACTCAAGTTTACCTCTGACCATAGATATCTGTATTTAGATAATGACCTTGCAGACAGGTTGCCTATGCATGGTCATACCTTCATCCATTCAGAGCTCTCATGTAAAGATCTGTCATTTTTAAATCTGTCAGAACTTAAAAATGTTAGAAGACTCTATGTTAAAATAAATTAATATGCAATGCTGTGTTAAACCGTAGGTTCAATGAAAGATGAAATTTTACAGGGGTTTTCCCAAGGCAATGCCAAAAGTTTTCACTCTGGTTAAAGTGTATTATTATGTCTGTTTACATTTTTAACAAAGATTACAACAAATGTATTTTTGAGCTCAGAACAGGAAGGGAGTGTAAAAGGACATGTTTAAATCCATTACATTTCTCATTGCAGTATTGACTATGACTCATAAGTATCACCTGGGGAGTTAAAATTATTTCAGTAGCAGAAGTTCCTTATTCAGAGGCTCAACATTTGTGTAACTGCTGACACTCTTTCTTACTGGGAGCTTTTTCTCACTGGGAGCTGCTGGGAACTCTTTTCAAAACTTTCCTCTTTCCATTCCAATACTGTGACAATTGTATCCAGTAGTCTTTGCCCTTTGTAGAGGTTTATTTTAACCTGAACTAGTTCTGTCACTTGAGCCCTGTTCCACTGTAAATCAGTCTCTTTACTTGGTTCCAGATCAAGTTTTTGGTTCAAATCTCACCAGCTTGTGTCAAAGAGAAAACGGCACGGTGCCAAAGTTCGTGAAGCTGTGCATTGAGCATGTTGAGGAACATGGTATGGTTGAAGTTTTTTGTTTTCAAATCTCTCTTGCTCATCACCCTTACCTAATTTTGAATGTTTTAATCTTAAAATGCTGTAGATTTTTGGGGGGGAAAATAATTTGAAACTTGTGTCTGTAGTTAGCAGTGGGTTTTCAAGAATGGAGATGAAGGTGGGATCCAAAATGGGAAGAGGGGAAGAAATCTTACATCTGAAAAACTGATCTGCTTCAGTATATTTTAAGCTGAGGAGAAGGTAGGACAGCCTCCTGGCAGCAAGGCTCTAAGGAGAAGGGGGGGATTACAAGAGGTAGTTGAAGAGCTCAGCCTGCCAAGTTTTTTTCAGGTTAAAAGAGAGACAAAATGCAACCATTCATTTTTTGAAGGTTTAAGCATGCTAACAATGACTTCTATTAAAACTTCCTTGAAACAAACTTCTAGGAAAAAGTTGTGTTTCTGCTCCGTATATGCATTGACTGCCAGAAGACCAATCTATCAGTTTGATGCCCTTCAGCCAGTTACACTGACTCCTAAATTTTATGCAATTCTGGAGATTATCACTGTCTACATATTGACTCAATTTTTGTATGCTTTTACTGAAAATAAGTATCCTCTACCTAATGACTGGAAAACTTTGTTTGAAAGCTATATGTGTCTGCTGTAAAGGATATCTTGACATTTTTGTTGAACATGTTGGTTGTGACTCCTGACTTGGCTGTAGTCTCTGCTGGTTTTCTGGCTTGTTTCTTGCTGTTGTCATTGCCCTATCTCTTGGAAAAGATGACTGAGAGGAGATTATGGCATCTCCATAATCATCATTCAGATATATTCCAGTCCATTAATCTGAGAACGTTCTCTTGAAAATCAGGGTAAGTGTTACAGGGGAATACATGTGAATTCTAAGACATCTTCCATGGAAACGTCATTTAGGTTTTGTTGCAACCTGTAGTCCTCTTTCTCAATGCTACTATCTTGTGGCCTGGGAGGGGAAAAATAACTACTTCCACTGCCTTACTCCAGTTTGACAAACTGCCACCTTGCTTGTGGCAGCAGGATTTATTCCATCTGTGATCTGCAGGTTGTAAGAAAGGGATTATTTTGCTTTGTTCCTTTTTTTTTATTTTATTTTTTTTTTTATTTTAAAGACAGGGCTGCAGTGAAGATAGTGAAGTTTTCGTTTTTTAAATACCTGAGGGGGAGCTGACAGAAATGAACAGCTTTTTTTCCCCACTTCTCCAACTCTTCCTCCCACTGCCAATGCATTTCAGTTCTTTCTGTAAAGAAATGACTAGTGGATTATGGGGAAAAGGGCTATGTCAGATGGTGCTGGTAACTGTGGTGTGTTGCATCAGACAACTCTGTGAGGAGCTACAGGGATTTGCAGGTATTCTGGCAACACTCACCTGCTCAGTGGCACTGACTCACATGCTGCATTCAAGTGACTTTTCAAATAAGTTCTTTACCTCCTAATCACTGCTGAGTAACTATGGTGGCAACCACAAAGACATGGCTTTCTTCTTTTTCTGGCTGAGTGTGCTATCCTGTAAGGCAGGGGCTACCCATTTTAGTGTTCTAGGCTGTTGGGTAGCTCCATGTCTGCATGCACAGCATTCCTTCTCTGTGCAAACCTGGTCACCTGACAATTCTGAGATGTTCTTAATGCATGACTTGATTGGATTTTTTTAACCATACATTAAAGAACTGAACATTGTATCCACAAAACACTTGATTTTTGCATGTTGGACTCCCATGTATATTCCTTGCCCACTCACCAAAGCATCCAGAACAAGACATCTAGTGTCATTGGGGAAACTTGGAGCTGTTGCCTCATTACTACTTGCATAGGAAATTTTAGAGATACTTTGATCTTGGCCCTACCAAACCTGTGTCAGCAAATTAAACCTCCTCTGATAAGCTCTGCCCATCAAAAAAAAAAGCTGGTTTAGCTTGGCTTTGTTACGAGGTGGGTTTCTCTTGTTTTTAATTTTGCTGAGTAGACCTATAAAGAAGCAGCCTAATGATTTCAGAATTCATATATGTGTAAGGTATTAAAATGGATTTATCTCTTTGTTTCAGGATTAGATATCGACGGATTATACAGAGTTAGTGGCAATCTTGCAGTGATACAGAAACTAAGATTTGCAGTCAACCATGGTAAGCTTCCTCCAACTATATTCCAATTGCATATATTTTCAGATTGTTCAAGTTCATAGAAAGCTCAGGAAAAAATTTGCTCTATAACCATAGTATATCATGAGAAATTACTGTCATCTTCGAAGTAAAGTTACTTCAAAATTGTGGAATCGAGTATGCAATATGCACCACTTGAAAAAACCTAGTATCCTGGAGGTTTGGTCTCATGTGGAGCATAGAGGCATTGCTAGAACAGAATTCTAAAGGAAGATGGGAATAGAGTTTGAGGAGGAAGGGATTATTTCAAACAAAATAGCTCCATAGCTTATAGAAAAACAGCAAGCATGTTAACTTGCCAGTAGCATTAAAACTGTAAGTTAATGTTTTTTGTTGTAAGATTTGCTACTGCCTTTTGGTGTGGGGAAGCTTAGCTCCTCTTCACTGTACTCTGTGTATAAAACCCTTCCATCTGGTGGTATCTTAGTGTTTTGTTCAGTGCAACTAGGAAGAGGACAGTAGCCCATCCACGATCTGACCTCTCATGTCCTGACAGACAGGGTCTAACAGTAAATTTTGTGTTACATCAGCAGCTCCCATTCCTTTGTGGAAAATGCCCTTGGTGTAGGGGAGCTGCATGTAGTGCAGTAGGCAGAGTTCAGCCATCTGTGTAGCAGTTGAGGTTTTGTATCCCCTTCTATGCTGCCACAGATTTGTATCCCAGAATGGATGCAGTGGGCTAAAGTGGAACAGGTCTTTGCTGCTTTAAAAGCAGTTAAGTACAAAAGAATAGTGAAGTTTATTTAAAAACAAAAAAAAGCTTTTATGGTTAAATTATTAACATCAGTTATGAATTTTTCTCTCCCAGATGAGAAACTGGACTTGAATGACAGTAAATGGGAAGATATTCATGTCATCACAGGAGCTCTGAAGATGTTTTTCAGAGAATTGCCAGAGCCGCTGTTCACTTACAATCACTTCAATGACTTTGTCAATGCGATTAGTAAGTCTGGAGAACATGGGTGTGGTGTTTGTGTAAGTTCTGCTCAGTATGTACAATTCTTTTGATTATTTTGAACATAAAAGGAGGTTTTGGTTACGGACGGGTGGTAACTGCTCCGGAGTTGCCTGTCCGCAGTGCAGGGCTGGGCCGGGAGGTGGCAGTGTCCTATCTCCTATTAGCCTACAAACCGTGGCTTTTATTCCCAGCCTGTTACATTTTATGCTGAAGTTTTAAACAAAAATACTGAATTTTTGTTTCTATACCTCATCCTTTTGCAGAGCAAGAACCAAGGCAGCGTGTCCCTGCTGTTAAAGATTTAATCAAACAGTTGCCAAAACCAAATCAGGACACTATGCAGGTACTCTTTAGACACCTGAAGAGGTAAGTAACTGATAGAAAGTCTTGGTATTGCTGACCCTCTCTTAGACCTAAATAATCCTAGTAAAAGTCCTAGGTAGCAATTTCTACTGCATTTTTATTTCCTGTATTGGACTTGATATGAGCAATACATCAATCTGTTTTTATATGAGCTTGCAGAGTACCAAACAGACTTGAGACTGTTTCATGGTTATAATGTTTACTGCCAAGTCTTTATGTTCAAGGGACTGTGAGAGGACCAGGAATAATATTTCAAAGCAACACTTTTTTGTAGAGAGGGGAATTACAGCAGCAGTATGCCCTAATAACAAGACTGCTCATTAAATAAATACTGTGGATAGTTTTTTGCTTTGGACTGTGTCTTTTTCTGACATCCTCTTACTCTAACACTGATAAGTCTCCTTTTGTGTATTTCTTTTCTCTTTCAGAGTTGTAGAAAATGGAGAAAAAAACCGAATGACCTATCAAAGTATAGCAATAGTTTTTGGTCCAACTTTATTAAAACCAGAGAAAGAGACTGGTAACATAGCAGTCCACACAGTATACCAGAATCAGATTGTAGAGTTAATTCTACTGGAATTGAATTCCATCTTTGGACGCTGACAGTTTTCTTGGAGTAGAAACTGGAAGTGATGGGTTGGCAGCAGTACTCCATCAGAAGGAATTATATAATGTTTGTGGACCAAGCAACAACTCCTTTTTTTGCACTTTTGGGGAGGGAAGAAACAGGAGAAATGTTTGACCACTTTAATACAAATTAAAGACAACACTTTGGTTTTCTTTGAAATGTTCAATGTAAAAAGTGAATTGAAAAGTTTATAGTTTGCCTTTTTTAAGTAGCATTGGAAAAATGTAATATAGGTTCATACACTGGATTTCTTGTAGAGTAAAACTATAAATCTCAAACTGGATAATCTGGAATTTAATCTCAAAATTATTCTTCTTGATAGAGAAAAGTCCTACCAACTGGTATGGAAAAATTCATTGAAGTTACATCTTAAGCTTGTATATTACAACCTGCTCAAATCTGTATGACACTTTTCCAAGGGGTTTCTGCATGCAGTGACAGTCTTAGACTTGCGCTAACAGTTTGGTTTAGTTATTTAAATCTAATTTTTTATTTGATATCTGCTGCCCGTTTTCCTTCTTTTTTCTCCCTTTTTCTGTTGTTTTGTTTTGGGTTTTTTTTCCCTTTTTTCAGCAAACTTTCTGGAAGTTCTTAGCTGCTTCATAGAGCAGCACACTATTACACTATTTCAAACACTGAACTTGTAAGAATATCCAACAATGGATATTTGTCTTGTGGCGTAATAGAAATAATATTTAATAAACATGTTCATTTTTTTTCAGGGTATTTCCTGAGCTAAGTTTTGTGTTATACTGATCTAAAGCTAAAGTCCTAAGTAAATACCAACTGTAACACTTGAGTTCTTGGTATAATGCTGTGGTAGTGAAAGTTCATTCTTGATGTAAATACAGGCTGTCCCTTTGATTCTTGTATATAATTCAGTTCCTGTATAGTTTAAAAACACTTTAGTCACACATTTCTAATCATGGGTAGATTAGCTACAGTAGCATAATGTTTCCAGTGGATGTCTCGGTTTCAGCAGGGAAACAGGTTATGGGGAGGGAGGGGATCTAACTGTGTGCACTTTTAGATGTTAATTACATTTGCTGGCAAATAACTGTAATGCAAATGGTACTGGAGAAATACTGAGTGTGCTTGCTAAATTGTTAATGCACTACAAGAGGAGCCTTTTAGGTTATTTAATATGTACAGGATACATTAGAAAAATGTATTATGAAATCTAACATCTACAAATAGTGAAAGTCATGTTTTGATAGATAGATATTTGATGGAATCCATGATGCTAAATTTAAGTTTGGTTTTTGTTGGTTTTTTTTTACATTAATGTAGAATAATTTGTAAAATTGGTTTTGAAAGATTTTGTTACAGGGAGCATGGTCTGCTGAAGATTTTTTTAAATGTATTTTTCTAGACTAACTGCTGTATCTGACATATTTGTTATGTCTAACCAGAATAAAGAAAACAATAGTTATTTTAGAGTTTGCCATTCCCACTTCAGACAACATGAACCTCCTTTAAACAAAACCAATCTACCTTACCCCTTAGCATGGATGGATACCACTTGTGGCAAAGAGTTGTCACACTGGACTAAAACATGAATGCCTGCTTTTAACCTTACAGTTTTAGGAACTTCCCAGTCCCTTTCTATAACAACTTAAATTCTAGCATAAGGTACGGAGAGGGCAGAAGTCATTTATGGCTATAAATTTGCAGTCTTTAAAGCACATCCCAACTTGGAAACTACTGTACAGAAAGCAGGTACGTTGAGGAAGTGATTGTATGTCAGTAGCCTTTGATGTGCTGTGTACCTTTCCCACACAGCCCTGGCTGACAGCAGAGGGGGTGTGTGGTGATGCACTGAGGTGGAATCAGATGAATGGTACGAGAATTTCGTGAGTGTAGGGCTTGCATGAAAAGTTTTTGGAGATAAACGAGAAGATTAGTTACCTTGTGGCTTTCTCACTGTCTTCTTGTGGTAATGGTGAAGTCTTGTGGTTTGTTGCAAAGCGACCTGGGTGAGAGCTGCCAAACCCCATCTCCGTGGTGTGTTGTCACACTGGAGCAGTGCTGAGCAGCGGCTGTGCCCTAAGCTACTAGAAAATATCAGCAAAGTTGAAATCTGTGGCTGTACATTATTCAAATCCTGACCTTGGATGTAAAACAAGAAAGATTTCCCACTGCTAAATGAGAGGGCTTGTTCACCGGTCACCTTTTCTGTATGAGTGTTACCTTTTTCAAAGGAAGAATGCCTTTTTAAAGTAATTCGATAATGAGGATGTCACGCTTTTCCTTGTATTCCCCAAAATAAAGCATTTTGTTATTACAATATATAGTATGCTTTTGTGCAGTTAAGTTGTCTTAATATTCTACTTTTTAGTTTGGGGAGTGGAGAGTATTTTTTTTAATTGAAAGAGATGTAGGTAAACACTTGAAACATTTAGGAGGAGGAGGAAGTTCAAGCTGATGGTATATTTCTCGTGACCAACTTGAAAGGGTATGTTGTCACACTGGGCTTTTTCACTGCTTGAAAGATCTTGTCTTGTTCCTGCAGTTAGCTTTCTTTTAAATAATCAAAACCAGGGGATTGCACAAACATAGCAGTGGAAAACTATTTGTATTAGGTGAAACAGTTAATTTTATATATTGCTCAGCTTAGGCTTCAAATCAGATTTGGTTCTGGTTTAAAACCAATTTAAAGCTTAAATATAAATTTTTGAGACTATAACCACTCAAAGATACTGGAGGTCCAACATTATGGTGTTGGTGCAAGGTGAAATTTTTGTTCTAGCACTAGAGCTGTGTTCAGCTCTCTAGTTCAGCTCCACAACATTAGTACCAAGCAACTTACAGACATTCTTGATCTATACCAGTTATGGGTCTCTTCACTTTGAAGCTGGAGAGAGAAGCAGACACAAAAATATAAGGCAAATATACATAGTCTTTTCATGTAAACCAATTTCTTTAAATTGGAGTTGAGTGCAGGAAGCTTTATTTATATGCAAGTGGGTAGGTCATGCTTACTGCCCAGGCCCAGGCTTTCCTCCCCATGTTCACAGAAACCCATGATAAATTCCCTTTGTGCTGAACCCATTGTATCCTGGCAAGTGAATCCTCAACTGGCAGCATGAGCGAGAAGGGAGTTTGTAGGTAATATCTGTTTATTCCTATGAGAGGCCCTGACTTTTTCCCCTTAAAGGGAACAGTGCAGTTTAGCCCTAAAGTAATGATATTCCCAGAATCAATTGGTTAATTCATAAACCATAATATAAACCAAGCACAGTGCAGGGCATTCTGCCGGGCCCAGGGGGAGGGACAGCATGTCTGATGAGGCCGCTGCAGCCGCGGGAGAGGAGAGCTCCTCGGAAGAATCTTAATTAGCCTCCACAATTGCAAAGTTTTGTGGGCAAGCAGCTGGTAGGACTGGATCAGGCCTTTACAAAAGTAGCCCTATGTGAATGTGGGACTTAAATGAACATTTCCCCCACCCCCGTCGTCCCTCCAGCTCCCCCAGCATTCTTGTAAACAGAGCACTTGTAAAACAAGCTCACACTGTGTAACAAACCAACATGAAAGGCATTCAGAGGCGACTTGGCCTCTCGGTCCTTTTTATTGCCTCAAGAATTAAATGGCAGCTCTAATATTAGTTTCCTGCAACTTCCCCGAATGGATTTCAGTATGTTAAGGTACTCAGCTGCTACTTTGTAAAAATAAAATAAATCTGTGTTGCATTCAGTAACATCAGAACATCAGTTTTATTATATTTATTTATAGAACCTCATCTTGCAGCTTATTGCACTAAGATAAGCTGGAAAAAGGGAGAGAGATCCTCTCTCCCCTTATTCTCTCTCTGTGGGAATAACTAAATGCAAAACACTGAAGGCAGCCGGACAAAGCAGGTGTGATGGACAAGCAAGATAGCAAAGAAACAGTCACTCAGAACCACAGGAATCCAGGCCAGGGACCTGAGAAGGAGCCAGGCTGCTGAGAGTATGGGTTGGGGTTGGTTTTTTATTTTCTTTTTTTTTCTTTTGTACTTCTTATAGTACAGATGAAGGCCTTAAATTCTTTAAGGGTAATTTGCTCTGTAAACAGGTGGAGTTAAGTAACATTGAAAAATCATGGAACCCACCTTTCACTTTTCCAGAGTGGCTTCTGTGTGTCAGCTCCTCAGGGGTGTGCTTAATGTCTACCTTCACTGGACACAAACACCTGAGTGATAATGGAAGTCAAGAACTGTGTTGCTTCAACCAGCATCTGCACTATACGAAAATAAACTTGTTCTCAGTTTTGCAGTGTTACTCTGGTGGCAGTAAGGGCCCCATCTGAGATCCAACCCTTGTTGGAACCCTTGAAAAGCATGGATAGACCTCCTACAACCACAGCACACCAAAAGAAGAAATGTATGAAGCTGAAAAGTGGAACTATGCAGAAAAAAAATAAAGCTTCAAGTTACTATCTTCACAACTAGTTTATATTGCATATACAGTACAAATCTGTTCAGAATAGTCCATTAATTCATAGTGTGAAACAAACAGCTGTCCTCTAAGAAAATAAATACCATAATTAAAAGCTGTCATTTCATACATGGAGCATTGGAAGAAACATGTTCAGCATTGGTGAGCTTTTCTAGTTCATCAAGTGCTGCAGGCAAACAGCTGGAATCAAACCACTGTCACTGCTGGTGTGTTTCCTGGCCACTGATGTGCCAGTGCTCAGTGCCTTTAAAAAGAGGGTGATGCTGAGCTGGCAGTGGCTTGTTGGCTTCCTGCATGTGTATGTGTCCAGACTAGTTGTTCCAGTAAAGGAGATAACTAACCTAGAAACAGAACTGAAGATCACCTTTTTCCTAGAAAAACTTTCATATCAGCCTGGGCAGGGCAGTACTTTGTCCACGGACACTCAACTTGCACAGTGCTGCTGCCCAAGCTCACCTGCCTTCTGCAGGGATGCTCTCTCCCCAGGACACAGTGGGTGGGTGCATCTTCTGTGGATGCTGGCCCTGACAAGGCCACTGCCAAAACACACCTGTGACCTGCTCAACTTCACAGCTTACTTCTGTGAAGAAAAACTGAGGCATGGCTGTGCAAAAGGTAGTGTCTCTTCTCTATGCTCAGTGTTATGTAGGATGAAGAATGCCACCATATTTCCTGTTGTGAAAAAGCTGTTTCAGAGCTGAAGTGCTGCTCTTGCTGATATAATAGTTCTGCTCTGTATTTTCTCTTTGAAGCTTTAATGATGAGACTTTTTTTCCTATTAATCTCTTCTTTTACTTTGTTCGTCCACCTGGAATTCCTGTTGCACTGAAAGTCAGTCCAACTTGGACCTTTTGCTTCCTTATTTGTACAACAGCCTGGAGCCCGGGGGCTGGAATGTGCTGTGTTCTGCCCAGAGGGCTGCTCTGCCTGCAGAGGCTGAGGCACAGGCCATTCAGCCATAGACACTTCATTACAAATCAGTCATCAGCATAAAACCATGGACTGGACAATTAAAAAATGTTCCTTTACACATAGTATATAAAGCAGGCTGTGTGCTGCTCCCTGTTTTTCAGAGTGCCTGTTCTTCTGTATTGCAGAAATGGACATAAGCTAAGCAATTAGGTATTATATTTGGCACAGGAATGAAGGAAAGCAATGTAATTTCATGCAACCTTTGAATCCCCATCCGCATTGCTTGCGTATGCTGAGCTGTGAGCCAGCTGCCAAGAGAACTGCACAGTCTTCAGGTTTGCATTAAAACACTGGGCTATAGGCCAGGATCAGGCTTGTCCCCTTCTTTTGCCTGAGCTTCCCAGCCTGCCCTATTCAAATGCATGAAAATAAATAACTTTCTGTCCACCTTTTATTTGTGGAGTACAGCAGCTCCTTGCATCAAGTCACTGGGTACAGCTTCTTACCCTGTATATACACAATTCAATTAAGAGGGGGAGAAGACAGTTTATTATAAACATTGAACAGTGGGCGGCATCATTAGCTCTTTAAAAATCATAACTAACTCCCCAGATGGTTGTCCTAATGTGTTCTGGATTTTCTTTGCATCCCTGAGATAAAAAGAAAGCCTAAGCACGTGAGGGCAGGACGCAGCACAACAAAACTTTGAGTGCTGCTGTTGCTGGCAAGACAAACCACTCTGGCAGCATCAGTCTCAGGTAGCAGAAGCCCTGCCCATGCTGTATGAGCCAGAAGTGAGGGAATCAGCTCCTTTCCCTCCTTCCTGCTGCCTTTCTAATTTGCTAAGTCATGAGCTAAGGCTCATGGCACCTTGCAGGCCAGACATCATGATTATAATGGTCCTCTCTGGTTGTAAGTAATCTGTGAATAGATTTGGCATGTAGCCTTCCATTTAACCACTGGCGTCCTTGTTCCTTCTTGGTCATTCATGTCCTACATCAAATGAAAGTCCTTCTTCTAGCCAAACCTTCCTTCCTATTTCTTTCCTAAAGTAGTGCTGCTGAGTTGAGCGAAAATGACTCATCACCTGCAGCAGCACTCAAAGCCCCACTGTGCTGGAGCATTCCTGGGGACTGGGATGGTTGTGGTGGAACCAGGTACTGTCACTGTCCCCACGAGTTCAATTAAGTCCCACTAAAGTTATTGTTTCTTTACCACAGCCTGTGATGTGAGAGTTGGGTGCTTGCAGTCATAAATGCTTCCCTCTTCAAAAGGCTTTGCACCAGAGACAAAGAAATCCTTGAGCCATGAGCTGCTGCCAGGTGGCATAAACACTCAGTTACTGCTGCTCTGCCACCACACAGAGACCCAGGCATGAATGGACCCTGACAGGCCTGTGGTGGGACATGGCATCCAACACCACGGCCTCTCTCCCAGCACGGCAAAGGAAGTCCCTCTGGGGAAAAAACAGGCAAAATGAGCACCCAGCACACCTGCCCAGCCCCGCCTGGACACAAGTATCCCCAGCCCTTGAGGGGCACTGGAGGCAACTGTAGACACAGAGCTGTGTTTCTCCCAGGCCCAGCAGCAGTTTGGGTTGCTCTTAAAGACATCCACTGATGGAGAGAGTAGAGCCTCCAGATGGTCTTATCTAGCACATAATACTCATCTCGCTCAGAAATTTTTCCTTTTGCTCATGTAAGTAGGCCTTGCTCTGTCCTTATCCACTGCTTTTTTCCCATTCTGCAATATATATGGTGAGCTATTTTACCCTGTGTCTCTATGCACGCAATAACAGTCCATGAAATGATAAAAGGTTACCATGTCTCACTTCTCCATTCTCTAGAGTAAACAAAGAAAGGGAGAAGGGTGTGCAAATCAGTCTGTTTGACATCTGTAGGGATATGTCCCACATGGAGGAGCAAAAGCTCAGACAAACAGCTGATATATCAAGGTGCTCCAAAATGTACACATCTACTGAGAAGCTTTGGCAAGGCAATCCAGCATTAATTAACAGGGAGGAAAGTGAAAACCACCATGGGCAGCTGCAGGTGCAGATGAGGTGTTTACTCTTACTCCTTCCCAGACCAACAGGTTTGGGTGATGGCAACACCCAGGTAACTGCAACTTTTGTTGTCCATGTGAACAAAATCTCTGCTGAAGTACCAGAGACCAGAGCACTGGTAGAAAGCACTGCCCCAAGGGCTGAACCGTGGGTGAGGGTGATGGAGCCTGGAGCAGCACTGAAAAACTGCCTCCCTTGCTGTCACTTGGGCAATGCAAAGGAACTGCACTGACCCCCAAAACACAGACTTTGGGGAGAAAAGAGGAAGAATCACTTTCAGGAGCAGTCACCAAAAGCAGCAGCACTGGCACCAGCTGCTGCTGTCTCCCTAGAGCACATCACAAAGCCTCACAAACATCCTGAATAGGGCCTGTGCCACAAACTGGGACAGACCCTGGGGTTCCCCTCCCCTGCTCCTGCCAGCACCATCCCTCTGTCTCCCATAGTGGTAAGAGCAACAGCTGCCACATTGTCCCACCATAACCTGCAGCTTCCATGAGTCAAGTCATCTAGATGAGAGCTGTTCCATTATCTGTGTAATGGAGAGACAAGGAAAAGTTGGAATTACATTTCTTCTCTTGGCATGAAAGAGTCTGCACTTGAAGGACAGTGCTGTTACCTACCTTTTGGCATCTGGAAGAGGTTTTGGAGACAGAAATACCAGACACATTTGGCTTGATTATTATTTTGAAGACAAAGCTTGTTGTGACAATGAATTATTTAACTTTGAGAGGGTCTCAGCATCTTATAATTGCGTAAAAAAATTAAGGCTCTGAATATAAATGAAAGACTAAAATAAAAATAAGGTACTAGCACATTCAATTTAGTCTAGCAATTTTAATTTGTTTGACAAATTAAAAGAATATAGAGAGGTGTTATTTATTACTATTTCACCTGAGCTGGTGAAATAGTGCAGCCAGCACTACACCTGCATCTCCAGGAAGATCATGGCAAAGCCGGAACTTCCTGTCATTTACAGGCACCCATGAAAAGGCTGTGATTTAAACTCTGAAAAGAAAATATTGTAAAGCCATGCAACGGTAGTTTAGGGGCTACTAATGATTTCCCCATAGTGCATTACTGTGTGGAAGACGTGCCCCAATCCCCTTCCTGACAGATAGATCAAAGTCTGCAAAGCAGAGCCTCTATTTCCCTTTTTATTCACACAAAGTGGTCCCCAAACAAGTCACAAAACCCTGGTTGAAGTTGGAAGAGGTGGAAATTATAACCCAGGGCAGAGCAGATGGTCCACTCGTAGTGACTGAGTTACTGCTCCTTTGATCCCACCATCTGGGCTTCCTCCCACCTGCCCTGCAAACAAACCCCAAGCAAAGTTTTTGCCCTCCCCCAAAGCTCTGTTCCCCACCAACCTGGCCAGCAGTGTCTCACACTCTTGCACAGTCACTTTTTACAGTTAAAAGCACTGAAAAGAGAGAGAAGACACAGTTAGGAGGTCTCTAGTCCTCTTAGCAACCTTAACACTGCTCCTGTTCAATCTGGCAGAACAACACAGTCACCTTCTCCCAGGATAATGAACTCAGGTCTGTCAGACTCTTTCCTCAGGAGGTGAAATATTTAACAAATTCTGGCCCCTGTTACCCATTAAGCACAAATTGCTTCAGAATTGCCTTGACCTGATCACATCGGTCATCCTTGGTCCTGGTCATCTTCCTCATTACGTCTCGTCTGCAGAGCACACTCATGAATGTTACCAGGCTGCAAAAATCCCCCCTTTTTAGCCTGGTCCTTGAGCTGTACACTGGATGCAGCTCCACATGGGCAGGAGGCCCCAGCCCCTGGCCAAGCCAGGCACAACAACCAGGGGCAAGGCTCTGGCTTGGCTGCAGCTCAGCCCATCACAGCCCTCACCACGATGGGCACAAGCAGCAGGCACAGCCCAGGCCAAGGGTGGGCTGGATCCTGTGACTGAAAAGTGCCCAGGAGAGGACAGGCAAGGGAAAGTGGGTTTTCCAAGGAAATATTGGCCAAGTTCTCTTCTTGCCTGTGACCTCATGCTTCTTTGCTGTTTGTTTTGACTGTCTTGCAGCAGTTGACTCTCAGCAGAATTAAGGTCACAGCTTGGTCAGTTGAAAATACACACCCAATTATCTGTTGGGCCATATTTATGCTTTATTATCCTGGCTGTAAGTAGTCCTGGAAGGCACAGGACCACTCGACTCAATGAAAGAAGCCTGGGCATGTGGTCTTTTTATTCTCACCCACTTTCTCCCCAAAAGTGCCATGTGAGGGCTCTGATCTCCCTTTTAAAGAGTCTCTCCCTTAGAGAGTGCTGCAAGGTCTCTGCCATGCAGCAATCTGTTCACAGCATAATTATTCTCCGATAAGGCCTCAGAGACCGTGAGGCTCCTGACATTTTTCATTGCCTGGAGAGGGGTAATTTTTCACTGCTTTCCTGAGGACTCTTGCACTTCACAACAGTAATGGAGCATCCAGCTACACCCAGCTGCAGCCTACAGTTTATTTTTATCTCTGGATGGACATAAGCTGAAGGACTTCCAGCTAAGACTGAGAAAATGGGGAGGTTATAAGCAAAGCTACTAAATAAATAGAAGAAACAGTTAGCAAATGACACTCTACCATGGTGGATGTAACATGGTTTTGAAACTGTATAATAACAAGTTATGCTTTACCAAATATTAACAAGATATGCTTTACCAAATACCAGGTAAAAAGTAACAGGAGAGATGGGATCTTGAGTCATGTTAAATAAACTGAAATAGAATCATTACCATACATTCTTCTAACTTCATCTGTGTGCAGCTACAGATCTAGAGGCCAGATCCCCACTGCAGCTGGTACACTGATTGTGTCAGCTGAGCTGCTGGTGGGGAAAAGGCATCACTTCATCTCTGGGATACACACTGAGGAAAACAAAGCCTAGAAACTGCACTTTGGCAGGATCTGCACATCTCTAGCTAGTTATTGCATTTTTTCACATAGTCTGTTTTAAAGAAAGTAATTGTAACAGAAACTGCTCTTGCAAGGAGCCAGTAAAAAAAAAGAGCAGAAAAGCATTGAAATTATAGCTCTGATTTGAAATGCTATTGCATGTAATAAGTGTTTTCAAATATTTCTGAAATCTAACATCTAATTTAATTTACCGAAAGAGATAAGCAACAATCTGCAAGCTTGAAAAATAAAAACATCTGAGTTTTGCCAAACCTTTCTGGTGATTTGCCAAAGAATAAGTATTTTAATTTCAAGCTCTGAAAAGGGAATTAGCTTTGAGAATGAAACTGTAAATCAAAAAATAAACTCTCTTTTCATTTATTTTTCTGGTAGCATTCCCAGTGGTGCTGATGAAGGGCAAGCAGGCTGGGCTTACAAAGAGTACAAGGGGGAGGAGGGAGGGGGGGCTGGGGGAGGTACAAACAGGGCTGTGGACACTGCTCTGGGCAGGGCAAATCCCTACTCTCAAGTCAACTGAACGATTTCCTGTCCTGCAATTACTTCTCTCCTATATTAGACAATCTGCACTTAGATGACAGAGTAAAAGTCAGTCCATTTTCTTTGGTACAGTCTAGGGGAAAAAGTAGGTTTATGCTGCTTTGCTCCAGACAGGTTTGGCTTTCTTTTTTTTTTCCCCCCACTTAATCTTTTTGTTTTAAACCCAACCCTAAAATTCAAATTAGGCTCCAGCTCAAAGCCTTTACCATCAGGGCATGAATGCTAAATAGCCTGTTCCCAGTCCAATCTGTTCACTGCCTAGCTAATGATTATTCTCCATAGAAACCCCACCAGAGTCAGTTGTTATTCTCTCTTCATGCACTTATATCTCTCTTGTATTTATATAAGATTAAGTAGCCCTGTTAAGTTTTTACCTCTCTGATTGGAGTTTACTTTAACCTCAATTAAGCCATCAGCCTGGCTTTCTGAAGGCAGAGCAATATTATAGCCATTATCATTCTCTCCACCTTTTGTATGAAAATAATGTTGAGGATTGGTTGCTTTGGGGATTGCTCTGTGGCAGGTAACCAACGCCAAGTGTCGGGGAGGATAAATGGTGCCAGACTCCCAGAGGTGCCGTGGCACTGTGTAATTATTGTTCCAGACAGCTGAAAGCAGCAGGGTTTCTGGTTCCCCTGCTTAGCTTCAGTCTGCCATGATTGCTGGCACAGAAAGATGCTGATTGTAAGTAAACATTAATTATGCCCTGCTACCCCACTGCTAGCATCGCTGGGCTTGCAAGAAATAGAAGCACAGTGCTGTGCTTGGTTTCTAATACTGAAAAAACATCGATACAGATTTCAACATCCAGGTTTTCATTTTGCTTGGTCAGGGTACATTGCTCCTAAATTTCATCCT
Organism: Calyptomena viridis; assembly: GCA_013390005.1. Classification (NCBI taxonomy): domain Eukaryota; kingdom Metazoa; phylum Chordata; class Aves; order Passeriformes; family Eurylaimidae; genus Calyptomena; species Calyptomena viridis. The sequence goes on from WEIV01015699.1 coordinate 21,608, forward strand.
CATGAATAGCAAGAGTTACAGTGCTCTTTCTATCACCTCTTGTGCGCTGTACTTCAATGCTGTTGCTAATATAATGACTGAAGTACATATTCTTTGAAGAAGGAGAGGTCAGGTGATACATCAAGCAATTCTGTTATCTGGTTTGGAGCAGAGGAATCATTTTAGTGTCTTTAAAAAAAAAAACAAACAAACAACAAAGCAAATATAAATTATCAATTATCCCATATGTCAAGGTAGTTTTTTTCAGATGATGTGTTTTTGTAAAATGTCAGACTATTTCTTCATCTTTTTTTGTGTGGCTTTGGGATTTCTTTTTTCCTTTGCTAAAGGAGGCTTAAAAATGCAGAGCCCACACTGTCACAGATGGCAAACACTGCTCCTTGGGTTGCCTGGACAGTTACAAAGCGATTTCCGTGACACTCGAAATGCAGCCTCCGACGCTGATGGAATTTCACTGTGCTGTGATTGCACCGCACTGCAGTGAAATAGGTTCAATTTGATTATCTGGCTATTCCATTTCACCTATATTTACAACCTGCCTGACCTCTGGGGGAAGGGGAGGACAGGCAGCCAGTCATGCTGGAGACATTTCAAAAGGTCAAAGCAATACAGCGTTTACCACTATAATTCACAGGCTCTACAATTTGGAGACGGCGCTTCAATGACAGAAATTGGCAGAAGGACATCGTTAATGTGAAATATTTATCCATTTCCAGAGCAAACACAGAAAGTAGAGAAAGTTCTTAAAATTTTCCCCTTTCTCCTTTTGGCACATGATGGTGCGCAAGTGCATAAAAGCAGAGCACAGACAACACTTTCTTTTCTGAAAGTTGCCCTTGGCTTGTGCTGAAAGGTTCGTGTTGGACTGACTACCTTGTGTGCAGCCTCAGCGCTGACGATAACACATTTACAGCCCCACGGGGATGCTTTTGAGCGTGTTACTGCTGCCGACGCCACTCCCAGATGGGTGCTACCCTCAGCAACTCCACTGCCTGTGCTCAGCACTGAGGCTGCACCAGCCCTCCGCTGTGGCACCAGCAGCTCGGGGGGCTTGGGGGCAGAAAGCGCTTTGCAAACCTTAATTAAGCTGCACATGCAGTCCTCCTGTCTTGAAGTACAGATTCAGTAAGCTCATAAACAGCCAACTAGCTTGACTAGAGCTGCTCAGAATCTTTCAGGAAGAAAATACTTAGTTAACAGAGCTCCCTGTGCTCCAGTCAGCACCACAACACCATCTTCCACCCAGTCTTCACAGGGGTATTTGGTGGCACAACAAAATGATAGCAGCTTGCAGGAAGGGGAAGAAGAGGAAATGAGACCTATGTGCTGCTGAATATGACAAGCCAAAAGAGCAAGGAGAAAAAAAGAGTATGCCAGAGGGACAGACCATGCTTGTGATGCATGTACAAGCCTCACTCACAGAGCATCTTCTCTACATCCCAGCTCACCTTCACAGAGGAAGTACCCAGCTTCGGCCAAGGAGCAACTCTCTGTTTAAATGGTGGTTAAAAAGCAGCTTTTGCTCACACACAGGGCTTAAAACAAGCTTTGCACCAGAGGAGGTAAGTACTGCTTTAAGGTCACAGCACCTGGCACTAGCATTGAGTGTCCAGGACCCAGGAGCAGGACATGCTTAGATGAGATGCTGAGAGATATTTCATCCAAGCTCAGCCATTGGCACACATTTGGGATTTTCTCACACATGGAAAAGGCTCCAATTTCCCTTTACCTTTAATTCTTTTTGATAATTCTCTGTTTTCTCCATCTTCTTTCATTTCTTTTTACTTACCTTGCATTTTATGTTTTCCATCATTCAGCAAGAATCACTCACCATCCCCTACTGCTTTACCAAAGCATCTCAGTTTTTATTACTATAAGCAGTTCTGGCAGTCCAAAATTCTTTAATACAAGATCATTTTCCAGTGGATTATAAAACCATCAAAAGCAGAAAAGTGGTATTTCTGCTTTGGTTTGTAATCTTGAAGAGGTGCCATCACAAAACCTCAGAAGGTGCTCAGAGAAACCTCAGAAGGAGCTCAGGGGAAGACGCTGAGGTGACAGACCTTTGTTAGGGAGCATTAGCACATACAGTGTCCAAGGCAGAAATTCAGAGACTTGCTGAGAGATCACTGTCATGTTAGTGATGGGATTTTGTAATTTCTACACAGCTTGACCAAATTTGGTCAATTTTTGAGTCTCTGCAAACTTCCAGACTGCACATAGGCAATAAATGCCAGCTGGAGTTTGCCAGCTAAAATATCTTTGCACTGAACATGCTCCCGCTGAGGAGAAATGAAATGCTAAGTGTGCTTTCCACACCTCCCCTTGTGGGACACAAGCACTGTGGGGCAAAGGACCAAATTAAAGTTATTTTAGCAACCTTAATCTTAGAGTTCCCTTTATATCAGTGCTTGGCTCAGCAGCCCTACTTGAAGCTGTGCAGACAGACAAAGTGAAGATTCTTGCTGTAATGGAACCATTGGAGAAATTAATATTTGCTGTATTTAAAGTATGCAAAAATAAAGCAGGAAACATGTTCATGTCAGCAAAAATGTCAAAGGTATGTCCTTATTGTTTGTCAAAGTAATTGTTTAATTATTTGTAACTCCGCACTGTGTTGCCAAGATTCACACACTAGTTCAAATAACAGAGTTGCTTAAAAGAGCCAGATGATGTCTCTACAGAAAAACCTTGTGCAACAGGCATAAATTCGTCTTGGCTGGCTCTATCATGGATTGTCTATACTATTAAATTACTACTATACTATTAAATTAGGACACAGGATAAAAAGGAGATAAGCCCATCAGACTGAAGCTTGAGGTGTGGAATGCTGAGAAGTATGAGAGAGATACCATCTGCAGAAGAGAGGAAGACACTGTGTTGCTCTTATAGCTTACATAGACCATGGCTGCTGCAGAAATCAGCCTGTAAAAAGGGGTCAGAATGTACAAAACTCTATTAGAGTATGAAATGTCAGACATGCACACTGTGCTGAGCCAGTGGAAGGTGGCTGATGGAGCCACAGCCTCCAGGTGTGAGGCAGCTGGAGGGAGCCATCCAGGCCAGGTAAAGGAATGTCATACAACTAACAAAAGGTTGCTTTTAGAAAGTCTACAAAGGAAAAACTACCCTGTTGTGCTTCTTGTTAATAAAGCTTCTTTCCTACTTTTTTCTGTTTAATTCCAACAGTGAGCAGAAGGAAAAGCTTTGAAAGAACCAGGGCAAACCTCTAACCCAGCACAGATTCCTCCAGGCCATTAACAGCTCTCCAAACAACTATAGCTACACAGTCTTGACATTCCTGATCTTTTACAACAAACTGGGCATTGAAACAAGATTTTCCATGTTTGCTTCTTCACGTTACAAAAATTAGAAAGGAACAGAAAATTACAGGCTGCACCAAAACACACAGACCCAGAGGAACATTCCTGAGTGTCCGCCCTGTGTCTGACCCTGGGCTGACACATGTAACTTGAGCTGCTCTGGAAATGCCAGACACGTCAGTGGCCATCATGAAGTTTTCCTACTAGTGCTGTAACTCCAGTAACAGGTTGCTGAAGAGCCACACAAGCACTACAGGAGGCCTGTGTCACAAATGGGCAGTCAGTGCCACCATCCCTGTCATCCATTGGCTATAGGGTCTCTGGAACTTTGCCCTGCTGGAAACAGTCAGAATCACAGAATCGCTGCAGAGCTGAGGTTGGAAGGGACTGCTGGAGGTCATCTGTCCCACACCCCTACTCAGCCAGGGATACCTGTAGGAGGCTGTCCAGGACCTTGTCCAGATGACATTTGAACTCTCCAACGATGGAACTCTCCACCACGTCCCTGGGCACCCAGCACCAGTGCTTGGTCACCTTCATAGTGAAAAAATGTTTCCTGATACTCAGAGGAAACCTCTGGTGTTTCAGTCTGTGCCCATTCCCTTTGATCCTGTTGCTCGGCACCACTGAAAAGAGCCTGGCTCCAACTTCTTTACACCCTCTCTTTAGGTATTCATAATACATCAATCAGATTCCCCTCTGAGCCTTGTCTTCCTCAGGCTGAACAGTGTCAGCTCTCTCAGCCCTCCCTTATGGGAAAGATGCCCCAGTCCCTTAAATATCTTTGTAGCCTTTCACTGGACTGTCTCCAGCATGTCCTTATGTGTCTGGTATTGGGAGCCCAGGAAAAAATGGACACATTACTCCAGGGGTGGCCATACTGGTATATAGTTTCATTCCTCCTCAGGTAAAGGATTTTGCACTTCTTCTTGATGACCTTCATGACACCCCAGCCTGACCTGCACTGAACCTAAATTTTTGCATAATCTGACCCAAAGGCCCAAATTTGCCATACTCCCTCTCCACCTCCTACTCCTCAGAAATGCAATCTAAGAAATACATCAGAAAACACATCAGCGTTTGAAAGTCCGCTTTCTCACCAAATTAGCACTTCATGGCAGTATCAGTAGTGCTGGTACCTCCCTTTCCTTTCCTCTGGCTTCACCATTAGAGCAAGCACATAGAAGGTACTGGAGCCTCCCATGCCATGGATGCTTTCCACTTGCTGATCATGTGATGGACACAGCTGCAGGGACAGCAGTCATCCACTATCACAGGCTACACATCCCAGCATCCTTGTTTGCTCCTCATCCCTCCTCTAGATAACCATGATGCTCTTCCTCTGGGGTTGGGCACTTGGACAGGAAAGCACAGCCATTTCTCTGCCCTGGGCTGGAGCAGACCTCAGGGGAGCAACAGCTGCCACCCAGGACAGGGAGAATTATCATTCAAACTGTGCTTCTTCAAGGGGTGCTACTCCTATGGACAGCACAGTCCTGTAGCCATTCTGTCATCCTTTGGCCAGGTCTGGAAAAAACCCTCTTTTGTCTCAGCTCATCCTCAGTGACTACTTCAGGAACAAGTTGGCACAATGAACTCCCAAAATGGCAGGATCCATGACCCCAAGCGATACATCTCCTGGGTGCCCAGTCATACAACTCACCTCAAATTATCCTTTTCTGTGAGGGCCATGTGCCTATCATAGGGAAAGCAGAGCTAAACAAGGGCTTCACATTCCAAATGGCTAAAGACTAGGTGCTGCAAGGAGTGGTATTGCACTTAGGCTTTAGGTTCTTGGGAAGAAGCAGGAGCAGAGGGGAATGAAATCCAACCTGCCAGGGCTTCTTCAGTGGCTGGCAGATGAGAAGTCTCCGGCCTCCTCCCTTCCCAACACAAGTTTATTGACTACTGGAATTGTGGCTGTACCCACTGACAAAGCAAAATGAACATGCATGCCCAAATTGTTAACAGATGTTGTGAATGTCTCAGAAAACACATGAAGCCCTAAATTGGTCTTTCACTGAGACTAATATTATAATGTCATCCCAGCATGGTGCAGCTCACAGTAATCTGCCAAGCCAAAGAAAGTCATTAACAAAGTTAAGACTGCACTGTAAGGCCAAATAAGGGAAGAAGAAAATGGAAATTTAGCTTAAGCTATCCTCAGTTCACCTTACTGTGTCTAGATGTGGCAGGTTGTCAGAGAACTCTCTAAGTGCCTTGGGACCAGGTATGCAGAAGATCAAGTTTTGCAGCTCCCAGCTGAGCACGACATCACTGATACTTGGGGACTGGAACTCACTGGGAACCTCAGCAAAGCATGGGTGGATTTTAAGCCTGTGATTTTCAGTCTCCTCATGTGTTGAGGCACAGAGTGAATTTGCAAACAAACCCAACTCTACAAGCCTTATACACAAAGGTGTGGGACTTTTGTTACTCTCACGCTGCCTCTCCCAGGCATTTTGGAAGGGCTGAAGAATGGATCACTAGAAAGACCTCCATGGAGCACCTTATCACTTATTAGCTGACTTATAAAAATAAAGTTAAGTGTCAGCATAAGGGCAATACAAAAGCCATGAAATTTTGCATTGACTGTGGTTTGACACTGCAAACTGCCTAGTACATTTACACAAACCCCACCCTCAGGAATGAATACCACACTGGGTGAGGGGGCAAATACAGGTAGTAAGGTTGTGGATTCAGCAACTTCAAAAGGAAATGAACGTGTCCAAAGGAAAGGACATGAGCTATCCAAAGAACAGTTTAGTTTTTTCCTACATGTTGGTGCTTTCTGAAACTACCTTGGTGCAAAAGAATTCTCTTCAAGCACAGGTTTTTAAAGAAAGGCTTTGAGAGGTTTTGCCTTAAAAATTAGTACCTATGATGCAGCAATAGAAGGAGATCATAGTGGCCAAGAGATGGTTGCAAAGAATAAAAAAGACAAAAGCCAAAGGGAGCTGGGAAGGGTCAATAAGCACTAGTGGAGCACAAAGCAGACTACAGCAACTACAGCACGATTTTGCTTTTATGCCAGTACTGTACTTTGTGTACTTAGTGTTTTTCTGTTCCCTGCAGCTTAACCCACAGAGTCATAGACTTGCTGTGCCAAAAACATTGAAGTTAACATGCTATATATTTATATCATTAAAGAAATAAGAGGCCACTTCATTCATGTTATTTATCCTATATATTTCAAGATTGAAATGTTTTGAGTGACAAGGCTTAGTAAGATTATTCTGTAATTGCCTACTATGAAATTCCTCCAAAACTTCTGACTGACTGTTGCTACAAACACAGACTGGCACAGCTATAACACTCACTATAGTAAATTCATCCTCATGCAAGTCTCCACGTTTGCAGACATCCTTACACTCCCCCCACTCCCTATCTGAGATCAAAGATGCTGCCATGTCCTGGTTCACAGTATGGCAGGAGCTGAAACTGAAGTGACATGTTTAGGGACCTGTCATTTAGTGCTAGCACAGGCTATGTGAGTTTCCACTAGCCTTGATATTAAACAGGTGCTAAACAGTAGGCAATTTTATAAGTTTCCTTTAACTGGAAACTGTCTTGAAAGCAATGAAAACCTCTCAGAGAAGGTTTTGTGAAATGTCAGAGGAAAACATCTGTTATTCGAAAACCCAGTAGGAGGAAAGCACTCCACTTAGAAATTCCTCTTTTGCATGTTTTTGCCATGCTGGGAGGTGCTCTGCTGGGACTCTCACTCTCACCTGCCTGCAGCACTGCTGGCTGGAGGCTGGCCTGCAAGAACAGTAGGATCTAGAGTTTCCAAAGGCTCAGTCAGGACCTGAGACACCAGAGAGCAGATGTGATGAGGAAGCTCAGCATCACACAGCCCTTTCCAGGCACACAAGGCTATGCAACAGCTTAGCACCTTTTTTGCCTTTAGTTTGCTGCATTTTCAGAAAAACTTGACTTTTAAGCACCGCTGGTGTTCATTAAATTGTGTTGCTTGGCAGAAAAAAAAAGATTCTTTCAGGGCCTGTCCCTTAAATGAAGTTTACTGAGGACATCAAGGAAGACTCCAAATACTAACATGTAGGGACTAACATGTAGGAATGAATAAAGAACACTTACAGTATAGACAGATCCATCACATTCCTTGTCTCAGCATCTAGTATTGGCCACCAGCCATAGGCCACTGGGGAACTCAGACACAGGTTTTCCTAAGGGATAAATTGAAGATGGCTTCTTAAAAGCTGTTGTTTCTCTTGCAGATATAGCCCTGGCTGCTTAGCTGGGGCTCAGGAAGGGAAAATTATACTTTTAGAGCATCACACGACTGGTGGTTCAGCCTTCCCTGCCATCCTCTATTTTGCTGTCCCAACCCCAGGCACAAGGATGCTGTGGGTCCCCAGCATCTTTCTGAGGTCACAACCTCAGAAGCAGTTTGAGTGCTGATGCAGTGGGTCCTAGGAGAGAGCAAAGGGGTTGCTTTTCTATTGAGATCCGAGGCTTGAGCTATGACCTGAGTCTGGTGTACACTTTGGTGTTACTTATATACAAATCCCAGAGATCTGAAGTAGATCAGTAAGACAAAACATACCTACATTCTTGTTTCTATAGAAATTCCTTTACTTTTCAACTCTGTCTGAGAGAGCAGGGGCTGGTATCCTCCCACTCTGAGGAAGAGACATTAGCAAGAGGAACTGCAAAGTTTTTGTTCTCTGTCCTATGAAAAGGTGATGACTAAAGCAGAAAACAAACCCAGTCTGGGGGTGCTTCTGTTAGCTCTGTTGGACTTAGAGCAAACTCTCATAGCCAAAGACACTGGTGGTTCACCATTGTGCTGTCAGCTTTAAATTGCTCAGTGTGACTGTTTTGAGTAGAATAAATAGCTTTTGTTTCACTCCTCTGCTGTCTTTGGCTCCTGCATGTACTGGTTTATTGGGTTAAAACACACAGGTTAAAGGGATAAGGTCATCAACAAATAGGGATCTAACTCCACAAGGCTGGAGCAGATGGTGGTGCAGTGCATGCTACCTGCTTAGCATCTGCATCTGAGAGCTCCTCCCAGTGCATGCCACTGTTAGGTTCACTTTAGTTACCACTGGGGCATCAGTCATGAGCAAGCACCACTGCACACACCTGGATGAGAAGTCACACCCACAACCTATTCTCCTGGACTCACCTTCTAGGTTTGTGTGGGCCCATTTTGTCTGTGTTTGCACCTGTCTAGACATCTCTTGGCATAATTTTAAACCCTGGCCAAGTACTTGCAATGTCTGTCCTGGACAAAGCCTGAGGCAAACTCAGTCCAGTGCCCATGACACAACTCCCCATAAACAGGACAAGAAGGCATTTGTTAGTGACACATTTTTGTGGGGTTCTGTTGAGCCAACAAGAGATGACTGGCACAGGGTAGAGCTCAGACCCTTACCAGGCATCCTGCACTGATTTTCATGGGCACAAAGGTCATGTGCTGATGTGCAGGCTGCTGGGAGGAGAGAGGTACTGGTTGACACTGATTTAACAACACTCCAACCTTTAAACAACAACAACCAAAAAAAACCCAAACAAACCCCCCCCTTTTTGGGGGAGGGAAGGGGAAAAATGGCACATGTACACACGTATGCACTTTCATGCCCAGGCATGGACTCAGCCAGATATGCTGGTTTTCCTCTGAGTAATCTCCAGGGACACCACACTTGAGTTGTCCCAGCTCTTTGCACAGGCTGTTTGCTGCTGTGTTATATCCCCACGGTATTTGCTGTAAGCCAGGCTTCTGAAAGGCTTGGTGTGAAGTTCTTATAGGAAAGTTATTTGAATTCATATGCTGCTCAGTTCCAGGGAAGGTTACCTCAGATAGACTCCAAAATCAGGATGTAAATACATGTAGCTTTACATTACAGAGCCAACTCAGCTCAGCTGGGGACCCACCTCTGTGCCTGCATGAGAAACATAGCAAATGCTTCCACAACCTTCCTGCAAAGCACTCTGCCCTCCTCGGCAGCAGCAAAGCTGCTGTGTTGGCAGAGAGCTGAACCTCACACCTCAGGCTTCACAGCTGTTGCAGTGCCACAGCCACCTCCATCCTGCAAGATGCACATCACAGTCATCCCAACTACATTTCCATGTGCCCATTGCAGTCACCCTCTCCTCCCCCACACCTAGTAGTCCTATTTTCTATGTCCCCCACTGAACCACTGTGGTTAGTGATTCCATTGCACATCCATTCATAATTTGTTCACGTGCTGGTTGTAAAAGGAGTGCTTATGATACACAGACAAGAGCTCACAAGGTGGGCAGTGGCCTCGAGCACAGAGGATTAACTTCATGAGTTACGAGTTAATAATAATCATCCCATCTTCATTATTATTCTAAAAATTCAGAATGTAGCAGGAAATCTGACCTGCATAATTGCCTCTTTCTCCAAGGCAAAGATCATATGAAACAAAAAGGCTCCAGCTTCTCATCCAAACGTACACTTTTAACCTCCTGCAAACACATGGAGATGATGCAAAATGACCGTATTTTATCTTCAAATGTTGTATTGGGCCGAAGCACCTGGGCAGGGGTTCTAAAAGGAAATAATATGTCCTGAAACACTATGTCAGCACTATTCCTATTCAAAATATGGCTAAAAGAGAAATCCTAGGTGCACAGATGGAAAACTGTGAAGCCTGTGTTTTCCAGAGCCACAGCCACTGCTGCACAAACTAGAAAGCCCCAACACATTCTTACCTGTGCTGTGCAAGTCACTTTCTCCAATCCCTGCCCCTTTTATCTCCTTTCAATTGTCTTGCTTTTGAGAACTGAAATGTACGGGCCCTTACTGTGGGAGCCTTTTCCTTTACAAAAATCCCTAGTCTTGAGTGAAGTCATGAGTTTTGTGTGAATGGCTTAACCTTCATTAATTAGGAGCCCTGTTTTTAAGGATATATTTTTTAGGCTATACTGACATCTGCAGGTGCACCATAATGGATTTTAGAAATTAAACATGCTATCATTGAAAAATCAGTCCCCAGGTTTGAAATGAAAAGGATGATTGCACCCCTCTGTCTGAAGGGAGTGGAGGAGCAAGGCCAGTTCCCACGAGAGGATGCAGTGCAGTGGCCAAGCTCTGCTATGAAACCCTTTCTGGTGCTGCAAGAGCAAACTTACTCCTTATTTATGAAATTGTTCTCAGCCCAGTAGATTGCAGCAGGCCAACACAGCAAAGAACCTGCAAGGTACAGCCCCTCAGGATTAGCAGAGTTGCATTTGGGTGTATTTTTGCTGGTATTCAAAACTACGTTGATCAATGTTGGCCTTAATTTAAACAATAGCCACAAAAACCTACATTTGGGAAAATGCAGGAGATTGTAGGTGGGAATGAGGTTCAAATTAACTTAGGTCATTGTTACTTGAATTTATAAACACCCATTGAAATTATATTCAGCCATAACATAATGCATATGTTCCAAATTTTCTACAGTTCCTGTCTTACAGTGAAGAAGTGAACACCTCTGCTTGGTGGGTGTATCAGTGCAGCAAGATGTCATGTGTTCTTCAAAATTAAGAGAGGTTCAGAGTGCCTTGCCTTTAATTAAGCTATAAACAAAAAAACCCAAGAGAGATATAACTTGAAGTAGTTGAACAACAGAGAGAGGTCCAGATGCCAAGACAGGTGGGCATTTCTGCAGCCTAGTGCATGCCTGGAAGTTGCAGAACTGAAAGAAATTGGCTGGAGCTTAACTACCCGTGACAGTGGTATACTATAACAGCCTTGCAAGGGTGAGCTGTTCTTAGATAATTTCTTAGTGAAGTAAATAAACACACAGAATTATCCTCATTTATCTTCCAAAGATTCTTCTGGCTTCTAAAAATATTCTATTACCAATACAAGACTTTCTGTTTCATCTCATCCTAGAAGTATTTTAAGGTGTGAGGACTTGGACAGCCATTGTGTTACCTCTAGGTATTCTTAAACTGTTAAAAAAGAATAAATCAATGAAAACAAGGCACAGTCCTTTTACTTTCAGAAGAGAAACTTTCAGTATCTAAGTTGTGATTTGTTGGTCTCACCTCAAATTAAAATTTAGGCTCTTTTCCCATGTTTAAAGGACCTCACCAGATATCCAGGTCTGCCTGAGCACAGGGGGCCCTGAAGCAGGGGCTGCAGGGAGGCAATCCCCACTTGCCCTACATGTGAGTTATGGAGCAGCTCAACAGCCCACTGGACACATCCTGGAAGCCCTCGGAAGCACAAAATCTCCCAGGAGTTCATCACTTAGCCACAGCTTTGCCACAAGGCTTCCTTGTGTTCCATATCCTTCATGTTCAAATCCAACAATGCAACAAGCACCCGCAAACAGAGCAAACTGGCCATCATTTCCATCACAGCTGCATACATCTAGAGGGAAAACAAATCTCCCTATCACTGTTTCCACAAGAAAAGCCATGTGGCAGGTAAACCATGAACACAATGCAACCATGAAGTAAAATCCTCATCGGGTCCTGTTCTTGTACTGCCATCCCAGCAATGGTACAGGCCTTGGGAAGCAGCACACAGGATGACACAAGTGCCGACTGCTTCCCTCTCTGTGCCAAGGGGTTGTAGTATAAATTGCCTAACAAACACAAGCATAGAAACCATGGCCCTAAGGGCCAGGAAAAACCTTCCTCTTCTTCTGTTATGAAGATTAGATATTTAATAAAACAGGGAAACTTGATTGCATATAAGAACTGCTGAAGCCCCTGGGCTGAGGACTTTGCTCACTTGCTGATATGACACAGCTTTAGTTCATCAAAGAGCAAGTAAAATCCTCATCCAAACCCTATTTGCTGAAAGTGATGGGGAGACAAGAAAGGAAAAAAATGGCCCTGAGTCAGGAACCAGAATGTATGTTTTGTGCTTTGTGATTGTCTAAATGATGATCTGAAAGCAAGAAATTCAAATTCAGATCCAGATTTCATATTTGGATCCATTCCAAGCAAAACCAAAAAGAACTAAGTTTTCTGCTGTCTGAAGATTAGACACCATTTCCTGCCAAACTGTCTGTTACCAAGCATGAATTTGGCACAATAAAAAAGAACCCAACAACACAGTGGGGGAGCAGTGGAATACATTTACTTAAGTTTTAAGCAGAAATTTAAATAGCCTAGATATGAAAATGCCACCTATTATGACATAAGACACTTCCCAGCTCTGAAACTGGGAGTTTTCCAAGCTTTTAAAAAAACATCTAACACATTGTCAAAACAAGCTACAGATAAACAAGCATACAACAGGTGAAAAATGTGACTGCAAGGGTTGTGATGGCAGTTCTGTTTGCACAATACATTCATTTCAAGGTACTTGAGCATCTGTTATATATTTAGTTCCTTCCTGCTAAAGACAATAAATCAGGTGAGCATCACTTGTACCTAAGAGACCATATGTTTGTGAGATGCTGGGAGGTGCACTCAGCAGAGAGGCAAATGCATTCCCTTCAGAGGAGAGCAAAGCAGACCAGATTTCTTCTTTACACTTTCTTATCATGACATTATTAATGCAAGTGATTTAAAATCGTGTACACAGAATACAATACCTGGACTAAATGCTTCTTTTTCCTTGCTGCCAAGACATTAAAAAAAAATCTTGCCTTGGCTTTTGTGGACAAAAAAAGTATAGAAAGGGAAGCTAAGAGTGGCTGCTTTCCTCTACCCTTCGTAGTGAACCCACTTCTAAATTGTCAGAAGGGAAAACTGGGCATGAAAAGAGGACTTTCAAGGAGGTTTCTACTACTAAAGAGAAGCTCCCAGGCGTGTAGCTTAAAGCCTCAGCTGAAGACAGGAAAGGAAGAGGTTACTTTGTTTTAAAGATTTCTGTTTATGACATCTTCATTCCCAGAAACACAGCAATGGCTGCTTTTGCTCCCACTATTTGAGGTATTTTTTTCATGTTTTGAGGAAGTAATAGACTGAGGAAAGCGGAGACTACCCTTAATTCAGAATGTGCGAGGCCACACTGGGAGTACTGTGTCCAGTCTTGGACTCTCCAGTACAAGACAGACCTTGATATACTGAATTATGCCCAGTGGAGACTGCCAAGATGTTTGGAGGCTGGTGCACATGGACCAGGAGAGGCTGAGAGGGCAGGGTCTGCCCAGCCTGGTGTGGGATGGCTGTCAGGGCTCTTGCTACTGTCTACAGCTACACAGAGGGAGGGAACAAGGGAACACAGACACAAAAGGCAATGGACACAAGCTGGAACATGGAAAATTCCAGTTAGCTGCTAAGTTGGATGTTATCTGCTGTGAGCGAGGTTTGAGTGAGATCTCTCAAGGTGGCTTCCAGTTTACATCATTCTGTGATTCTAAAACTGGAGGAACAATCCACCTTCCTCACACTTCAGGTTGTGATGGGAAACGCAAAGAAAGGGAGAGAAACCATATGAAAATGATGATGGATTTTTGTTTGACTACTTGGCACCAAGGACAATTCAGCCAGAAAGGCCTAAGTAAAGAAAGTCCCCAATTTCTGACTTCTAATGAAGTTGACCCAGCTCAAAAAACTAACCAGGTGAATGTCTCTCCTCTTCATTGACCATGGCTCTGATGAGACAGCCAGTTCTCAGCCTAGAGAGGGGTTATAAATATAGAAATTAAATTTAGGTGTGTTGGCCAAATGATTTCATATTGGTGTAGGTGCAAAAGCAGAGCTTCAGAGGAATTTCACTGCAGCTGAAGAGGCTGGTCAAGTCATAAAAGCAAAATATTGCTAGGTGTGAAGATACTCAGACTGCTTGCCAAAGGGTTTTGAAGTGTTTAGAGAACAAATAAGATGATGCTCTTCTTTTCCAAGTCTACAAAATTCAGGTCTACACTACAAACCATGGTTATACTACAAAGACAGAAAATTATCTCTGAAAGACTTTTAGAGAGGACTATGTTTCTAAGTGTGTACTGAAACATAGAAGTGCAAGTGTTATGGTGTGACCTTGTAGTACTAGTATGTGCAATGGTAACAAAGGGGAAATGGATTTACTGCTTGAATGAGTGTGTTTAAAACTAAAGCACTGGTATTCTAAATAGCATTTATTGTGGGGATTTTACTATTGTGGGGTGTATTAAACAATGATTTAGTAAGGAACTGGATGGTATTGCCTCCTTGATGTTATGGGGACTACTGACACCTTCAGTCATCAGCTAAGATCCATGAAATGCCTTCTCAAAGGAAAGAAGCAAAGCTGACATTTCAGGAAAGGGTTAAACAGAAATCCCCAGTAAAGGAGAACTGAATTATTACAGTAGGGGTGACACCAAAACGGGATTACATGGGGGAGGACAGTTCCTATAGCTGAGCATATCTCACTGCCTCCGCTTCCCTCTTATCAAATCAGGACAATGTTACCCAAGCTGTGACAGCACCGTGCTGGACAGGAGATCTCCAGCCCACCAGATAAAGACCCTGCTAAGCTGCAGCAGTTGGGCAGGACAGAAATCTGCCCTTGGGGAGCCAGCTGGCACAGGAGGAGAAGTAGGAACCACCAGCCAGTCTCACATCTCATTCCAGGACGAGTGTCAGTGTAAACAGATCTGCCCCATAAACAATCCTATTTCTCTATGGCTGTTACTGGGTGGGAGAGTTCCCACTGACAGAAAGGGCAGAGGAGCAATCTCTGTGAGCTAACCAAATCTGTCAGCATTGTAGGGCTGGAGATTAAGGAACACTTCTTTAGCTTTCCCAAGTCCTTGGGGACATCAGATTGGCAAGGTCTGAAAGTCATTTTGCTGGGCCAAGGGGCTGGATGCCTGGGGCTCCATGCTATTCCCTATACCAGTGCTTCCAGCAAGGCAGTGGTGGCAGAGGAGAAGCAGCCCTGGGGGGAAAGCACAGTTGCTGGGTTGCTCTCCTCAGGCAGGCTCCTGGGGCTGCTGGAGGAACACGTTTTGTTGGCCTGGAGCATTTAGTGGGGAGCAACTGAGCTGTACAAAGTCCCCAGACAAAGCCAGTACTGACCTTCACCATCCCCTCTCTCTCACCTGCCACCTCCTCCTCCAGGCCTTCCACAGCCCAGAGCCCGCTGAGCCCTCTGCCTGCTACTTATTTATTTATTTTGTAAAGATGAGCCTGGAGCGTTTCATCTTTCAGCCTTTCCTGTGCCCTTGAGGGAGGAGATAATGGAAGACCTGGCAGGAGATGCACACACTTGTCAGCCCGGGGGTCCCCCTGCAACTTTGGAGAGGTCCCTGGGAGGGGACCACACTGGTATCGATAAACATTTATCTGCACTGCACCATTAGTCCATATGCTTTTAAAAATAAAGAACATGAACATAAATAAAGTCAGGGAAAGTGTATATATAAAATTTTCAGGAAATACTGGAGACTTGGAGTACCATCTTTCCTGTACTAGCGGGTTTCCTTCTGCATAAATACAACAATAAATAAGTACTTCAACTAGCAGCTATAAATAGCATCTCATGCGCACACTCAGATGATTTACATGCTTGTCCTGGAGTGATTGGGCTGGAATGAGTTGCAGCCTGTTCCTCTTCCTACATGGCAGGAGTTCTCCATTACCTAAGCTTCATTGTTTCTACACTTTTAATTCCAGGGCTTTATGTGTGGCTTGTTTGCTGCTCAGTTCCTTCCCGTGTCCAGCTTCCCTCCACGCCAGCACTTCCAGTGATGGAGATGACACCTGATGGTGAGCTGATCAATGGCTGGTTTCCTTCCTCTGAACTCACTCTGTCTCACACACAGCACAGCCCAGCAGCTTCCCAGATGTTCCCACTTGTTTTGTTTTCACGGAATTTTTGAAAACATTTCAAATCCACCAGTGTCTGGAAGAAAATATTTTGGGCCTGAAGCAACTGTACTGATTTTAATCATATGCATCCTGTTGTAGAGGGGACACATACACACTCACATACATATAGTGTACAGATTCTTTTCACACTTGTGCATGTATACGTGTTTTCTCATGCAACCAACATGTTTCTTCCATTGGTTTCTCTTGTTATGAAACAATATCTTTTGAGACAGGAAAAACTTCATAGCACTGACAAAAAGTTTGTATTATTTGACTTGTTATAGCAAAGGCACTAATGGAAATTTCCCTTGGGAAAATATATGACAACTGAGATTTCTTCCTACATTAATGAATATATATAAATGACTCTTGAATGTATGAATTGTTAATTGAGAAGATACAGTATAACTCCCCTTGCTATCATAGCTGAGGAATTGTATTTGCCTTTTTTAAACCTTTCCTGTCATCTCAACTAAACAGAGGCCAGAGAAAGGGAACTACCTTAGTAAAATACACCATTGTCCCAGAACGTGGGTTCACAGACCTTTTAATCTGATGTGCCAACTCTCAGTCTTTTGAACTGCAGCTCCACAGATGGGTGCCATCTCCTCTGCAACCCACATGTTGCTGGAGATGATTCAAAGACATATGGGGAGTGAGGGCCTGTTACAAGGAGCAGACAGCACAGCTTCTCCTGAAGGCCAGGAACAAGCCAAATGAGAGCTTGTGATGTACAGCTGAAGTCAAGACTGTGCTCACTTAGCCTGCTGCTCTGTCAGCCTTGGCAACTCCCATGGGCAACCACAGGGTCACAACTATCGACTGAGAACTGTTGGCCCAGGAGAAGTCATCCACTGCTTTGACATTTCTTGTGGGCAGACCTCCCAGTTTATTCCTATGAAACCCTGTGAAGATTCCCATTTCTCGAGCAGCAGTAACAATTGCAAAGAGGATGTGCCCGAGCTGAGGCTCCTCACAGCTGCAGGGTGCTGCAGAAGGGCTGGAGGCACTCCCACTCACAATGGTTGTTTGCCTGCAGCTGGATTATGCACATGGTTGCTTCCAATGTCCACAGAAGGTTGAAGAATGCAGAGAAAACAGCTCAGACAATTGTTTATTTGTTTTCAAAAAAGGAAAAGAAAGAGACTCTCGGTGGAAAGCATCAATTCATGGCCAAGAACACGTCTTTGGGACTAGAATAAACGGTGCCTCCACCGAAGGAGATGAATGCTGGTATGTCCTGCCAGGCTGGGCCGTGACACCACCTCGTGCTTCTGCCTCACCACAAGTGGCAGGACAGCCCCTCCCCGAGTTGAGTTCAGTAGAATTAGGGTCTCAACCTCTTTGTGCATCTGTCAGTAGAGGGCAATGTAGTTACAAATAACTGACCTGCTCCAGGTCCACACCCAGAAGAAGGCACAGACCTTACCTAGTATTTTATACTGCCGTGTGTGACCTAACAGTGTATCCTGCTGTTATGTGCCGTGTTTAACATACCAGCAACACTATGTCATGCAGCTGATACTAGAATTAAGGTCTAGGGTATTTGTTTATGAAGGCAGGTTCCCTTGTGATCACTGCTATTTGTGGCAGGGGGAAAGGAGGGGACACAGCACTGGAATGGGTTTCCAGTGGGCGTTTGTTTACTGTACTTTAGATGCACTGGTTTATCAGCCCAGGGAATAAGTTATAGCTTCCCAGCCTGCCTGTCTGGTTACAAATTCCAGTCTGTTCCTCCAGGCTGAATATAGAGAGCAGCTGGCTGAAGCTAAATGAATAATACTGCCTCACAAAACAATAGTGCTGGGCTCGACATGTTGCACAGACATCTATTTTGAGTTTGGATATTTAAAGACTAAGGAGGCATGACAGGCACATTTATGGGGCAGCAATTATGAACAGCCTGCAGACTATGCCTTGGATGTGAACAGATTAACACCTTCTTCCCAAACGCTTCAGTAAAGAGTTCACTTTTACAAAGAAGGTGTCTCTGAAGAGTTGACAAAACCTTCTACTTCTTGTGCATTCAGCGTTTGCCTGTTGGATAACCGTAAGAAGAAAATTTCTGTGCTACAATCAATCCTATCTAGAATAAAGAGATGACATGTGAGGCTGTTATTTTACTCCATGCTGTACCTTTTATCAGTGGGAAATGGCAGAAAGATCTAACAAGTCTTTATAGTCCATAATTTTCTAATTTCATTCTGGGATAATGAAACACTGCTAAGAACATCCTTAGCACATAAAGTGCCTCAATACTCAAAAGCAATCATTGGTATTTGAAAGTTATGGACACAGGAGGTTATTTTCTGCTTTTTAAGACAATCAGAGCCAGGACATAAACAGATATATAGGCTGATTCTGTAGATACTTCTCCTCTTTCTGTCTCATCATCCCACTACAGCTATGAATGTCTGCATGTACCTCTGTTCCATGAGACTGGATTCCTATTTCGAACAGAATATGCTAAACTCTATTCATTTCAGATCAAGCTGAATGTGTGCAGAAGAATGAATTGTATAGCCTTGTGGCCTGAGCCTGCAAGTACATACTGAAAAGCATAGCTCTCTGTCACAACACACTGAAATGCTCTCATGCAGGGCAGTGCAAGGATGAGGCTTTAAAATGTGTTTGTTTTACAACTCTGTGTCATAAAACCAGATACAAGCAGTAAGAATTTTCCCGGGGTTTTATAAGCCCATGGTAGCTTTAGATACTTGGAAGTTCTAAACTTTGACTATTCTCTTCAGCAGGAAGGAAAAATACTCTCAGATAAATGGCACTTAAGGGAAAAATTCAGTCTCTTTTAACAAGCTCACTGGACAATGATCATGGGGTTAGAGAAAGGTCTGTATCATGGTGGAAGGTTACACTATAATCTAGGTTTAGGGGCTGAGGTATAAATGAACATAGGATAAGAAAGCTCCTGGACCAGTGTCCAGCTAATTAGCAATGTGGACTGGCCAGCAGATAGCTTATGCACTGATACATGGGTACTTTAATGACAGGTAACTAAAAATACTTAGTAAAAGATATTGAGATAGTTTGATAAGAGGATGCTAGGAAATCCTAAATAGCTATTCATGCCAGCATTTGCTGGGTTTTTTCTGCATTTTTGAAACCAGCACAATTCTCACATCTCGTCATGTAATTCTGCATGCAACAAATTACTGAGACAAGTGAAAGCAAGCAGCAGACAGAAAATTCCAGTGAAAAATATAGTATGTCACACTTCTGAATTTAGTCTGAAGATGGCATGTGATACAAATGCTTCCGTTTCACCAATAATCTCTGTATTAATTGAGTATGTGTTTAAAGCATGTGTTTGCAATACAAATAATATTTAGCTGAGGCTTTTGGAAAGCTGAGAAAATAAGTATTCAGTCACTTTATAAGAAACAAGAAATATTCAGGATCAGGAATTTCCAGGAAAAAAGTAGATCTAGCCTTACAGCAGAATTAAGTGTTCACAGCTGTATTTGTGTCATAAGACTTACAGATAATTAAGGACCATATTCCCACAATCCAATATTGCATATCTATTTAGCTGGATAATCTCTCTAAGCTCTCAATGAAGAGTGAGGTGCTTCTCTTTAGTGGTCAGCTCAAAGGACCTAACCTGGAACTACTGCTCTGGAGCACAGGCTTGAGGAGACCAGCTCACAGGTTCGCCTGCACAGTGCTTTAAAACCACAGACTAATTTAGGGACCTCTGGAGATCATCTTGTCAACCTGCTGTTCGGAAGAGGGTCAACTACAGCAAGTTGCTCAGGTTTTGACCAGCTGAGTTTTGAAAATCTACAAGGATTGAAGACCGTACAACCTCCCCGGGAAAGTTGTCAGGACTTTCTTCTGCCCCACTGATGAAAAAGGTTTTCCCACTACCTAATTTGAAGTTCCCATGTTCCGGCTGGTGTCTATTGCCTGTTACTGAGTAACACTGAAGAATCTGACTCCTTCTGCCCTTTTGGGACCCCCCTTCCTGAAGGCTTCCCTTTTCCATGCTGAGCAAGCGCAGCTCTCAATCTCTATGCACCATGTGCTTAAACCCTCTCACCATCTCTGTGGCCTCCTCTGGACTCAATCCAACTGTTCATATACTGTGGAGTCCAAAAGTGGATGCAGTGCTCCAGGTACAGTCCCATATCCCACAGCTTCTGCTTCATGCTCACACAGCTCAGTGTGGAGCTGACTGCCCTTGCTGCAGGGCACACAGCTGCCTCACGTCCCACATCTAATCCACCAGGATTTTCAGATCCTTTTCTGCCAAACTGCTATGTGTTTGCTTGACCTCCACCTGTCCTGCTGTGTGGGGTTGTTCCATCCTAGGTACAGGACTTTGTGTTTGTGTTTGTTGAGTTTCACGAGAGTATTCTCAGTTCATTTCTCCAGCTTGTTAAGTTAGCCCTGAACAGCCACAGCTCTGCCCTCCAGCATACAAATGATCCCTGTCATTTTGGTACCATCTGCAAACTGCAGGGTATAGAAATAGGAAGCAATTAGTGGGACAACGTGCATCCAAAACCTTCAAACAAGCCATGCTGGAGGCCTTCTCTGCACAACACACTGTAGTAGCAGCCATGCACAGACCTGCTGCGAGTCAGCTGTGCCAGGTCTGCCTCTACAAACTGGGTACAAACTGTCCTGACAGTCACTGATGGACTTTCTGGTGCCCCTCATCTTTCAGACAGATAGAAGTGTAGGATCACAGTGACTGAATGCCTAGGGAGTGTGTTTTGCTCTATTTGAAGGATTTATTGTTGCAATAATGTAATATTAGGATGGTAAGCGGGAGACAAAATGTCATTATATTTGTTATCAATGCATTTGCCATCAGACTGCACTGCAAAAGTTTTAATAACTGTGAGCATGGGAAATAAGAATGCCTAATTGATTTAACAGTTTCCTCTGATTTCAGCAACTCCCTATGCCACTTTTTATCCTGATTTTGAATGTTTTTACTGGTACTAACTCTTGTCCACCACTGACAAAGTTGCAGCTGGTCCAGAACTGATGGCTTAAATGCTCTGTTCCCATCTCTGACAATGTTCTACTGCTCTGGAAACTTTGCCATGGCCATGTCTCCAATTTGAATTTGATCTAATAAAAATCACAGTATCTAGATGATGAAGCAAACTGCATGTAGAACACTCCAAGCCCAACCTACACTCACCGCCTCTGGGACTCAGTGTGGTGCTGCACAACTCCTCACCACGGCCTCCTACCTGGATGGTTGGGAATGGCTCTTTGTGTCCAGTGGAAGATACCAAGCCTCTCCTTTACCAGGGAAAGCCTTCAAGCAAGAACAAACCACTTGTCCTCACTTCATGCAAATGTTATTCAACACAAAAGGTTACACCTTTTCTCAGAAATGTGATTACAAAGCCGAGGAGACACATACGTGCTACCAATTAATAGCATTCAGTTAATGAGACAACTTAAATCTCCTCTCTGTATGCTGAGTTTGGCAGTTCCTGCCACACAAAGCTCCCAGCTTTGTCCTGCAGTGTGCACAGCACTCCCTGACTCCATACTAAATAGGCTCCCACTTGCTGCAAGACTCAAGGAATCACTTGGCATTGCTTGCTTATAAATAGCATACACCTAATACAGGTGCCAAATTAAATTAGACTTAAAATATTCACACAGTCTACACCTGGTTTCCTGCTAATGGCAACTAACAGCTACAATAGTAAATGTACTTTTTCCCTACCAAAGCTGTCCCCCTTGAGGCAGATTTTGCAGAACTGTTTGCTCTGAGCAAGCATGACTGGGATTGGGGATGTGCTCTGCCTCTGCTTCTCATTTGTGCTGAGTCAGCCATCCAAGGGGGCCACCCCTGAAGCCTGCTGAGTTTTCTTCTCCCAAAAAGAGGTATAATAAGTTTGGTATTTTTGCATCATGCACAAAGTACCAGCTTATTTTAATTTTATATATATTTAAAAAAAAAAAAAAGTAAAAAAAGATACCTCTTGCATTTTCAGAGATACTGGGATGGTGCTTACTGGGCACTTCTGAAAACACAAACTGGTATTTATTTGAAATGGCTAATAGGTCTTTACCTAAAACCTTTAATTTTCTCAGTGACACAATGAATACAGAGATTGATGACGTGACATTATGGTTTAAGGATTGCTGCATAATTGTTTCCATGTAATAATATGACAAAAAGTGCTGCTTTTTTTAGCACCTAACTTCGGCCTAAAAGGCAACTTGCCCTGCTAGACTTCCAAGGAACTGCTGCAGGAGCAAACGGCTACTGCCACACATGTGGTTCAATAGGGAGAGCCTTTATCTGAGCAGTTTTGTTCAGCCCAGGCTGCTGCAGCTGCATTTGCCAAGTTGGATGAACCAGAAATTTGCAGGACAATCAAATCTGTTAGTAAGTGTGAACATTGAACCACCTAGGCTGAACCCCAACAGGTTCCCCCAAAACAGGAAGAAAACGTTGAAATTCATGGATAATTCATTTTTGTGTTTATAAAAAGTTGACACTTTTCATTTTTATTTAACCTTAGATTATGTTTACCATAATGGTAAGGGCAGCTAAATCACAAAAAAAAGCCTTTATCTCTGGCCTGAGGAAAGTAACTGGGGGTTCACTCTTTTGTAACAGTTTTGGCTGCCAGATAAAAAAAATCCATGATTCATATTGCTGATGTCTCAGCCTACATGTCCCATATAGCAAGGTTTAAGCTTTGAGATGTAAATATCAAATATTTGACGCAATTTTGGGGTGAGCGGAGGAGAGAAAGACTAAACAAAAGTTTATAATTCAGGTTATCTTTAACCCATGTTAAAAAAGACTTTGAAAACCACTGTGGAGGCAGCATTTAATGTGTCTAACTCAGAACTATATCTCCAAGCAAGTTGCAACTGACTAGGAGACACTAAAAAGAGCTTTCACAAGCTCTACAGAGTCCTTGTACAGTTCCTTTCTGTTGGTAGTTATGCGCCTTTTTCTCAGTGGTGTGGAAGCTCAGCCAAAAACTGTATCCCTGTAAAAAGGACTTCTGACTTCATCACTTTGGAAATGATAAAATAGCAGTAATACTCAGGGCACACAAGGAAATTACAGGCAGAGTTATGAATAACAGGTATAAAATTATAATCATTTGCAAATTGCCTATTATTTGCTGAGCATTTTGTAAAAATAGGGACACTGTCTGTTCCGACAAGCATATGAACCTTGTTTTTTAGCCAGTAACATGCAGCCAGACTGCTGTGGCTGAAGGGTCGAACCACTGCTTTCATCTGCACTTCTCACCAGCAGACCTACACATTAAAAACTGCTGCCTCACCAGCAGAGCCACCCAGTAGGAAGGATGAAAGGGAAACCGGGATTTTGAAAACAGTATTTCTATTCCTTGCTTCACTTCAGAGACCGTGGGTGAGCCAAAGGCTCATGTTCCCCATCTTTTAAAGACTGGTGACAGCACTTTGCTGCCCTGCAAGGATGATGAAGTTATGTACATTTAATACTCTGAGACTCTCTGGCACTAAAAACAGAGAAGCATCCTAAACGGATACAGAGTAGACAGGCTGCCCTGGAAAGGAATGAGTGAGGAATGTGGCTCAATATTTGCAAATTATAGTTGACACTTTTTTTAGGACTTAGTATTATCTGGCAAAGATAATGTTCTCAAAGGAACAGACCTACAGTCTCTTGAAAATCATGCACTAGAGCAGATGTCATATTTCTGATACTTTGGTCCATTACATTTATTTTTGGAACTCTAAAAATTCCTAAATCCTCCAAATCTAGACTGAACATCCTATCTGTGTTGTAGCATAAATATGCATAGCTGAAACCCTGGTTATGACTGTCAATACTAACTAGAGAACTCTAATGTGCTTAAATTTAAGCCCACTTAATTTGCAGAAAGCTATTCAGGTGCTGTCAGTCAAGCTGGGAATTGGAAGAATATTTAAGTTGTTGATTAAGTACTTAACATTACAGGTTAATACAAAATTGTCTGTCCTACTTTTCTTGTGGTTATATGGTGAGCTGTATAAATACTGGAGTTCTGTCTCGTTCCTTCCACCGTAATGAGATCCACGCCTTCCCAAATCAGCCAGGACTAGAGGTGGTACAAATGTGCATTCCTAAGTCAGGCTACCCAGCAGCAACTCTCTTGTGCTGCTCATTTGCTCTCACTGATAAGATGCAAATATTCATTAGTTGTGTATGTGAGACCCAAATAAGGCTGAAGGAAGAAGAAGAAAGTTTCTCTTTCCATACCTAGTAAGGTCTTCTTGCATGGGAAGGGAGAAGGTCAGTGCCAGTGAAGGTATGAATGGGAGCAGAGACATTTTTGCAAGAGCCTGGATTTTATTAAAGCTCCAAAGTGCTACGAGTGAAGGTGAAACCAGCAACACTAGATCCCTCTCTGCCCAAAACAGCTTCCATCTGAGAAAATTCTGACCCTGTCATCATTTTGCACTTGAAAGTGGGAAAGTGAAACTCTCTCCCCTCTAGAGACTGAGGATTTGTGTGCAGGACAGCGGGTCAACATCACAGAGCACAACAGAGCATTTGTGCCGCCAGCACCAGAGCTTTCATGGTGAGGCTTTAATTTCTTTTTTTCTTGAAGTCATAGACTCCACAACAAGGGTTTACAGGATGTTTTCAGCATAAAACAAACTGAAATATATGCAAAACTCCCCCCCAACTTTCTAATGCTTCTTCTTATAGAGAAATGCCAGAACAGATCATCAAATGCCATGTCAGAGACTTAAAACTAAGAAGTCTCCCATCCTTGTTGTGGGCTATTGTAAAATCTTGTAATTTTAAGCAGATGGACAGGCTGAATGTCGAGGCTGCCAGCACCGCTTTGTTGAGCACCCCATAGGCCAGGACAATTCTATACTTCTGGAATTCCTCTAGTCACTGTGTTAGCAGAGCTGTGCTACAAAGCTCCTATGCAGGTGTGTTTTCTGTGAACTACATGTAGGCAAGAAGACCTGAGATGCCCTCTGCCCTCACAGGTCTCATTTGGTGTGATTGAGGCCAGGAACAGTTCATGTTTACCTACTCCTGATGCTATTTCAAGAGATGAAAAAATGCAGTGTGGTGGTTGAAACTCATCAGCTGGTTGGAGCAGGGATCACTCACTTAGTGACAACGCCTTCCAACTCCTCATATGGTCACAGAATCCACCTCACCTTCCTCACTACTGACATGCCATTCCTATAGCTGCTGCAATCACTTGCTTTTATATGCGACACCAGGGAAGAGTGTCATTGATTTCTTGCCTGTTTTAATGGAGTTTAGGAGCTAGAAGAGAGGTAGAACAAATGCTGCATCATCAACCAGTTCCCATAGATAAGCACCAAATGGTCCTCAAACTGTGACTGGGAAAGCAGCTGATAAAGATGACATATACAGACATACATAAAGACTCGATATGATGGAGGAGTTCCTGGAACTATTCGGGGATTAGAATTTTTGGGGTTAGCTGCACAAATCCTGTGTTATTACTGAGTTACTTTCTCTGCAGTTAAGGAAATCGGATTAGCACCTGCCTATTTGATTCCTGTATTGTACAGATGCAGTGGGTTGTTAACATATTATATTGGCCTAAAAATCCAGGTCTAGTAACAATGACACATGGACTAGGTGCCTTTGCATTGGTTTAGTTCTCAGTGTACATGGGAATTGAACCAAATGTTGCTTACTTTGGTGTTAACAAAAAAAAGCTCAGGACTTAGACATAAGTGTTTATTCTAGTGTGCATTCCCTTCCCTGGGAGTCAGTTTTTTAACTGTATTCCCGGGGTAGTCAGGATGTTGGTAAATATTCATTGGCAAAAACATCCCCACATGACTGGAATTCACTCCCAGCAGGCATTAAATTGGAACAGAGGAACAAAGGATATGCCAGACTTGATCAGACCACTGGTCTGTCAAGCCTGGTACCCTGCCTCTGGCAGTGGCCCATTCTTTATGCTCTAGACAAAAGCAAAAGAAAAATGAAAAAAAAAAAATTGCACCTGTCTGGAAATGCATCCTAGATATTTAACTCAGACTTACTACCTCTTCTTAAAGTAGTGGGGATTAGAGTAACAGATAATAAAATAACGTAATACAGTATTGCAGGGAACGATTGTATTCACTTTATTTTTGCTGCACTTTATTGATTATTTCATTAGGAGAGACCTTACTTTAATATTTATGCAGTTCTGAATTTCCCTGACACTGTTGAAAATGAGCTGTGGCTTCTCAGGGGTAATTTTGAAGGGTGAGTGTCTCAGAAATCAATCAGATTTCACTCTGGCAGTTGGACACACAAAAACTGCCTTTCATTTACAGCTCAACTGCCCCTAAAGTCACCAGTTTGGGTGGCCTTGGAAGAAACTGTTGCATTTCAACCACTAGGTTATGCTTTTATCATTGTAGTGTATCATGTATTAAGGTTCTATCAGACCACCCTGCCCAGGACCCACTGTAGTGGCCCATTCACAAGCCTGTCTCGGTTCTGACACCCCTTGCTCTCAAACACTTTACTGTCCAGAAGAGAATTTGTGGCAAGTGAATGAAACAGGTAAGCCAGCAGAGGAGGTGAAGGACAGACTAATATATTCAACAAGATAAAATTAACAGGTTTGTCCCACACTGGTACAATGACAGATCTGATCTGCTCCTTAAGTGTGTGGTTTTATTGGCAGTGTCAGGAAAAAAACTGAGGTTTCTATGACATGGAAGCTGAGAGACGATCTCGGCCCAGGTACGTTGCCTTCTGGAGATCTGAGGCATATTGATGAAGAAGGTCCTCAGTGCACAGGCTTAGGTGGTGAATAATAAAGGCTCTTAGCAAACCTTAGAGGCCCTCAACTCTGTGTTCTTCCTGGGCAACACACAAATAACACAAGTATGCTGTACCTTTGCATGCACATGTGCAGTTCAAGTCTCTCCAGGTCTGTGAGCAAGCAGAGCACCTCTGTTTCCAGGTGATCAAAAAGGGCATTTAGATATCCTCCCTTCACATTTTGAATCTCCCTGCCTCAGGTCAGTCTCAAGCACTTCAGCTGAGAAATCTCTGATCCCCACTGCACTGTATTACACAAAGTATATGTGTCATGAAGTCCTTGCTTTTGTCCCTAATAAATTGTAACCACCTATGTCACATGCCGGTGCTCAATGAAACTAGTGTGCGTGAAAAGTGATGCTCAGAGTATGGGTGTGGTGAACGCCACTGGCAATAAGTGACTGACTGCTGAGGAAGGCAGGCATGGTAAAAGGACCAGTGCTTTGACCTTAAAAGCTGTTCTGAGCACGTCCAGTCTGTATGGAAAACTCAGTCAAGAATGGACATCTGTGTTTTCAGTCTGTTAATTTGTATTTGACAGCTTGGGTTTTGACAGCCTGAAAAGATTTAAAAAAATGCAGGCCGGCCAAGGCTGCCCTTGCACGGGAGCAGATAGCTGGGGGGATTAGAGCGGGCGGAGACGCCAGGCACAGCGGTAGTGGTGGACCCAGAGCCCTGCGAGCACACACGCTGCTCCCTTTGCCTCAGCCGGCAGCTGTTTGAGGATTCGAGCTGCCTGTCCCTGGGTAAGGGTTTGCAAGTGTCTGTGCAGAAAACATTTCCGTCTGTGTTTCTGCACACAGGCGTTAGAGAGAGGAGTATGGTCTGGGAGTCCAGCAGTGCTCTGCACACCCCGTCTCCCCCGGGCGTGTGGTGGGCTGAGCAGCTTCACTGTCAGATCCAAGCTCTTCCCAGTGCTTTTAGAACTCGTAGAGCTCTTGCCTTGCCTCTAGGGAGTGTTCACCCACTGAAGATAATTCAAAAGAGGAGCTCACATATCTGACCATCATGGGATATAACACTGGCTGAGAACAAAAGTGTTGAACCTCTGGTGGGTAACAAATGTCTGAGTCTGTAGCTGTGGTCTTATGGGCTGTTTCATTGCCCTAAGAAGAGAATCAAGATTTTTGCCTGACTGAGCCTGTAACAGGACAGTGGATTTAGAGAAAGGCACTTATCAACTTTTTATTGCTAGGAAGCTAAATGCCAAGAGAGAGAGACGAATGCAATGCTCATGCCAAGATATTTATTAACCCTTGCTACTGTTAGGACTGTCAGACCGAAGCATCCTTCATCACACTGAAGCATTTAATGATGATATGCCTATGACAATGATATGTTAATGACAGAAGATTTTTCAGGCATTCTCCTTCCTCCCAGCAGCAAGAACCAAGAAGCTGATATGGTTGTGTTGATTGTGGAAATGCCTATGTCCTGGTGAAGAGGTACACCTATGCAATGAGATAGGTGCTCAGAGTACTGCCAAATGTCATTCTGAAAAATGTTGATTTGATGGAGGGGGCAACTGTTTTAACACCCAGCAGTGTTGTCTTCTGCTGGTGCAGTGGAGACAGGAGCCAGATGGAAGGCAAGGATCTGCAGGCTGCGCTGCTCCAGAAGCTTACCCTGTAGCTGGGTGGCAGCACTAGCTGAACCTTCCAGACCTCTGAGAGCCTGTGAACATTCTAGCTCAGGGTCATTTAGCAATAACACACGAGAGAGAAAGCATTTCTTACAACCTAACATATGATTGCAGATGTTTTGTGAGTGAAAAATAATTCAGTCAGTAAAGAGCAATAGGAAATGCCAATCTAGTTGGTCATTGCAATTAAACCATTTGTTGAAATTTGTGACTGTTAAGAGGGTAGGGTTACATTCTCAACATCTGTAGTGCTTATAATGCAGTACAGAATAGAAAAGCGCTACAAAAGCCCAGTTCTAGTCTCCGGCAAGGACAGTGAACATTTGGAATTATTTTTGACTACTCCTCTAGAACAGCATGCAGAGCCCTTATGGAGTGCCCAAGCTGCCATGTGGCTTGTTCAGAGGAGTCGTGAGTGTCTGAGCAGACATATGGTGAGGCCAGGAACCAGCCGGTGAGGGTTGACGTGGATGCTGCCAACTCACTTTCTGCCGCTGCTGGGCAATTAGGCACATCAGGAACTCGGGGACTTTTTTTTCTCTCTCTACATGTTTGTCAGTGAAAAGACATAAAGTGTTTGCAGGACTCATGCACAGTTTCCCTGCCACTGTCTTCATTTGAGTCTCCCCCATCAGCCACCAAAAATAAGACAAAAATAACACTGTTTGAGCTGAATGTACCTCTGTGCAGAGAGATCATGTAATGCCCTCCACCACATTCAAGCCTTGCCTTAGGACTGCATATGGCTCATGGGTGAAGCAGCTGCACAAAGGGGGCTGTTGTATTGAACAAGTTCCTTTGGCACAATGAAAGTCTCTGCCGTAAGAATAAAGCCTCTTTGTGGCAGGAGTGGAGCATTTCGAGTGTGTGGCAGTGGAAGGAACACCCCTAGAGATTGGGCAGCATCAAGCATCCTTTCCCAGCATGAGGCATCTTTCTCTGATGTTGCAAAGCACACAGCAGCATTTGTTGCAAAGAGACAGGCTACCAAAAGAGGCTTTCTCCTGCACCTACCTCTGCCCCCCAGGCTGCAGGCCAGCCTAGCAAGGCCCTTGGTAGTCACAGTGCTGCATCAAGGAGCCCAGGAAGTGCAGAGCCGAGGAATCACTGCTGTAGGGTTGTCTCTGAAAGGGTGAGCTGCTGGGACCTCTAGCAAGGATGCCAGGCATGGATAGGACACTAAGAGATGGTAATCCCTTCTCCTGAGCCCTACCAGGCCAGGGTTGCAGTTCACATGCAGGCTGGAGAGCTGGAAAGCCCCAGACAAGTTCTCACATCCCAGGCAGAGATGCCATTTCCTAAATGTTCTCCTGATCCTTGCCCAGACCCAGCTGTGAGCTGAGGGAACCCCTGCTGCCGCTCTTCCCAAATCAAAAGCACTCTGTACACTTGTGGGGCCGGTGTCTGAAACCACAACTGAAAACAGACCATGTCAACAGAATATCAAACCAGACATCAGCTACCTCTGAAACCACATGCAAGGTTTGACTTCAGCTGAGTCTGCCAAATGTGCATGGCAAGATGTCTGGTGTGACCACATTTCCTGTTGTCCCCAGGCCTGGGGTGCTGCGGTGCCATGAAGCAGAGCATTCATCCCAAAAGCAGGGGATGGAGCAGCCTCTGGCACTTCAGTAGGAATGCTCCCTTTGCTGCCAGTGCTCCCCAGCCCCATGGCTGCTCTCTGGCACTGCATGGGTTGTCCAAGTGGTCAAACACTGAGCTGGGAAATGCAGCAAGACGTGATTCCGTCTGCTGTCACCAGTACTGGGCACTTTACTGGTGGGTAGGGTAGTCCCAAACAAACATGGTCTGCTGAGAAGGAAGAGGTGCTGGATGGCTGATGGCAGCAGGCTCTGTGGGCACCTTGGCATCTCATTGAGCAGCCTAGAGAATGCTTGCTTTTTTTTCTGGCTGTAGCTACAGAGTTATGGTGGTTAGGAGAACCTTTCACAGGGGCTTAAGGAATACAGGCAGAAATATTTCTGGCTTTCAGGCTTCTCCTTGGTTTGGTGAAGGGATGTTGATGGTGAGAAAGCTGGGCTGAAGAGAGTTCATGAGCAGCTGTGACTGCTCCTGTTGACACTGTCTAGTCTCCTCTCCTTGGCTGAGGAAAAGGCTGCCGGCTCTCAGGTTCCTGTGATGGCAACTGCCAGGGCTTTGTCTGTGAGCAGTGGCTGCTCTGCACCACTGGAATGCCTGGGGAATTTCTGCCTTAAAACCTACCCTGTCTTCGGAGCAATCAAGTGTCAGGATGAGAGGGACCAATTAGAGGGACCCGTGGAGAGTGGGAGAGGTAGCAATATTATTCACTCCCTGTCACTTCAAAAGGGTTTTATTTTCTGTATGTTTAATATGCAAATATTTAATGGGGTGTATTAGAGCATTACAGCCATAACTTGAGACCTTTTAGTCAAGAGTAAACAGGTGCCAAATCTTTCTTTTCAAGATCTGGCACAGCTGCAAGCCTGCCCTCCCTGCTACGTGATTATGGTATGCTGCTGGGACTTTTTCCACATCCCTCCCCCACGATGCCTTGCCTGCTCCTGCAAAGACCCTTTTTTTGTCTTTCTGCAAGAGACTGTCCTCGTTGTTCAAAAGGAGCAGGAAAAAAGAATTGTGATTTATTAGCTCTGGCATAGAGGGCAAGGTTTTGACCTCAGGTGTGAATCTGAGAAAAATACTATTTTCTTGACAGCCAGCCCCCTTGAAGTGAATTAAAACTGCTATTGTGAGGAAATGGATTAAAGCCATTTCGGCTTTTATGACAATACAAGGTGGTTACTTTAGAGAGCGCCTAGGATGTAGCCTCACGCCAAGGTGCTTTATAATCATTGGTTTAAAGGGAGAGAATTTGCCTGCAGAGATGAATCAATGGGTATATTTTATGAAACATTAATGACTGCTTTTGTAGATGTAAATTCGGGGATATGTGCCTGCATCTCTCCGTGCTTTCCTGCAGCTGCAACTTAAGCTCTTTTGCTGTTAGGGAAGATCATAATCCAGCAGCGTAGTTTTGCTGGAGGAGCTTTACATCATCTTCTAATGTAAACAATATTGTAAGAGAGCCCAACAGCCCCACAGGATTTTCATTGAGCTATGATTGATGTGGAAAGGGATGAAGCTGCAGTGATTCTGCATCAGTCACAGCTCTCGCTTGGCTCTAAAACTGACCCTGTTAGCACAGTCTGACTTGGATCATTTGTCTCAGAAGTACCAAGGGATTTTAAAACAGCTGTGGATTCAACCATTTCAAATGGGAACATATTTTTGGTTTGTGGTAAGAACAACATAAACCGTATGTGTTTCAGAACTTGGGCCTCAGCATTCCTGGCTTGTTTTGTCAGTGTGTCTTTGCTCTCCTCGGCAGCATTTACACATACGGCTCCATGGAGGCTTTTTTTCGTTCTGTTTTGGTTTCCCACTTCAGGTCTTCCTCCCTTCTTTTTTCCTCCCATCCTCAAAGAAAGACAGAAAGAAAGAAAATTCCTCATCTTTGCTTTTTGCAGCTCAGCAAGGTTAAAGCTGTGTGAATGCTTAAGCAAAGGGAGCATTAGTTTCTCAGTCTTTGATGTATCCCCCATTTGATATGTTTTCTCCTAGATGTTGTTGACTGTACAAGTGCCCAGTGGTAAAAGTGAGTACCAGGCATGGTGGCACAGCCCTGTGCACTGCCAGCCCTCTTTCTGTGTCCAGATGGGTAACTCATTTCATTCATGCAAAATTACTCCAATTTTCTGCTCCTCTCCCCACTCCTTTCCATCACTCCTCCCCTTCTCCTTCAGCATGTTCCTTCCCCACTGACATCTGTTCCAAGGAATGATGAACTGAGCTTTGGAGCAATTACCACAGTTTGCATTTTCCAAACCAGCTTGCAGTGTGTGTATTAAAAACACCAGCACTAAAAGTCAACAGGGTGTAAAAGGTAACAGTGTCTCCCACCTCAAAGCTAATGATGTTTTGCTATGTGAGCAAGAGCTGTGAATCTTAATTTGGTGGCTCCTTTCTCATTTTTACAATTTTCAGCCATTGTTTAATGAAGCCTTCCTGGTTCCCATGATGTGACATTATATTATCACAATGCTCATGTTAAAGGCCTTATATTTCACCCCAAGCACCTGTGGCTGCACAGCAAGGAGGCAAGCTCTAATGTGCCAACTTGGATTCAAATTTTGAAGCAGAAAAAGCCTGATTTTGGAAATGCTCCTACGTCTTCCTTGCAGCCAAGTGCAGCAGGGGTTGTGGAGCTGGTGGGCTGCTCAGGGTGCCTGCTGTCCAAGGCAGGCTCTGTGCTACAGCCAGCAGCTGTGGATTAATATCAGAGAGAGAGAGAGTGAGAGCTGAGTTATTTCCGCAATCCGTTCACATAATGGATGTGAATGTCAAGATGTCGCCATCTGAAGTATGAGCACCTTGGAACAAAACAAAAAATTACTGGCAGTGTCAGCTTTCAGGAATGCTTTTCAGAGGTGGTGGAACATTGCACACACAACATTGACTTTCTTCAGCATCTTCCTTTCTGAATAAAGGGTGACCTCTGGCCCTCTCCCTTTCCTCCACAGGCAGTCGTGTACAGATCTCTTACAAGCTAAACTCTGTGCATACTTGCTACAATGTGAGCAGCTATTTCACAGGCAGTTTCTCAGGCAGGCACCCTGCTCAGAGTGGATTTGTGGCTCCAGTGTGTGTTCAGACTCTGCCAAAGAGTTGTGAACAGATCTGAGCATCTACAAGCCCTGTCTGAGGTTTTATCCCCCAGTTTGCTGCAGACTGCCTGGAGCTCATGTCGAACATGTGACGTGGACTGATTCGGCAGTGTCCCATGTACAAATACATTCTGAATCTGGAACTCCAGGACCAACTGAAGCTGGAGCAAGGTTTAGTGCTAACCAGGAGATGGCTGTGATCACACTGGTACTGAGCCAAAGCACTGCGTGCTCCTGAGCTTCCTGGCTGGATGCTTAAGTACTGTCCACATCATCACCATCACTGCAGTTGGTCAGAATAGCTTACTCTGACTGTGAGCTCTGATTATACTGGAGAACTCTCTGCTTTGCAGCTGTTAAAATACTTCTTTCTCAGTCTGGGGACACAGGTAGAGAAAGCTGTATTGCTCATATTTTAGCCTTGGATGCTCAGCAAGCCTCAGCCCCTAGGGATATAGCACTGCTCTATGGTGTTAGTAGGAAATTTTGCGTTGTATTTTCTATAGAAGAACACTACTGACTTCTCTGTGGGTGAGTGTGTGAGAGACTGCTGCTTCCCATTTAGAAGGATACTGGTCCAACCCCTTTAAAAGCTTTGTAACAGGGACATGGAAGACAGAAAGGGAGTTTTCCCAGGAGCTCCTGTATTCAGTGCCTAAACTGAAC
The DNA here is from genome assembly GCA_013390005.1 of Calyptomena viridis. Lineage (NCBI taxonomy): Eukaryota > Metazoa > Chordata > Aves > Passeriformes > Eurylaimidae > Calyptomena > Calyptomena viridis. Next base: position 55,490 of record WEIV01015699.1, read on the forward strand.
AGTAACTGATGTCTTGGAAATGAAGTCTGCTGCGGTCCCTGCCTGGGTGGCAGCAATCCTGACACCTTTCTTCAGCCCTGGCTCGCCTGCACTGCCACGCCAAGGGAGCCGGGCAGGTGTGGGTCACCCGATGGCACAAGGGTCCTTCCCAAGGGACACCAGCCACCAGGCGACTAAGGCCCCCTGAGGCAAGTGGTACTCCCTACCCACAGGTCCCCAGCAGGGACTGGCATGTGTGGGCTAGTTAGCCTGGCCCTGCCTAGGAGTCCTTGGTCTGAGATGGAATGGGTGCCACAGCTGTCGGAGGGTAAAAGGGCAGAAAGCAACTCACTCTCGTTGGAACAAAACAGGAACAGTTTATTGGGGGTCCAAACCCCAGAACAGCTCAGAACAAAGGGTTTTATAGGGGGTGGAATTAGCCTGAGGCCTTCTACTCAAGCCTGTTAGGAACCGAGTAGGGATGATTGATAGGGAAGGTGCCAGAATAAGGGGCGGAGTTGGGGCACATATATGGTACAGGGATAGGAGGGGTTTAGGGAAGGGTACAGAGAAGGGAAGGAGTTGGAGGGTTTACATAATAGGGGAGTATACACATCACAGAATGAACCAAATACAGGGTAGGGGGTAACAGAACAAACCCTCATAATGAAACCAACATATAGCATACACCACCACAGAAGTCGCCTGTCTGTTACATCACAAGACCTGCAAAAATAATAATTTTCTTCCAAACAGACACTTCTGCCCAAAGTGCTGCCCAAAAATTGTGTTCAGTAGTGAACTGTCAAAGCTCAGGTATCACTCCTTCCCTGTCCTAAGTCAGCTGCAAGGAGATCACTGGTTCTGAAAATAGTGGATGCAAAATAATATTAGATCCTTGGATCAGTCCCTGTCCATGGCCTGTCAAGATCCTTCAAGGGCTAAACAGTATTTTCTGTTTCCCAACCCATGTCACCAACTTTCCCATCATATAATGAATTTTCATTTCTAGGAGAATGGCAGTACCCTGGCATGCAGATCTGATTGCCTGATTTGAATTTAGATTATTCCATCAAGGTAATAACAAGATCTGGGATCACAATCTGCTGGAATAATTTAGAAAGCCATGTGAGGTCACTATTGCTTCTTACAAATATGGCTTAGACATAATTTACCTGGCAGTAACTTGACCTGGAAGAGAGAGGTTTATCTTCTTGGCATGCTATGTCTGAGTAGCTTGACAATCTCTACATAAATTTGAGAACTTTCGTTCTACAGCTGGTTGTTATTACTTATAATCTCTTAATGCAAAAAGTATTCCTTCCAGAGGCCCCTTTCTTTGCCTTTCTTACCTTTGCTTTAAAAAAAAAAAAAGATATTTTGCATGTTGTTTTGCCTTAGAGTCTCAGGCCCATGCCCAGCAGTCATTGTAATTTGGTGATCGCAACAAAAACCTTTGTTATGCTTTATGTTTTAGGTGCCTCTTTGCTTCTAAATATTACACTGTGCTATAACATGCTATTTTTAGGAAACATTGATTGAAAGACCTGTATTGAAAACTTTTCCTTGGGGACATATCCCAGGGCATTGCTAAGAATCCTTTTTGTGGGGAGATTACAAGCAGAACAAGAGAATTGCAGGATTACAGTAGAAATTTGAAAAAATTCTTGCAGGGATTGGTGGTGGGATACTGACTCCTCTCAGGATAGTTATGGTGCAGCTTTTACACATCCCACTCCATTCTTCTGTGGGTGTTTGAGACTGGCAGCGGCTCATTGTCTTCCCTCACCGTGCCCTTCCTGTCCCTTGTTCCCTTCCTTGGTGCCAGCAGGGACTGAGCTGTTCCTTGTCACTGTCTCAGCTGCCTGCCAGCTGCTTCCTTCTGATGTCTGCAGTGCTGCCCCTTCTCCCTCACCTGCTGCTGCTGTGAGCTGACACATCAGGGGATTTCTGCTGCCCTTTGAACTTCTCTGGCTGTCAGAGCATGAAACACCTCCTCAGCATTTCCATGTTCCAGAAAGGATGGTTTCACTTCCCTTTTGGGTTTTTGGGTTTTTTAAGCCCAGGAGGGCAGTCCACAGATGGTTCTGCTTGCTCCTCCTTTACCAGGAAGAGTCAATGCAAAAGAGCTGCTCCGTCCTCATGACCAAACTCTGTGGGAAGCCCTGCACCACCTTCACCATTGTACAGGGAATGAGGGAGAAACAAAGCCCAACTGGAAGTGAGCTGTGCTCATCTGGTTATCTGGTTATCTGCCCGTCTCTGGCAAGACTGAGTGTGCTGGTCCCATAAGCTCACGGTGACTGCCCCCATTTCTGCACCAGAGCCTACTTGTGGGAATCATGGAGGTACTGCCCATGGCCAGGGCACATGCAGGGTGAGTCCCAAGGGACTGGGATGCTGGGGAGCACAGTGGGGTCAGCCTGCCAGCGTGCTGCATAAGACCCAGCTCCTGAGAGCTGGAAGGTGGCAGACCCTTAGTGTCTGGCTTCAGCTTCACTGAATAGAGTGAGTCAGAATGGAGTCGGTGCCTTGACCTGGCACCACCACTGGGCTTAGAGGATGCTGACAAAAGTGCAGACACCCTAGAAGGAAAGAAGCAGTTCTCTGAAAAAGTTGCTGCGGAACATATTTGCTTTCAATAAAACATACTGTAATGCAAACACCTAGCTTGATACAACCACTATAGTTTTTGTCTGGGCTTGTGATGTTTCTCTCAGCAATATTTTCTCTTTTCTGCTCTAAATACCTGGACCCCAATCATTACCAGAGTCTCCTTCCCACTATCACTGAACCTCCTTTCAGCAATGTGACAAACAACAGCACCTCAGTTTTAACAGTTTTAACATGACTAAACCCTCACCTACAGCTGAGAAATTGGGACAGCTGAGAAAGAGCTTTTATGTAAGATGAAGCAGAGCATTAGAGCCATCCCTCCCCATCAGGTGTTGGGGTTTTTTTTAGGTTTTCTTTCTCTTTGCGTCAAGATGTCACAATTTTATCTCCAGCTCATGACTCTACTTCTGACTGGAAGGCACAGCCTCCGAGCAGGGCCCTGCCGATGTCTGTAACATTAGTGCGAGGCTGTCGGGGAGCAGACGGCATGTGATCAGGAGAGGCTAAACTGGGACGCTGTGATTCAGATAACTGACTTCCCTATTTCTGGCTCTGCTTCGAGGTCCAGGTCCTGCCACTCCTTATCTTGAAGCTGGGAGTGCAGGGCCACCACAGCTCACCACAGCTCACCACAACCAGCAGCCAGTGCCCTGGGCTGCACGGATGATTGCCGTACAAGCAACAGAGCATCGGCTAAAAGAAGCAGCAGCAAGGAGACTGGGCTAGAAATACTCCAGGGAACACTAGTCTCACTGGAGAAGCTGAAGCATTTCCTGCTTCTCTTGCAAAAAAAAGTGGTCAGCCTTGTGTGACAGAGCTGCTCCATCCCCTCTGGCTCCTCTCCTGCTGCTTTTGCTTTTGCAGTGTGTTTCTCAGCAACTCTCCTAACAGACCATGGTCCCTAGCTCTTCCTCCCACCTCTTAGTCAAGTGACTGTGATGCTCCTGGGGAATTTACCCAGTAAATTTACCCAGCGCCCTTGGAACTATGCAGAACAGTATGACTTCAGCAAAGTTTTGCTTTGCCTCTGGAAATTGCAGGTTGGAAAAGAGACTTAATTGAAAATTCAAGGCTAAGTCTCCTGTTGTGTTATTACTTATGAGGAGTTAAACACTTAAAGGGAATTTTACTTTAAAATTATGGGACAGTATCATGAAGATGGGCATAATTTCATTCCATAGAAGAGTTGTCCACAGACATCTGAGAGTGATGATCTTCCTACACAATCTGCCAGGGGCCAGAATGTAAAGTTCATAAACATACAAGAGGCAGAAAGCAGAAATAAAACTGTTGTTCACCAATCTGCACTGCACAAATTGCTGAGAAAAAAGGTTGCTCTACACAAAACACCTATTTACATCTTATCTTGTCATTGCAAATATTACCAGAACACCTATTTAAGGCTATCCTGACACTGGAGATATTATGGCTGAAGATAAAAAAGTGTGATTTTAAAGCCACCCTCCTTTGGTATTCAGTAAGTAGCTCTGGAAGAAGCGGGTACTGCTTCAGTCCCACAGGTATTTCATAAAAGCTTTAGTAGGGTGACAAAGTGAAATTTCTGTGCCACAATTCTGGCTGCAGGGTGCTTTTCCCTGTCCCACCCAGCGAGCACATATAGCACAAGCAGAGTATCAGGGAACCACATCTACCTGAAATGCACAGCTTCTTCAGCCCAAACCCTCAGCTTAAGGTCTCAGTCAAAGGCATCCCCAGCCCTGTCCCTCTTCCCAGTCCCCTCTTGCTGCTGACCTCTGCCTGGTCCTGGTACATGATTAGTTTCTTTTTTCCCCTGACTTTCCTTCGCAATGTCTGTATTTTCTTTTCTATCTCCTGTAAATATCTCTTGCTGTCTGTGCCCTGACAGAGGTGTCTTTCCCACAGTCTCTCTCCCTGCTTCCTCCACCTCCTCCCCAAATTTCTGTCCCCATGGGCAAGTGGTACTTTCTGCATCTGGGCTGCTTTGTTCCCTCCCCATAAGCTCTGCCCAGCCCCTGCTGGTTCTTCCTTCTTATGACTCCCCATGACCTCCTACACTGAAGTCCAGTTCCACCACTCCTCCCTGAATCTGCATTTGCTTCAGGGAAACTTCTTGCTGCCTGGAGGCAGCATTAGACTCAAAAGGATGCAAAGCAAAATGGAGATTTGGGTATTCCTCCTCTATGAGCAGATGGAAAGAAGCTTCTTAGTTTGACTCCTCTATTGCCTTCCCCATGGACAATTGTCCCAGCAGGAATAGTTTTCTCTCCTCGATGCCTCTTCCACCCTCTCCAACTGTGCAATTTGCCTCTTCTCATATTCTTTACCACCACCCTGCCACTCACCATCTATTCCCCACTGACATCCTCCGTGGACCATATGATTTGGTGGTAACAGCACCAACTGCACTGTCCCCTCTCACTGACAGTCATGCTCTGCCCTGACTGTCCAATGCACTGCCCAGCATCACCTGATAACACACATTTACATCCTGCTGTTGCTCTTTAACTCAGACCAGACACCCACCATCATGGCAGGACACTGCCAAGAAATAGAGGGAAGAAGCTTATCCTCAGTCCCCATCTGTTCTTCTTTTTGCCAGGTTTTCCTTTCCTTTTCCCCTACTGTCCTTCCCTCCATTGTAGATTTTTTGTGTTAACATGCCCTGCTTCAACTTTTCAGTTCAGCCTGAGAGGTAGTAGTTCAGTTTTCTTCTTGATCCAAACTGATTTTACTTCCTCAAGAGTTTTTTTACCTTTTCAGAAACATCTTCTGCTCTCTCCAGCTTATGTTTTTTTGTCTGTCCCTGCACCTGTCTTTCAAAGGACTCCTCCCATTTTTTTCCCCTCCCTCTTGCATCTTATGCTCAAAGGCATGTTAGATTAGAAGAACTGGGGAAACTTGTGCATTTTAAGTTCCAGCAATGCTCTGGTCTTGGCAGATTTCAGTGATGTTGTAACAGATGAATCTATTGCCTGAGAAACTGAAGCACCCCATCTGTGTCCTGCCCTGCCCTCAGCAGTGACACACACTTGGACTTGGCTGGGTTTGATAAAATTATTCTTCCAATATGTCTCTCTGGGCTTATTATTTATCCCATGTAAGACTCCCTCTTATCTTGTTGTTTCTGACACTGACCACATCTCTCCTGCTATGCCATCTTCCTTACTGCCACATTAGCAGATCATTCCAGTTAATTTCTTAGCAAAAATTATGTGTCTTCATAGGTCTGTATCATTGTGCTTCTCTTTCCAGTCAAAAGAAAACAGAAGTGACATGAAATTGAATCACTTTGAGTGTTTTCCTCTGCATATTTGTAATTCCATCCAGAAGAGCACTTAGAAAAAGTTACAGAGGATCTTTTTATGGCTAATGCAATGCTGTCATGCAATTAGCACCATACTTATTTAATAATCTAGACTTAGGAAAAAAATTGCCGTATCAAGAAAATGTATCAAATCCCCATAACACTAACCATCCTGACATCAAGATATCAATCCATATAACCTCAGTTACATGCAACACATCTGCTTGTGAGAGCCCTTTTCTTCTTCAGAAATAATTGTTTGCCACACCATTCACGAAGAACAACCCAGCCCAGGAGCTCTTCTCCAGCAATATTTGGTGTTGGAAGTTTCGAGGAATGTCTATGCTTCACTTGCATGAAATAAAGCAAATTTTGTCCTGCCCCTACTCAGCAGTGAGGTTATATGCTTAGGGAGAAAGCTTGCCTTTTGTGCAGTGTTAGAGCCCCTGGCATAAGCACAGGTACAAATCTCATTGTTACCAGTACATGGACTTCACATTTTTGTTTAATTGTAGAAAAAAGCCACTGAAGCCTAATCTGAGTGGAAAGCTCTCCCTTGTCCCTGTGGCTTCTGGTGCTGTCTGTCCTTCATCTTACTCCTTTTCAGGGTGAGCTGGGGGTGAGCCGTGTGTGCTTTGCTGTGCCTGCAGCACAGAAAAACCACTCCTAATTCATCTTTCACCACCAGCATGGTGGTGAGGAGCCAGCTGAAGTTGTATCAGGAATCAAAGCAGTTTTATGTGCCATGAATCTGGAAGAGAAACATATGCTGCAGCAAGTACAGGCTCTAAAATCATAGACACCAGGGGGAAATAAAAAGCATGTCAGTGGGTGGGTTGTTAAGCCCAAACAGCCAAATCCTGAGAGGTCTTTAGCCTTCACAAGCAACTCCTGTTAACTCCAAGGGGACTTCAGGTGCTCATCTCCTGTCATGATCTGTTGTACACTGGACTTTAGGAGAAGCCTTCACTGACTTGGTAGAGAGTCAAAAGGTTTTGAGCATAATGAAATTATTTTCCTGGGTTTATGGAGCAGCCAGCATGCATTGGGGATTGTAACAGCAGTACCTCTTCACCTGGAAATGGTGGACATGACTCCTGGTTCTGGGAATACGGTGCTGCTTCTCAAGTTTCTACAGTGAAATGGGGAACAAAAAGAGCTGCTGTGACAAGGGCTGGTAGGTAGCAGATGCCTGCATGGCTCTCTAGAGGGAGGAAAATCTCTTAATTTAGATGGCTTCAGGCTCCCAACTCTTCAACAGACTACATGTTGTAAAACCCAAAACTTAAATGAAAACAAAAGACACACCTTTGTTTCCACAGGGTGTGAAGGGGGTCCCATATGACTCTTCCCAGGGATGCAAAGTGATTGCTAATAAAATGAGAATTTCAGTGCTCATGCATCCCACAAAGGGCGAACCTTTACCACAAGACTGTCTCATTATTATTATTATTATTATTATTATTATTATTATTATTATTATTATTATTATTATTATTTAAAGACATTGAACAGAAGTGCACTAACTCGGGGTATTATTTTCAGTAGTTCCAGTACTGTCTGAAGCACACCTGCTCTCCATGGTCATTTCAAGACAGCTCCTGCTCTGTTGTTATTGGCTCTGTGCCAAGAGCCAGCAAAGCACAGAATTTTTCACTTAAGCCCAAACTTACTGTTCTTCTGTCAGCTTCCCTGTAACGTATTACTTCACCATGTCCTTTGACCCCTTGCATTTCTTTGTAGAGAAATATAATTAATTGTGAAACACAGCTCAGCTCTGGGGATTCAAAACAGTTTCACAAGTTTACTGGAAACATTAATTTTTTCCTTCTTTTTTAATTTCCAGGCACAAAAAGGTGTTGAGGATTAAACAAAGCATTGCTCCTCCCAAGAGCTCCAAACCTCAGCATGGATGAAAGGAGCTGATGAGAGGGAGGAGGATGAGAGGGACAGAGGTGGGGGCTTCCCAGCCAGAACCGTCTTAGCTCATGTGCAGGAAGGAAGGAGGGACACCTCTACTGCACAAATAGCCTCAGCCTCAGAGCAATAAAAAGGAAAAGAAGATGTACTAGAAAAAACACAAACTAATCTATGGCCACCTCATATGTGGCTCTTAAAGGGTATGGGTACAGGGCTGCAGCCCTGCAAGAAGCTCTCACCATGCAGGATGGACGGTGTGTTCTGAGGTTCCACCGAGAGAGCCCTGAGGGGACCAGCTGTGGTGTGCAGCACCAGGCAGCCCCGGCAGCTCACACTCAGGGTGTGGCAAACCTGTCCCCTGGGGTTCAGTGCACTGCCTTTGCCTTCTGGCTCCAGAATGCCGTGAGCAGGAGACCCACAACCAAGTCTGCAATTCAATAATCTTACATTTATACCATGCAGTTAGGCCGTAAATGTCATCACTGTTTTCTGTGCTGGCCTGGGGAGNTGTAAATGTCATCATGTAAGGTCATCATGAAAACATGTAAATGTTTTCTGTGCTGGCCTGGGGAGTTGGTGGCCGAGAGCTGGGGAAAGGTTGCTGCATCCATGATGCCAGTTTTCCTTCTCTTAACATCACAATGGTGTATGTGGTGGTGGATCTCTAAAGATTGCTTTGGGTTTTGAGGGAAGATTTGTTTACATGCTGACTGCACAAAAAGTTACTGCTGCCAACATCATCACTTGCCCTCATGGGCTCCCTCATGGGGAGAGCTCAGCTCACACAGTGACATGTTCCAGGGATCCAAGCACGCAGTATCTTTGTTTCTCACGGAGAAATCAGGACACAAAGGGGTGTTAAAGTGACCTGCCACCTTCCTTATTTATACATTAATTCATGAAGGTTTGTCATATGAATGATGACAAATCTTGCCACTGGAAGAAGCTTTTACTTTCTTGTCATACCAATAGCATTTGTTTCATTTGTGGATTATTGTCCAAAGAAAAAGGTGTTTCTAGAAACCATGAAGGACCCAGTGAAGCCACTTTTCCCATCTTTTCTTTTCGCAGCAGCATTGCTTGTGTTGTGGAACATACACACACACTCACAGTCCATCTGAGACCAGCTGCTGCAAATCCAAAATGTTGGTGCTGTTAATCCCACAGGAATTACTTTAAGAAATGGAGGGGGGAAGGGAATGCATATAGGCATGGGAATAAACAAAAAAATCTTCATAAAACTTCAGCACATTTCTATTTCTCAGGCATTCAGAGCTACCCAGCACTACAAGTAACCAGCAACAGGAAAGAGATCTATGTAGTAATAATGAGAGATGCATTTGGGATCATACTTTCAAAGGGATGTGAGGTTTCTAGTACTTACAAATTTAAGAGTAGTCTCATACCTGATGCTCCACAGAAAGCCCTGACAACCCTTTGCCAGTCCAGTCAGCACCTTTCAAGTAATGACAATGTTGCCACAGTAATAGCTCTAAAGAGCTATGTTGGCTCTTACGTTGCTGAAAGACCATCTATTTCTTACCACTCAGGTTCCTTGAACTAACACCACTCCCCAGCTTACAGCACCTGACATGTCTGCCATCAAGCTTCTTTGTTTCTTTCCTACTGCTTTTCCAAAGCAATGTCTCCTATAACTTCTTTTTTTTTATTGCTTTTAATAGAAAAAAACCTGGTTCTATCATAACTCAATGTCTAACTTTGCAGGAATGTTATACAGCAGCCCTGCTGGGATTGAAGCAGCAAGCATTTGCTGGATATTCATGTTTGTACATCCTCTTACTTTAATTAATTTTCCTCAATGCCATCCTGAAAACACACTTGCATGGAAACTAGTGAGAAAAAGGTCTAGATTTAATATCAAGAAAGGTATAAAACTAATTGAAAAACAGACTGTGGGTTGCTTTTTCTAAAAAAGTCAACATTTCATTGTCATATTGGGAGGATTAAATAATGTTCCAACAAAGTTTGTCACAAATCTGGCACACACTAGGCAAAGGCAGTGGCCCAAAGCTATTTTAAAAGCCAAAGCTGGCATTCAGCATCGTGCATCAGCTAAGAAAACATGAAACCTCGCAGCACACTCTGATCTAATCATGATATGTTTGACAGCTGGATGCCAGAAAGTTCTTTGCAGCTTACTTAATGGCACGATGGAGTATCAAACTGGCAGAGTGACTCCTGATCACAGGCCTGGCCTGGTGATCTCAGCCTTGTCTGTGGAATGCAAGGGTTCAGTGTTAACCCACAGCACTGTGCAGGAGGAGGATGTGCCAACCTGTGTGATTAGACTGCATGTTCAAGGCTGAATTTACCCTTGGTCACTCTCAGTGTTTTGGGCATAATGAGAAGCAGATTGCTTGGTGCTGGGTACTTGTATAGATCCTACTGTGCCTTAGCAGCTGCTCGCCACCTCCCATACTGTCCCAGTAACCTGAATGGCAAACCCACTGTGGAACTGGGCTTACAGGTCACATCACATCTGATTCTTAGCAGGGGTGGAATAAAAAGCAGTTCCCTAGGCAGGGACCAGGCAAAGCAGCTCACAAGGCAGTGACCAACCTGCACATTTTTCTAATCTAAGAATTGTCTGCTAAATATCCAAATCATTATGATGTCTAATGAAGAAGGGAAACCAATAGTAGTTTATCTGAAGTGTTACAGCCTTTCGAGTAAACTAATTCTCTTGCCTCTCAAGCACAAGTCCATGCAGCCAATGTGGATTGGCTACTCTTTTTGTGCCCAACTAAGATAAATGATCATCCTGTCCACAAGCCATCTATACTGTTTTCCCACAGGAAGACAAGGTTTGAATTCAAATTGATCCTGAAAACCCTCAAGGAATTGTCAGAAATGAAATAGATGTCAGTAAAAAGCACTTAAGTGGGAAATGTCAAATGCAGAAGTCCCCAAGACACAAGTCCAACCTGTGGCCCTCATGAAGAGTGACCTGCCAGGCAGCCCTGTGCAGAGAGGGACCCACAGCCTTTAAGATCCAGCAACTCTGGAAATTCTTGGTATTCTCTGCCAACAATAAAAGAAAAGGCAAATGTCATCCTGGGATACACCTGCAAATGTGTTTCATGTAAGTCACGGAAGAAATTATTGTGCTCTAATTGGCAGATGTGCACTCTCTGCTGTAGTTGGTGTCCAGTTCTCAGCATAATGCATTAAGGAAAATGGAAGCTGGACAAGGTCCAAAGGAGCTTATATGAAAACCAAAAAGTTTAGAAGATGTAGCTCAAGACAAAAGGGTGATGGACTGGGAATTTTCTGTGTGGAAATGGGAAGATAAGGAAAACTCAACACTTGGCTGTCAGGCAGAAACCTGACATCTTTTTATCTGTTATAAACCAGTCATGTCAAGTGCAATGTCTTCCATTCTCCTTTTGTTTGGTGGGGCTTGGTACAGCAGGACTGCTTTTGCAGTGCAAATTTAGACCACCTTTTAGAGCATTTTCAGACCTTTAATCTGGTCTTAGAGGAACCAGACCTTCCTCAGATCAAAGTCCCTCAATATTCTCCTCAGGATCCAGTTCTGCAGCCAGCATTCATCATAACCAAATGCTTTTGAACACATCCAGTTGTATGAGATATTGTGTGGTTTAGTCCTGAAATCATGCAGTGAAGCTGAGACAAGCTCTAGGACCCAGTGGTTCTTACTGCACAGCACCAGTCAGCCTGCTGCCAGAGACATGGCCAGGCACACAGGACTGGAGTAACTTCCAACATGGGCATCTCCAGTGCTGCACCTGCAGGGCTGGCAGGTATGACACAGCACCTACAGAAGACCTATGTGTTCCTGGACCAGCAGTTGGACTCAGGTGGCACTTCTTAGGAGAAAATGGCAACAACCCTGTGTCCAAGCATCTGTAATGTGCTTGTGCCTAAGAAGCATTGGAACAGCAGTGTGTTTATTAAAGTGCATATAACAGGGGCACCCAGTGCATGGATAAAGAATTACATCATGCTGCAGTGACATTGCTGTGCAGGAGACAGGGTTTCTGCCTGTCCTACAACAGAGACTTCCAAATTAGAGCCTGGGGCATCCTCAAGCACAACTAGTGGAAGGACTAAGAACAATGTGGTGCTCAGGTGGCAGCAGGGTGCACATGTGAAAGCCAAGGAAGACAGCAGGAGGAGGGGAATGGCAGGGATAGGGGTTATTTCCCCAGCACATTACTGCAAACACATCCCTCCAGGCTCGGCCTCCTCGTCTCTTGCTGGAGCTGCTACCACCAAACCCACTGCTTACCCAGGGTGTGGAGCTGGCACAGACCAGCATTGACCCCAGATCCTGTTTCTGGGCCATGCTGACCTAGAGTGCAATCATGCACACTTCCTGCCACATTTATGCAAAAAGCATCCACCCCACATGTATTTCCACTGTATTTGAGGCCTTGTGTGATCTTGGCAGAAGTGGATGGATTTTGCCCAGAATACACAATTTAGTGCTAATTATCTCTTCCTGCTGGGCTTTAGAGCACAGAGCTTTCAGTTCAAGAACAACAGCTACAAGAGCTAATGGATTGCTCTGTTACCAGGAAGTAAACCCTTTGCAGAGTGTGGAGGATCCTGCCCTGCTGCAGGTCCCAGGGAAATTCCACAACAATAGGAGGATGGAATTCATTAACTCTTCAGAGAAGGAGAGAACATCACCAGCATCATAATTGCCTTCTGCTTGTGCTGCTGGGGAGAAGACCCCAACATAAAAGAACATCTCACCACTCCCAAGGCATAGCAAATTATGTTGTAAAAGCAGAAGAAGAAAATTCTCCATGTTGGGTCAGTGAGAGGCTGTAGAAGAGAAAAGGATGGAAAAACTGTGGCTGAGATTGATTCCCTTCCCTGTCACATACAAGAGAAGTCCTTATCTTCTGTTCTCACTAGTGTGAGTGTATAGGACATAGATTAAACTGTTGCTTTCCAAACCCTACTTCTCACATGCACTTACCTCACATCTAGGATGGCCTATGGGCCTCTCTCTTAGGGCTCCACTGACAAACCAGACTTCTCTTTTGGTGATACTCTCTGAGACAAGGAAGAGACCTGCCTCACTCTGCAGGCAATTCAGCCACAGGTAATGAATTAACAGCATATAGGAGTCACACTGGGAGCCAGTAATAATTTAATTCTCCTGCACTGGCAGTTAACCATCCAGCAGTAACCATCACGGAGCTGCTCTCTGCACAGCTAATTTCAGAGCTTTGCAGACCTACATATGGAGATCATTTGATTCCAATGCTGACATGTAACCTGAAGGAGAGTCCAAATTACCTCCTAGCATAGTAAGTATTTTGGCTGGTGGTGACCACATCTTAGCTTTTCTTTCATATGCAGTCTTTTTGGTGTGGATACTCACCTTCTCGAATATCGTTACAAGTATAAGAAATAAAATACTAAAATATAGAGCAGATGCTTCAGCACTTTGGACTAGATCCATTATTGACACAGGACCAACATTACACCCTTCTCAAAGACACTTTCTCACTTGCTCATATGGTGCACAGATGTAGGCTGCTGGCAGTGATTTCTAAGGCTATGTGGGCAACTTCCAGATTTTCAGCTACCCCTTGTCCCTATTTCTTGTGCAAGATTCTGGACAATTGATTCTCATTTGGGTCTTTGTAGGTATCACACTAAAATATCCTTATTATTGCTGTACTTTGGCTCCCCCTTGAAAACAGGGCAAGGGAAACACTGCTGGATGAATGGAAACACCACTACTGGAGGTGAGGGGTGGAGGCATTACCACAGGCCACCGAGGTAATCCTGTGACCTTCATGCCCAATGTTCAGAGGTTTTAGCAGACAGCCTATTACTACCAGGGAACAGGTCTTCACAGCTTGAAATCATGACTACTACCACCACCAAAAAGTAAAAGACTGTAAAGTGTGTGAATATTTCTTCCTGAGTCAGCTGAGGAAACAGCTGTACAAAGCCTGACACCCCTTTGTTGAGAGGGTTTCAAGCACCTACCATCATGTTCAGATGCAGTTTCCTGTCTTTAGAACAAGTTGTCCAGCAGTAGCTCGCTGGGAAACACCAGAAGGAAAAGAGAGAAACTGCAGGTTGATTCCAGGGGAGATTTTCTTCTGTGAAATGAAGATATTTTGCTTTATGACTGGTGGTTTTACAGTGAGATATTGCACAACAGGCTTAAACAACAGTCAGGTATGGCCGTCTTCCCTTTTATTTGACTGTAATGTTTCTCTTAACTCATTGCGTCTCAGCAAATGTTGGTTATGAAGAACAAAAGCCTTTCAGGTCTGCAATCTCCTTGCACATGAACCCTTCTTGCCTGACTGCAGTAACAAGCCTATGAAGTACATATTGAAGCAATTCTTCAGAGTGTTTTGTCTCATAACATTTAAAATTGAATTAAGCTCTTTACTTTTACAAATAAATATAAAGAAAAACTATATATTTTGTTGAATAAAAGGCAGAACATACTCTTCCTATCCTGCATCCTCACAGCTTCCAGCATGAGCTGGGGGATGACCATTGCCAGGGACCATGGGATTAATCAAAGCAACTGGATGCCCTGTTGCCAAGAACCCAGGAGCTCCAGCCTTGACCTGCAGAGGCCCATGTCTCCCATCTCTCTGCCTGGTTGGCCTGCCCCTTCTTCCACATTTTTAGCAGGGTCTGCCATGCTTCTTTTCTGTCCAGATGGTCTCTACCTTAGTGCCATCCCAAGAGACAGGAGACACTTGACCTCCACAAACCCGTTGCCCACCTAGTCCAGTGGAAAAAAGGAGCGATGACAACCTCACCTTTGAAAGAAAAGTGTTGATTTTTCTCTTCTCACATAATACTGAGGATGCTCTACCAACACCTTCACAACCCTTCTTCTCCAAGGCTAAGATGCTTGTCTTCTCTCCCTTTTATTTAAAAAACCCCAAACAACCAACAGTTGAAAAGCTATCTGAGAGGCAGGTCTCCACATGGAAAATAGAGCTTTTGCAAAAACTGATAAGCAGTGTGAGGCAGATCTTGCTGGGGGAGAGTCAAGCAGGGCTGTCAGACTTTAAACATTGAGCAGGCCCAGAGATATCTCTTCATCTGCTTTTGTGTTGTGTCTTCAAGCCCAGTGCCCTGGGGGTGCTACAGTCACGGGAGAGCTGCCTCACACATGTGGGATTTAATGTGCTGCAGCAAAAGTGCAGGAAAGTCACAGCCTGTGGCTTCACGTGAGGCTTGGGATTTGAGCAGTAAGTACAGGACAGCCCATATTGCATAGGGCATCTGGCAGCTGAGCACCAGGTGACCTCCATACCACAGGCAATACTCCAACCTGATCCACACTGCAACAGCTTTGCTCTCCTAGAGCTCCTATGCTTCACCAGCCAGGTATTACTGAAATTAGATACCAGCATGCCTGTGGATAATGACTTAGACTTATCTTTCCTCTAAATATAGGGAAACTGGAGCAAAGACAAGTTCGGGGTTTTTCCTCTGGTAGGGATGGTTCAATTGTTTCCTTTGCTGAACGTGATGTTTGTGATCCAGGACTTTTGCCTTCCATGTACCCCATGTATTCCCACACAGTGGTAGGAGGCAGGCACCTGCCTGACCCCTGGCAGCTCTGCCATCTGACTTTGACAGAAAGGCACAAGGTAAGGCAACAACACCCACTCAGATGACCACAAAAATTGCTGTAGTTTTGTTCGGGTTTTTTTTCTGTAGGGCAGCACACTACTCATTGGGGGGCATGGGGAATGAGGTTGACTTTTGGGAATTTTTTGGAAGCTTTGCTGACCATCTGCTGGGTAGCTATAAAAACGTTTATGTGGGGTCAGATCTAAAAACACTGCAGGGCCATACTCTTAGCTGGAGAGATTTCACATGGAAACTGGGTGACAGCCAGCAAGGCAATGGACACGGATGCATTTCTTTTTTGTTGTTACAGTTGATAGAAACAACCAGTTTATGTATTTGCTGACACGATGTAGATAGCAAAAGCTAGATCTAATGTAAGTGGCTTGGCCCCTCTCCAGACACGCAGAGGTCCCTGCTGCCCAGACAATCAGGGCCATCCCCATGCCAGTGGGTCACCACATTTTCCTGCCCACAGTTACAAGGCAAGGGACACCTAGGCAAGAGATCCTAAAATCATGTAATGAGCCTGACCTGCTGCCTGTGCCTCAAGGCCATCTTACGTGTTCTAATGATTTTTGCTGCTTGTGAAGCACAGGGTGTATTTTTATAAAGCTTGAGCAGAAAAGGTTCCTGCTCCTTATGCAGCAGCTTGTAGTGAGAGCACTCACCAAGGACATCATGCTGTGCTCAGGCTGGTGCTTGTCATCTACTACTCCATCATGGTGGCTGAACGTGCATGGACCAGCCCTCAGGACACACCAACCAGCACAGGGGCATCTTCTCTGCCAAGGGACTGCTCTTCCCATGGAATCAGAAACAGGTTCCCTCTGATGCTTGTGCTTGTTGGTATGACTTGTCTCCTTCCTTCACCTTCTCAGGTCTGAAATAGTCTGTGTCTGTTGGGTTACAGTGATCAGTCACTAAAGTGGTAATGGATAGATTAAAGAGGATGTTGGGTTCCTACCCCAAACACAAATGATTTTACCTTTTGGGCTTGGGCAGTAGGGTTTAAAGGAGTGCAGTGGGCTCTGTCCAGCACAAGTCCAGAAAAACACACATTCTCAGAGAGAAATCCCTGTTTTGGAGCATGCAGGGACACAAGGACCTTGAATCAAGGCAATGCCAGCTAATCGGCATCACGTTTTGGTGCACCCAATTTTCCCTTTGAACTGTGCAGCTTCCCAACAGAGATGTCTGAGCTTTATTCCAGGGTCAGTCCTCAAGTCCTTTCCTATGTCTAGCCTGCAGTCTCAGTGTGATGACATGCTCCTGTCAGTGCCTCATTTACAAGCAAGGGAAACCCCAACTCATTCAGATTCTGAATCAGCTAAATGACTAGTAGAGAGAACTGTGTCCTCTGCTCCTGTAACACCTTGAAAGTGAAAAAGAGAGGTTGATGCAAGGACATTTTCTAGCTCCGACAATAACTCAGTAGCCCAAAGCACCCCTGTGACTTTGCAGAGAATGTGCCACACTGCCAGCAGACCACTCCTGCTGGGGTCTTGCTCACCTTTGTATTTACTTCAGTTTTTGGCCTTCAGTGCAATCTTAAGCAACACTGTTTTTGGCTTCACTCTGGTATACCTACCAGAAGGTACAGAAACCCTGTGATGAGTGAAGCAAATCCAGAAGAGTAGAATACCTGTAACACAGACTCTACTTTGTATTTATACCAAAAGCAGCAGCATGCAAAGCACAGACACGGAAGTGGAAGAGTGGGGAAGCACTATTTTAAGTCAACCAGTACAGGCAAGTGGTTCTTAGCTCAGAACAAAAATGATCTGCTGCATGACAACATAAATGAAGTTTTTAGCAATAGCTGGAAGTCTGTGCAGTCACATGTACAAGGAACCAAGAAGTTCATTTGCACAACACTGTTTAATTACATGGCATTTCAGAGTAACCAATGTCAGTGCAGTACTAAGAGCAGAGCAAACACAGTAGTCTGGGTTTAACTGTGAGCTGATATTGCTACTGACTGCAATGGATGGATCTTTCTTAAACTGTTTCCCAACACTGATACTGGGACATGTGTCTTGGCCAAATAAACTGTACAGATTGTTGCTTTTTAGGAAACCAGCTTTAAATTAAAGTGGAGAACATTTCAGAACATGAAAAAAATCCACATCCCAACATTACTTTCTCTTGCTCTGACAAAAGCTTTGGTGTTACTTGGTGAATTGATTTAGATGAAAAATAACCCAGGAAAAATAGCTGGTTACTTGTTAAAGATCAGTCCTGATGGAGCTGTACCAGCCCAGGAGGGGGCAGAGGATGAGAGTCTCCCTTCCAGCAGCAGCAATGCTCTCTAATATTGACTGCAATGGTTGCTGAANCTGATTTAGATGAAAAATAAGCCAGGAAAAACAGCTGGTTACTTGTTACTTGTTAAAGATCAGTCCTGATGGAGCTGTACCAGCCCAGGAGGGGGCAGAGGACGAGATTCTCCCTTCCAGCAGCAGCAATGCTCTCTAATATTGACTGCAATGGTTGCTGAACTGCAGGCTCAGAGTTTGGAAATACAGTTCTCAGGGGGTTTAAACATCTGCTTCTGGCATTCCCAAAAGTGCACCAGCATCAGTGTGCTGACTAATCCATTAGAGCCCACAGACCATCTCTACCTTCACCTGAATCACCTGGGGAGCATGGTGAAACAGGCTTAAACCCACTTAAACCATTTGGACTGAGCTACACACAAGGTGGGAATAACAGGATAATCCATGATTACATCCATGTTACAGCACTCATGAGGGACACATGAAACTTGAGCTCATTTTTTCCATTGAAACGAGGAGGTTTCAGGGCAGCATACTCAGTTCTGGCCCTCCTGGAAGACAAAGATTCTATACTTGGGCTAGTTCTACTTTGCATGACAGAATCTCGTATTTGGCTGGAGAATGAACAAATAAGCCTGTGATGGAGATGAGGGTGTCAGTCCTGTTGGCATGTGGATAATGGCCAGACACCATAGTTTGTACCATAATTCAAGTCTCCTATTTACAGGCAGTGCAATAGTAAATTACTAATTAGACATTCATACTTGCTCTTTCATGTTTTGTTTTTCTTTATCTTTGTCCTCTCAAGTAACAGCATTAACAAGAGGGTAACTGAACTAATGAAACCCAGTATCACCTTCCCTACCTCTCTTGCCTGGGCAAGCAGTAGCATATGCTGGGGGCAGTTCAGAACTGCACTTAGGATAGTAAGGGATGGAATAATACCTGCCTTTGCCTAGCAAAGACATTAGTTCAGTCCTCTGCCCTAGGCAGCCAGGATTCACAAGTCATGCAAGGATTTCACTTCTCTGGCACATCACTTTTTCTGTCAAAATTGGCCAGGCATAGTCATCAGATCCAAATGTAAGATGAGAGAAGAGGATATTCAGCACAGATTCACAAATGCCACTGCCTAGGAGATCAAGGCCAAACCCAAGATAGGCGGTCACAAGATATTTATGCCAAGGGAACAATATTTTACAAAGATATTTAATTTATTGCTGCCCTTTTTTTGGCTGAGAATTATAATTATCCTCAACTTAGAGCACCTCAGAGATTATACAGTAACATTCTCCTGCTCCTTGGCACCACTGGCCATTCAGTAAAGCATCTCCATGTGCTGCAGGACACTGATGGTAACATGCACCTTTTGGGGGAGCAAAGACTCTGCTTTCCACAAGGGGAATTGGATGCCAGCATGCACCCAGCACATTCCATGTCTGGTAACAGCATGTCTTAAACACTTAAGCAGAAAGGTGGGCAAAACACATTTCAGAAGCTACAGGAGACAGGTCATTTAGTAGAATTACAAGAAAAGTGAATTTGTGAAATACAAAGGTATTAACCATAAGAAATCCCACAGAAATTTAAAATTTGTGCTTAGAAGGAAGTTTATGATTAGAATGTGGTGCACTGGTCTGGCTGACTGCTAAGGCAGTTCTGTGACAGTAAAGCTAGACAGCCTCTCTTTCTGGTGTTTTCAAATGCTTGCTCTTCCAGCAGTAGAGACAGTCACTGAAGCTTGGTCACAGCATGGGAAGAACCTTATTTACCATTATTTACAGCAGTAGCAAAAGATGCACAAGTGTTTGAGTGGATTTGGTCTATGGGGCAAAACTGAAAGCGACTGGGTAGCAGGAGGAGCAGAAGATGGACTTGGACAACGGTTTTGAAAATACAGTTCAAAAAACCAGGAAAATGGTCTTTGACCTGTAGATGGCTCTGGTCATGAAACATTTGCAATTCTTTACATCAGATTCTCCATGTATTTTTGATTAGTTTTAGATGCAGTGAGCAGAACAGATTCAGATTTCACTGAACCAAATGTATTTCCATTATCAGAAAGTAAGCAATGCAGTACTGTCCTTCTTAAACACAGATAGTGAGGCAACAGTTAAGAACCAGATTAAATATTAAACTACAGTAAAGCAGTAATTAATTTCTGTTTTCCTTAATGTTAAAAAAAAGAAATCAGAATACTTCAATGGCAAAGGAGAAAAGGGTGATCTTACAATGATTTTACTGACATAAGCCATCATGAGTTGAGCAATTTCTGTAAAGAAGGATGGAACAAGTTGTATTTTTGAACACACACGCAATTTACTGCACTGAGTCATTTTTTCCTTTCCACTCTTCTCCCCTGAGGATTGCAGACGGACCCTCCACTGGGGAGCCACTGGGACTCAAACATTTCCCTGACAGGTGGCCTTCAAAAAACCCTACAAGGAAAAAGATGACGTATTGGGCCAATAGGGGCCACAGAGAATCAGCAAAGCTTTTATTCTTTCCCCTCTATAAGAGCCACTGGCAGAACCTGAGCTCCTCCCAGACTGAGAGCACCCTCACCACTTCACTTACAGCAGTGATCCCAGCCTGTGCAGGGAGCAACACGGCCCAAATATTACTGGTTTCTGGGAACACTTCTGGAAGTAAATTGCTAGTGGCAACTGAACACCTAGCCAAATGTCCCACCAGCCCTTTTTTTTAGCATCTGCTTGCCCTGAATAAGACCAAAGTCTGAGACTGTTGGTTTAGCTGAAGAACTGGCCTTGAAGTTTGTCAAGCAGCATAGATGCTAAAGGCTGAGCTCCCCTGTGCTGCTGAAAATCACAGAAATGCTCCATTTGCCATACTCCTTCAGAACAAGCTGCATGCTGAAGTAAAAGGCAGAAGACTTTCCCATGTTAGAGTCATCAGTTCTGTCCCTAACTCTGCCTGTGCAAGTTATACTGTCATTCATCATTTATTTCTTCATGTTTGGTTGGTTTTGTTTCATTTTTTCTCCTAAGACAGGAAAACTCACAATCAGGTTTGGAAAAGATACAGAAGTGGTGATAACACTCATCACAAGTACAAGTGCTACAATTCCTTGTTCCTTGGTTTACAGAGTGCCTCTCACTAAGCTTCAGGATCCTTTAAGAGTACTTGACACAACAGATTGTCTGGGAGACCAGAATGTCAGCAAGAAGAAGCTGATTAAAAAGACAAAAAGAGGATTCTAAAGACAATGCCATGTTTTGGGAACACACAAGTCACTACTCTCAAGGGTTTGTAAATTACAGAGTGAGGGGTGGCTTTTCTCTGGGGTTGGGTGATGTAGGTCAGCAGGTCCTCCAAAGCATGGTTGCTGATTCCTGACAGAGGCATTCTTTGGAACTAAGTAGGGGAAAAAAAAAAGCTGAGTCAAGGTCAACTTAGTCAGCTTGCCTTGATGGAAGCCTCTGTTATCTCTGCAACCACAGCTGAGATCATTTGCCCTGGTTGGGCTGTAACCATGACCACTTCAAACACTGTCCTGGCCATGGAAAAGTGCTACTGACAGGCCAACCACCTCCAACCCTCAGAAAGGTTAAACCTTCCTCCCACTCACTCCAACACTTACTGCTCACAAGGACTCGAAGTCTGTACAAGTCAAGCAGCTGCTCAGCTCCTGGAGGAGACCAGTGACAGCATTACACTCAGCCAGAACACAAGAAGTTGAGGACTACTGTCCACAGAGATGTTTTCCCATTATTGGATTGATCTGATGGAGGAGGGGGCAGAATTCCAAAATGGCATTCTCAATATATATATTCTAAAGATCATTTCCCATTATCCTCATAATTTTTAAAGATCTTTAGAGGAATCTGCTATTGTAGAGGTAAGGCCTTGGATAACTTTACCTAGTTGTAGATTAATACTACATGGCTTTCACATTTGGGAAGCTACTAGGAAAAACTCTGCCATGAAAGTGCTCCTGACATTAGCACATTTCATGTTTAATTCCAACTATCGGCTTATTTTCTTATTAGTTTTTAAAAAAAGATTATTTTTTGTGAAGCAATGAAATATAATATATTGTTTCCCCTAGAGACAAGTAATGTGTATGATAGGAATAATATACACAATTAAGAGGACTGTATGAGATTAGTGACCAGAGGTCATGAAAGAGCAGAGGGATAAAACAGAAGTTGTAAATAGTTGATCACTTTTAAGAGTTAATTTGATCACCACACCCTTTCTTACTTTTTTTTGTGGTAATCAGACTGTGCAAATGTCATTAGAACAACTGCCCAAGAAAAGCATGAACAATAAATGACAAAATACAGACTTGAAAGATACTCTAATAATGAACTTACACTACCAAACTTAGAGATTATTGTAGTGACAATCAAACAAGCTATTCTACCAAAGAAGGAGAAAAAAAGTACTTTTTTGTTTAATTATCATAATGTGAACTGGAAAACACACAATAAAAACTCTACAGAAGAGTTGTGTGCAGACTGATAGCAAATAAATTAAAAAGATCATACTTTGGAGAAGTGCTCAGGACAGCGTGGATTAAGCTCTTTCCTCTCTCCTTCTCTGCTCAAAAGCCATCACCTTATCTTCACTACAGCCTCCAGGACCAAAATGGACTTTTCTCATCCTCAAATCATTACCTTCACCTCTAATGGTCTTCTGTACCCTAGAAAGTATTTTCATTTCTCTGTTATAGACTTCTATGTTGTTTTGGAGTGTGAACTCCTGATCTTTCATTGCTTTGATGATAAAATCCCCAGTGCAGCATTTTGCTGTGGCAAAAATTGTGTTTTTAGTAGTCCCTTTTTTTTCTCTCTTGTAAATGGCTTTGCTTTCAAATTGCCACTCAGTCTGGTGGCCACCACCATCCCAAGTACACTTTGCCAGCACAAACATCAGTAAAGTGCTGCTTGTACAGACACTGACTTCAGGTTTACTGGCAATAATTGCATTAGAATAATTGTATTCAAGAGTGTGAACACAAAACTTGTTGCTTGTTTAAGCAGTTTTTACTCAGTCTGAGCAACAATGCCCTTTAGGGTAACTAGGTTATGTTCTGGGATGATATGCCATGGTGCATTATCCTTCTACTAAAATATAGGATAGTTATTGAAACACACTGTCACTCAGATTAGCCAAAGTAACAAAATCTCCTCATGTACTTTTTTAGTATCCATTAATTTATCAGATTATTTGTAATTCAATGCAATTCTTCTACACTCATGCATACAGCATTGCTGAGTACTGCAGTTACCCATCAGACATATGGATAGACTGCTCCAGAAAACCAGCAAGCAGACAGCAATGTGGACATGGAGAATTTGAGAATGCCACTAGAATCACCACTGGGATGCCACCCAAATATTGCAGAAAGAGAAGGAGCAGTTACTGCTCCTCAAGGTATATTCTAGTTTTCTCTGTAGCCTTAAGTCTGTCTTTCTACTCTTATTACCTCAGGATCTCAGAAGGGTATTCCCCATTCCAGGCCATGAAACTTGGTATTTACTTCTGTAACATTCTTCCTATAGTTATTCTGTAATATTTTTCCCATTTTCATATTACTTGATAAAAGAGGATATACCACTGTCACAACTGCAACTGATTTTGAAACAACAATGTGTTATATTCTGGAGCCATGGGATGGGTCAGCAGCATAAACAAAACCAGCACATGAGGCACAGCAGAGCTCTGTCCCATGCTGCATTCAAAGGACATTTTCGTTTTGTCAGCCTGTACTGGTGCCTGTCCCTGTTTGCTGTGCCAAGATGAGCCACACATGGTGAGCCTGAGAGCAGCAGGCACAGACTGAGCACACAGGGCAACTGATGGACTTTTCAACTTCTGACTGAAGAACAGGTCACAGGACAGCGGCGTTTCATTAAAACTACATATTCCACGTTTGCTGCTCTTTCCCAACTTTCATTTATCTCTAAAGGACAGATCGTAAAGGCTTTTCTTTTGCTTTCACTTTTCTTTTTCTTTCATGTGCAATTTGTTGTCCTTTTCCTTTAATTTATTTTGCCATTAATTTAGAGAGAAGGTGCACGTGGCCACAGCTGGACTGCTCCTGGTACCCTGGGGTTTAGACTCTTTCATGGCTGCCTGGGCATCTCTACACCACACAGGCATCTGCACTGCAGGCATCTCATGGATGGGGCTGGGAACACAGCCTGTGTCAGCTAAGCACCTCTGAGCTCCAGATGAGTTTACTCAGCTAAATGAAGATACAGCACAGTTTTTGTGTTTTTCAAATGGATAATAAATGATGTTATAAGGTCACAAACACCAGAGACATCTCTGAGCTTAACAGATACAAAATTCAATACACTGATCCATTTTGAAGATAAAACATTAATAAAGGTTTCATAGTCTAAGCAATTCATATAAATTTTCTCCCCCCAACCAATGACATTTCCTCAATCAAAATTGCTTGGACTTTGCTCCCTATCCAAGTTACTAGACTTCCACATTCAGCTGTCACTTATGTGAGTAATCTTGGATTTATTAAAATTCTTTGTTCTAATACTAAAGACAAAGAATTTTCCCATTTCAGAAACATCTTACTGGGTTTATTACCACAGACATTGTAGACTATGAAAAATACAAAAAATCTTCAAATAGTTTCAAAAAAGTGCATTTCTTTACCTAGAAGAGAGCAGAGACAGTTTTACCTGTGAGAAATTCTGAACCACCTGATTAATTGTTATGATAATAATTACAAGGCAATATTATTGATAAAATATAAATGGTTATATATAAAGAGCTTTCTCATGTTTACCTCAATGATACTACTGAGTCAGGACCTTACTTCATTTAAAAGTGCAATATTGATACACTGTGCAGCAAGACTTGGACAAAGCAAAATGACTAATATATGGAATAAATCCTTTGTACGTGTTAATGCTGAGATAATGAGATTTAGAAATATCCAAAACCTAAATATGTGAGTATCAAATAACTTACATGATGTTCATGTAAAAAAGCCTCCTAAAATTAACAACTGAAATCCCATTTTAGGGATCACTAAAGAACAGAACTTTGCTTGAAGAACAGTCTGTAAACTTTGCTTAAACTGCAAAACATTGTAAACATGCATATGTAATACAAATTTCAAGCCTTACACTTACATTGCTGAAATTACATATCTGTCATGTTGGCATTGTATCTTTGGAAAGTTCAACAGCAATATATACATCAACCTTTTCACAGACAACTAGCTTATTGCTAAGTCAAGAAAACAGTTATATACTTACTTCATTTAAAAGCAGTCTTACTGCAAGAGAGCATTAAACTGTATATTCCATAGATACAGCAAAAAAAAGTAAATCACAAAACCACATGGCTCATTTTGAAAACCCTGTTGTCCTTCTAATGCTGGTAAATCAATAAACTAATGTAACAATCCCTGTGCCTGCACACAGTCCAACCTTCCTTTCACTTACACGCCTCTTATGTGCAACTGAAACCGAGTATCGACACTGAAGCAGGAATTGTGTCTGAGTAACAACTCACAGAAATAATATAAACCCATTTTCTATATTACCAGAATAATGACAGTAAGTCAGACTTGTTGACGCATTTTATTGTGAGATGGGGAGTCTGGTAAAAAACTAGAAAATGACCATGATGTAACAAGGAACTTAAAAATGAAGTTTCAGATTTGTAACATACATACATGAATACAGGAACAAATTGGCACAAAAATGTTAAACATTGTTCCCAACACTGTTTATAAGATTATTCTAATTTGGCTTACTAAGGAAATGAGAGTTTTTATGGTTAGACTAATCTCTTAAGAAAACTGCAGAGCATCATGCTATTAGTCACACAGTGAATTTCAAAATTTAAGAGCTTTATATTAAAAACTGGGTAAAGGTAAAATGAATTGATTGCAATTGTAAAATTAATACATTCCCATTTTAATTCTTCTGTTCTACAGTCCAAGGCAAGTATAAATGTTAACATAACACTGTTAAATCAAATCTCAATGCAAGAGAACCGATTGCATCTCTACTTTAAATCTTATCAACTTTCCAAATTTTCATACTAAAATATATTATTGTATTAATACAAACTACAGTATTATACACTACACTGTGTAATAAATAAAGAAATATAAAAATAAGACACATAAATATAAAAGTTTTCTAAAACTAAAAAGGTACATATGTCAGTAAGAAGGGTATTAATACTGCCAGGTTTGAAGACATACAGTACAAAATGTTGCACAGATCTATAAACTAAAAGAAATAAAATAATACTGATAGGTAAAAATCAGCTAACATTGTTAATAAATGGGGTCCATAATAACTAACATTTGAAAATACTTATGAGCCAGATAACATGTCATGTATGTGTCTGAAATTAAAGTAAACCAATAAAGCAATAAAGCAGATTAGAAAATTTCCCTTGTAATTATTGTAGAGAAATTCTGCAAGTCAGGTATTAACCCAAAATACCACCAAATAATTAAATAATGTAATATACCAGTGTTCTTACTTCTCTGATGGCTGAGTGTTTTTTTCCCCATGTATAGTTTAGAAGTTTGATACAAATCAACAAATGCTAGTTATTGTAGGCCACACATTGGATAAAGGCTGCTTAGAGCCTTTGTAATACTGATAAATGGCACTTACAGCACACAGGTCTTGCATAAGGCCAAAGGAGATACAAAGCTTCATATCATATCCTTCATATTGTTACTACATACTCAAAACACAATTACAAACACTGTTTTTGACAACTTTCCTGTCCTTACCAGTATTAACACTGTTAGTCCCTGCAATCAGAACTCAACGACAATCTTCTCAACTACATTTTTAACCACATGAGTAAGAAACTTCAGTTCTTCTATCATCTGCTTTCTTAAGGCTAACAATACACTTTAAATGATAATATGCTCTACTACAACATCTAATGTCATAAACTGCCACCTTCTAGGTTGAATTTACAAAGGTAGCCAAGCACTGTTTGCAACTGCATTACAGGTCTCTGCAAAAGGGAATTTTGTAGTGCAGAAGTTCTCACATTTTAAAACATAAGAAAATACTGAAGTGGATTTAGGAAATGTTTTACCATAAAAAAAAAAATCATATAAATCTCTCCCAATTGTACAGTTTAAAAATTAATCAACTTAAGAATGAAAATTAATACTGATAAAACAAACAATGCCAGATGCTTGTCTAATAAATCAGGTTTCCTACAACCTGTTAAATCTTTGCTTCCAGAGTCGCTGTATTTTTCTAATCTGCTTCATGTTATAAACTTGTTCCTAACTTTGAAAACTGTGTGAAAAATTACTAAGTTTGAGGTTCAGGCACACCTGGATTTCTTTTTTTTTTCTTTTCATTTTTTTTTATATATATATTTTTTTACACAGTAGTGAACAGAAATCACAGTATGCAGGCTACTGCGTTTCCATGAAAAGCATGTATAATATAGAACGAACTTCATTACCAATTTTTTTTCCTTATAGAAAAAACCCTAGCATTTAAGCTTTACTTGTTATTTTCTTCTGATACCTGCCCATCATTTTGTATTACTTCTGGTTCTGCATTGCTTGCTTGATTTACAGCTTCATCGTTCTTGTCACCTTCAGTTTTCCCTTCTTCCTCTTTGACTTCTTCTTCATCACGTACTTCTTGTAGTTCCCTACATTCTTTTTCTTCCTGAAGTCCTTCTATATCTTTTTCTTCTTCCTCCTCTTCCTCTTTTTCACTGTATTCCTCTTCTTCCCTGGTTAGACTCTCTCTCTCATCCGAGTCGATCTGTGAGGGAGATGCCCTGACAACCACGTGCTCACTACTCAGGACCTCCTGGCCCATCTCCTCCTGTTCCGTGCTGTCACGCTCCTCTGTCTCTCTTTTGCAATAGGAGTAGCGATGATTCATGTGTTGAGAGTAAGACCCCGAGTGTGAAAACCTCTTTCCACATTTGTCACATTGGTAGGGCTTTTCCCCAGAATGCAGTCGCATGTGTTCAATCAAATGGTGTTTGTGTTTAAATGCTTTCGTACAGATTCCACACTCGTGAGGTCTTTTACCTATAAAACAAAGCACAAACAATTGGACATTTGCAGCTGAAATTTTAAAAATGTACACTGTTGTTTTCATTGTAAAATGCTGGTGGTGAATGTATTGCCAACAACGATCAAATTTGACTGAATGAGATATTCTACTTCATGCATTATCAGCCTGAGTTTCTCACCTGAGCCCAAAGGACTAGGGTGCAAAGGTCCATTGTCACAATTACAATGGAAATTTTTAAGTTTTTTAGGAAAATCGATCATAGAAGGACGGATTCTCAGATGTAACTTCTAGCACAAAAAAGTGCCAATATAAATTAGAAAAGGAGACATTTTTCTTGCAGTCAACTACTTTGACTCGAAACCATTTTAACTTTTCTATATTGATGGTAGTTTGAAATCAACTAAGCTTTTATGTTGGCTTTTGTGTACCAAGTCTTTCTTCCATGTTACAGGTAAAGGGACAATCATTCTAAAATCTAGGTTGATGCAGGTAAATGCTTTATTTACAAAACTTGCTAACTATACATGTATTGACAAGAAAAATCTACTTCGTTTCACCAAGTTCGTTTCCTGCTCTGTCTTCCAACATTCTACTTTGTCTTGCTTTTAGAATCTCTCATAAACCTATCCTGACCCTAGTAATGCTATTTTGATTTTAACATCCAAAGTTGTCACACAAAACAACTTTGCAGTCTTAGCCCAGACCTAAGATAAAGACAGTAAGAGAGCAGTTCTTTGGTCACACTATACACATGATCAGCACATCCATGTCATCTCATGCCAAACAGGCAGCAAAGTGTGTGTTGGTCTCTCTTCCAAAGTAACAAGGGATAGGACAAGAGGAAATGGCCTCAAGTGGTGCCTGGGGAGGTTTAGATTGGATATGAGGAAAAATTCATTCACCAACAGGGTTATCAAGCATTGGAATAGGCTGCCCACATACACTGTTTAGTGACCATTCCTGGAGGTATTTAAAAGACATGTTGATGTGGCACTTTTGGAACATGGTTTAGCAGTGGGATGGGTAGTGCTGGGTTAATGGTTGTAGTCAGTGATTTTAAAGGTCTTTTCCAAGCTAAATGATTCTATGATCTGAACACTTCATTTAACTTCAAACTGGAATGAAAAGAACAATTGTGTTAGGAAAAGGAGGAGTTAAAAGAGTCTCAGGATGGGAAAGGTATGAAATTAGATACCCTTAACGAATACAACTTGAGAAACTTGATCAAGTAGTAAAGATAAAAGAGAATCTGTTATCTTTTTAATTCTATATGTGAGATGACATTAAAACAATAATATGTAGATATATAACTAGTATAATATAATACAATAATTCAACTACTCTGCAAACCAAGAAAGCAGAGCAGCATGAAGGGAGAAGCCAAAAGTTCCAAAGTGTTTATTTTCTGGATGTGGGGAAAGAGGAAATACAAAGGCAGCAGGAAAGAAATATATAATACAAAATCCAATACATATTTGGCACCTAGCCAATAATAAAAAAAAGAACTTTTATTTTAAGACATCACAGAAGAAATAAGAGAGCAAGAGTTACTAAAAAAAATCCTAAAGATACCAGAACTGGAGGCAAGAGGAACAACTATGAGAACTTAAAAATAAAAATCAAATCCAAAAGGGTGTTCTTTTTGGGGTTAGATTCTATGTCTAATGAATATCACAAGCTGTTAACTTCAGATCATTACAAATGTGGCACAATTTGAAAATCCTTCATGCCAGATAGATATGCTGCCTTTCATGTAAAGTATCACAGACATATATGAACCTTTTTTCATAATTTATATTTTTAATTTTTCTTAATTTATAACCAGACAAGGTAAATTAGAAGTAATATATCCTCAATTACAGGCTGTGGCTCGCAGATGATTATTCACAAGCCGGATGCAAAAACTCCCTTTTTTCTATTTAGGATTTAGGTCTTACAAATTTAAAAACAGAATTGCTGTTCTGTCAAACAAATATACAAAATATGGGTTTCTAAAGAAAGCTGAGCACATGCAATAGGAAGGACTATTACACTTCCCTACACTGTCGGAGAACTGATGCCAGTTGAGATTATCTGTTACACAATATCAAAAAAATAACAATCAGAAACATCTCTTCCTAGTACATACCTGTGTGCTCATACTTATGTCTCAATAATGAGCTGCTCTTCTGGAATATTTTGTCACATAAATCACACGCATACATCCCATTTTCTGTCTTTCTCATTTTCTTCTTTGGGGGTGTTGAATCGGAATCATTTTGATCTTCTACATTGGATACTCCTTCTGAGCTAGTGTCTTGCCTTTCATCCTTCAGAAAAATTACAAAAAAGGTTGAGTTCAATTAAAAAAATCACTCACGCAAACTGAGGCTGCACTGTTATTCAGTTCCATAAATAGCCAAACAAGATTGTTTAGACTTCCACAGCCAAAAAAACCTTTCACAGTATTGTTCTGCTTTGCAGTCCCTGCCACCATTTTAATCACTGGCTTTAATCACATCCAAATCTGACTGTTGGCCAGGTCTAAGCTACACTGGCACATCATATTTTAGGGCCCATAAAATAAATGCAGTGTTAGGATGGAAAAGAAGATTACAGACTTATAAAGTACCTCAGTAAGTTGGAAGACCAAATTTATCATCTAACTGCATTTTTCAACTAATGTTGATCTCCTATCTTTTGCTGCCTCACAGATTTTTTGAAGTTACGACTACTGTTTTCTGAGCTTTTCACAAAAAGCTATTTAACTTACCATTCAAATTCGCATATTTGACTACCCTCTTCCTCATGAAACTACCACAAATACTCCTTAACCCCAAATTTGGGGGACTTCAAATGTTTCATTAGTAAATAGTTTTAAAAGTATCATAACTGTTGTATATTTCTAAGCATTTCAAGTGCTGAAGCACAGTATTTTCTACTGATAGCAGCAGCATCACTACACACAGACTTTATCATATGTTATCAAATCCGAATATAAAAGTGTAGATGTTAGCTACCTCAAATGTGTCTCATAAACCTTAATGTATACACAGCCTTGTGTATTCAAGGTTCCTCAGTCTCTAGCAATACAGAAGCCTGCATAAAATGCTAAACAGCCAATATCTAAGATTTAAGTACAAATGCTCAGTCTTTACATGAGTCACTTTTCTGCCCTGTGCATATATCAGTGTGCACAGGTGCTTCTCAGAGGACTGATTCTGATAAGATCACAACTGGATGTAACCAGGGAGGAGCAGGGTAGGATACAGGAATGGCAGATGAAGAAGATAAATACCTGCCTGACTTTCAGTTGAGAATACATCTGCATTTTGTTTAAAGTGCCATTATGGTGCAGGATGAATTCAGCTACTTCGCAAGCCAAGAAAGCAGAGCAATGTGAAAGGAAGGTTCAAAAAGTTCCAAAGATTTTATTTTGTGATGGTGAGGAAAAAGGAGATATGGAGCCATCAAAAGACAGAAGCCGTGGTTTTATTCTGCTTTTTGATTAGAAAAATTAGAAGAATTAGACTGTCTTTAAAATAGTGAGCACTAATGTCCTAGAAGATTAAATATAGTGAAGAGCTTAGTTGTCCATGCGTAACAGTTTCTGTTAGTCTGGACTCAAGCTGCCTGAGCTAACCAGCTTTGCAGAGGTCTTAGCAATAATATCTATTACCCATTTACAATCAAGTCAAATAAACCTGATAGTTCATATTTATATTTTTATTTAATTTATCCTCATAGTTTCCTGTTAGTTCTGCATGGATACAGATTGAATACATCATACATACATCACACAGGAATTGAAGTACCTGATTTCCATTGGCTTGGGTCTGTTTTGGTGGCGTCTCATGAACTGCAGGACTAACTGTAGTAGAGTATGTATAAGCCACCTGTGGAATCAAAATGGTTTGCTTATTGGCAGCGAGAGCTCTCAAGCATGGAACACTGTTCTGGTCAGCAATGGCAACAATTGTAGGTAACTGGGCAGTGACTGTAGGTATAGCAATATTTATGGGATTGGCACTTGGTGGGATTACATTTACAATAGGATCAGAGTCTGTAACATTGTTGTCCTTCTGTGGTTCTTTTTTTGCACAAGTTAAGTTCAAAGGTTCTTCTTGGACAGAATAAACACTGTTCTGGTAAACACTAGTTATGGTAGATCTTTCCAACAGTTCTCCATGTTGCTTTGGTAGCGAAAGGTCAAGAGGTTCGATTTGTGGCTCTTCTTGTACACCCTCTGCTGTGTATGTGTAACCCTGTGGATTTCTTGATGAAGAAAGGTTTAGTGGCGATGCAGATGGTGTGCTACTGCATGAACCATTCTGAGTTGATCCCCCTGCTAAAGTCTGAGATTTCGTTGTACTGACAGAATTTTGTGAGTTATTTGTGCCGTTCTGGGGTTCGCTCACATCTGTACTTGCTGCTTGATCATCATTATCTGTCGGACTACTTAATTTAACTTGTTCAGGAGAAGATGGTCCAGAAGACTGCACAGAAATTTGTCCGGCTTGCATTTTTTCAAACCACTTTTTTACCACATCCAGTGGTAGGTTTACTGAATCTGCTATTTTTGAAAGCTCTTCTGCGCTCGGTTGTGCATTTAATGCATAATATGCTTTTAGGAGCGATAGAAGGTTCTTTAAAGGTGGCTGACCAGGAGATAAGTTGTTCTCCCCAGTTTCTGATGGGACAGGAGAGTCAGATTTTTCAGCTTCTGTTCCACTGGGCTGGGGAAGCTGAAGAGGACTTTTTGTTTCATAGTGCTTTAATTCTTGAAGTGCATTAAGATCTCCTGGACAGTCATCACAAAGAAGACAAGTGC
Organism: Calyptomena viridis; assembly: GCA_013390005.1. Classification (NCBI taxonomy): domain Eukaryota; kingdom Metazoa; phylum Chordata; class Aves; order Passeriformes; family Eurylaimidae; genus Calyptomena; species Calyptomena viridis. The sequence continues at coordinate 88,025 of WEIV01015699.1, forward strand.
TATCATTGGTCTCTCCTTCGAAGTTCTTATCTTTCTCAGACTTCACTGTAAGATCTTCTGGTAATTTTTCATTTTTGCAACTATTTGCAGGAACAGAGTTTTCTTTTTTTAGATTTTGTGGAACAACTTGAAGTTGACTTGGCTGCTCCAAGCTGTAGTTGATGATAATTTTGGTTGTCCCATCTTGGTCAACCAAAGGAAGACTGATAGCTGAAATGAGGGAATGGCCAGGTTGTTGTATAGATGCATTGTTGATTGTTTCTTGTTCTTTGGATGCAAGATTAGCATGATTGTTTTCCAGTACTTGCCTTATTACATTACCATCCACTGCCACTTTAAGTACATTTTGAATGTCACTTAAATTGATGCTTATGGGAGACACCAGACCTACTGTTGGTAGAACAACAGCTTGCACCACACCCTGAGGAGAACTGGTTGCCTGCAATGGGCTACCACCACTAAAAACCCCATTCTGCAAAGGGGTTGAACAATTAATTCCTGAAGCAACCACTATGGGCTTGAATTCATAATCCACAGGTTCAGTTTTAATTTGGTTAAGAGGAAGCTGCTCTTGCAAAGGTTTATTTTCTATTTTTTGTCGTATCTGTGGTCTTGCTGGACTACCTGGTGATGCAGAAAGGGAAGGGGAGGAGCACTGAGACATCTTGAGCCCCGATCGGGCTCGACCATTGACGGGCATCAAACCAATACACTTCTTACTGCTTATGTGGGAACTGTATGAACCAGAATGGGAAAAACGTTTCTTGCAGTTTGGGCACTCATATGGCTTCTCTCCTAAAGACAAAAAAAAAAAAACAAACACAAACAAGAAAGAAACAAAAAGAAAAAAAAGAAAAAGGCATATGCAACAGTTTGCTAGGTTACAGTGTAAGTTCACCAAACAACAGTAACCAGAAAGAATACATCAAAATGACCTCTCAAAGAGTCCCAGGGAAAAAAAATCTTGTGAATTGAATGGTAAGAATAATTATGTCATCTACAGCTCTTATCCAAGGTTCCTTTAATAAGTGTGGGATCCACCAGCAGATATAGGATGGAGCCCACACGATCATGTGTTCCAGCATTTCTGTGTCTATACGACAACTGCAGATTTTATTAAACTCCATTCAAGTAGTTCCACTACTAACATCAAAGCTGCATAAACTACTTCAAAATGAAAAAAATAAAATATGATTAACCAAAGAAAAAAATACAATAAATGCAAATAATAAGTGTATAAGAAGTTATGTGTATTTTATTGTGGCAAACTCAATCTACCCATATTGTCCTACAATTACCTATCAGTTCCATTAAAGAAAGAAATTGAGAATTTCTTTTGAGTGACCACATTTAATCTATTGTTATATATTAAGATATATTATCATATATAACACTTTCTATAAATTGGAACTTTTTTATTAAATTGTGTATCACTGAGTCTACTTTAATATGACTAGTCTTGAATGATGACAAGTGCAGCCACAGTAGGAACACACAGTTCTTATGTCCTGATTACTATCAATTAAAATTCTCTAGCGAGGCTTATAACACACGGAATGATTTGTAAACATTGAAGAAAAAAACCGATAAGTGAAAAAGGACCAGAAGGATGTTCCTATTTCTTCTGCTACAAGTCAAGTTTTCCTTAACTGTATGAGCTTAAGTTGCAACTTTAAAGCCTCTTGAGTTTTTCTACATATTCCCTGCACACAGCTGAAGGCTGCAGTCAGTGTTTACAGTATCCCAAAGGGAAGAAAAATAAGGAAAACACTAATATTTTAAACTTAGATTTACAAGACTGCTATCACATCAAAGTTATAAAAAGTAGAAATGGAAATATTAGTACTTAATTCAATGCTTGATTTATTTACCACTGTGGATTCGTAGGTGCTCCTTTAGGTGATGTTTATATTTAAAAGCTTTTCCACATTCAGTGCACTTGAATTTTCGATTACCACTGGACTGCGTCACATGTCTCTGTAAGAAAAAATTCTTAATTATTGCACAGGGCAACCTGCTGGAGAAACATCTTGTATTTTCTCATTGTAGGAGAGAAAACACAATACAAAATTGAAAATAATCAACCATAATTGTAAGAGACTGAAGGTGGTATGAGCAATGCATGAAAAAGAAAAAAATTACAAATCATGTAAAAACTGAGATACATGTGACTCCTGAATAAATCTGATACAGTAAAAAGAAAAAAGCAAAACAAACCCAAAATATAGTTGCCCCTTCTAAGTTCTTCTCTTAAGCCTACACTGACATGTTATGCGAGTAAGAAGTTCCAGGATGACTGCTAATTCTGCTTGTGAAAGCAAAAACATCAAGAAAAACCCCAAGCCCACCACCCACAGAATATTTCATGCAGGACAGAGAAACATGAAGACATATAAAAGACTGTTTAAAGTTTAATCAGTTGACTTGATTTTTCTATTTACATGCTTCCAGTGCTTACTCTGTTGGCCTTGGATTCCTGTATATAATGATGTCATAGATTGATCAAGAGATGGTAGCTCAGTGATAATAAACGTACCCTTGGTCACAATTAATTCACAAAATAAATGCAAAAAAGTAAAACAAAATAAATAAAAATATGGAGGGATTTCCCAAGTACACAACATCAAACCTTTTCACTATTTGCTAGTTTAAGAAAAAACTATGACAGATATGTAAACATATGTAGCATATATATGGCATGTACATGAAAGATCTATAGTTTTACCACAAACTGTGTAAATATATGAACATGTATTTTTAAAGATAAAAATTACATGCACTTTAGAAGTTGAAGCAGCTTAATTACCAACAGGAAATGGAGGAATTAGAAGTTTTTCTGTTCTAACAAATTGTTTATTAAAACCCCCCCAGAAGCTCCTTTCTAAGTAGAGCTCACTTGGCAAAAAGATACTGTAGCACTATTTGGATGCAGCTGCAGATTTTTAGTAACCGGGACAAGTATTTTCATAAACTCATTAATGGAGCTATTCATGTACTCTGGGGAAACAGCCTTCCTATGGGCAGCCAACAGGAACAGGCTGGTGTGGATCAGCTTCCTCCGGTGAAACACCATGGTGGGGAGCTCCTACCCCTCACTCAGGTCTGCTGTGGTCGGCACTGCTGGGAGCAGATGGTCCCTGAGTGATGAGGCTCTTCCCTGAGTGCAGACACAACAGCTGGGGCTGAGAACTGCTCTGGAGAAGCAGGGGTGGATAAAAATGCAGGATGATGATCCTGTTATGATTTACGCCTGCAGATCTGAAAAACGCGCAGCTGTGCAGGTTGCTGGATGAAAGTCTGAGCTCTTTGCTATGACACGTGCTGTCCAAGCTATCAACCCTTCCTGTTCTACACCCTGTCTTCCTTTATGTTACAAACGCTAACAGAAGACAAATTGAAACACGATAATCTAAATTGCTTCCAAATACTCTTGATTAGACAATTCCCTTGGGATAAGCATTTGGTTATGCTGCAGATTTTACCTCTCAGTAGACACTGCTTTCGCCCTCCCCACGGTAGGCTCCTTTCTGCCTCCTCTCAGGCTCTGCAGTGAGGTCTCCACTCTGACTTATCCTGATTAGCACTTGACCCTTACTCCTGGGTTTGTCAGCTGTCTTTTGCTAGTCCACATGGCTTTTCAGCTCCGTTTAACTAAGTCCCTTGAAGATGATGTTCTAGATGATTGCGGCTGACTCACTGCATTTCACTTTAATGATCCAACTGCACGGAGTCTAGAGGACCGTGTCAGGATTTACTTAAGCCTGCAGAGAATCAGTTACTACCGTTTGACTTGAGATTATACAAATTAACGGATCTCAGAATATATACAGTTACTGCAGATGCTGGACTACATAAATATTCATACTAAATATCAGTGTGTGTATTCAATTTGTCAGAAACGTTTCTGCTCCAGTCTTTAAAATTCTGTTTCTAAGGCATGGAAGTTAAGTGTTCTCTTATCAAATTTTTAATAAGTTTTCCTGTTTTCCTGGTAATAGCTATAAGGTGTTTTGAGCTTTCTGCTGGATAGTGTTTCCAAATTTATTTTGCCTTAGCTTCTTCTATTGGCAATTCTTTATTCAGCTTTCTTGATATCCATCCTATACTGTTTTATAAATCTGAACTTCCTTAGAATTACTTTGAAGGATCTTTAAAAACTGACTGAGAAATCATAACTCTTCTCTAAAGTACCATCAGTGATACTTTCACCTTCATTTTCTCAGATTCAAATGGTTTTCCTTGTTTCAGCAATGTTAAAGCCAGTGATGTGTGATATTCTGTGCCTGTGATGTGCGATATATTTTTAACACTCTGCACATAACTGATATTTTCTGTTCATTAAAGAATTAACCGCAACATTCAAAGAATAATCCTCTGCATCCCTTCAAGGACTGAAAGAAGAAACATCAGCATTAAGGTCTGTAACTACCAACCAATACATCTCTGCATCAAATATTTACTGTGCTTAGAACTGAAGCACACTGTTTTCACACCAGAGAACCAAAACTAATTAATGAGAATCCTCAGAAGTTTTCTGGAAGACAGGAATTACAGGTATATCAGGGTTTTTTCATAGATGGTTTTGACCATGGTCTTCAAGAACTGCCATTTCTCAGCAGTGTGCAAAGCACTATGACATTTTGAAGGACTACCTACAAGTGCTTTGTAAATCAATGAGAAAAAAATTAACACAAATATAAGAAGCACTTTTTCATACTTCAATATCTTTTGGTGCTGCATACGTGAAGGCAGATGGCACATGTGCAGCATCACCCCCTACGAAGTTTTAGTGCTGTAGGAGAAGTCAGGGGAGGTCAGGGAGAGACACTGGGCACAGGGAAGGGAGGAAGGGGTGAAGGAGAAGGTGCAGGGATAGCTCTCTGCTGAAGCAGAAGTAGCTGCAGTTTGGCATTTCTCCCCATGGCTCAGAAGGAGGCCTAGTGGGCACGTACCCTTTCACTGCCTTCACCATACTAGATTTCACCTTTGCTCTTGCTTGCCTGTGCAGAATAATTACAAAATTGCCACATGCTGGACATAACCAGCTAACAAAGTTATCCAAATAATCTACTTTCAGGTGAAGTTTTTTAAGAATAAGACATTACATTTTAAACATGTTTAAGATTCACAACCAGGAGGTCTATACTTTACTAAGGACAAAAGCTCATTTTCCATTATACAAAGCATGTAACCACATACAAGCACATGAAGCCAATTTTGAAGACACGACAACATTGTTGGCAATAACACAAACAAATACATATTTTAAATTTGCCAAGTATCTAAACTTCTATACTTTTAATTCTGGCTATGGCTCTAAAGAAAAGAACACACTTTAACAAGTGTAGTATTGAGTTCTAGATACTTCATAGAAACAACATTAATCAAATACGAAATATCCTTCAAAAGTATAAACCCATTAAAATGTATCTGCAGGAATATGATTTAATCTTCCCTTTGTAGCAATTCTTCTGAGAGTGTTTACTCACTTGTTTTTTTTATCATTTCATTCAAACTATATGCAAATATGGGAAAGGCTTCTATCCCCCCCAACAACTTTATTCTTCTGCTTTTAGGCTTATAACTGGAAAAAATCGAAAACAAATGTGGTAGCTTACAAAAAAGCATTACACAAGTAGCATTCACAGGCTTTACAGTTAGAAATATAAGATCTCTATAAAACGACAGTAACTTTTAAAGTAGAAGCCAAGCCAAAAAGAGAATGAGTCAGAAATGGGAAATATATGCACAGGAAATGTATTTGAATAAAAAAGAACTGCCACACTAGAATATGCTGGTGAGGTTATTCCAAACTCTGTGAGATAAGTAAAATCCTTGCAGCAGGATGGCCAATACTTCTTTTGCCTATTTAATTTACTTGTGAATGTGAACACTCAAGCATAATAATGTGTAATAAATTTTTAAGCCTGTTAAATTCTTGGACTTAGTAATACTTTGTAGAATGGAGGTTAATAGGCAATGTGTAAAAAAGCATCTCCTTTACTCTGGGCTACGGCCTTTCAGTTGAATAAAAGATGTGTTGGTTTGGAGCTACAAGAAATGTTGAAGTACCTTTACTTTTATACTCTGGTTTGTATCTTTCTGTTATGCTTGCCTCCTGTTTAATCTCTGGTGAGTATCAATCTTTCTAGTCTGTCCTCAGAAGGGAACATCTCCAAGTCTCTTTAACCTGATGGTAGAAAATCTGTGTAGTTTTTAATCTGGATAATTCTTGACTATTTCAGTTGGTTCCTGAGCCTTAGAGTGCCCTGATAAGCTATGGAAGCATGTGCTGGGAATGGATAATGGGAAATTGTGGGGATAAAAGAAAAGAAAAAGAGGCACAGAAGAAGAGAATCTCAAGATCTTCTGTAGTGATCAAATGGCTAACTCATGGAAGGCATTTTGGGGAACCCTGCCCTCAGGTCAGCCCACGAACCAGAGAAAACAAGCTCATAACACCTTTAGCCTTTTTGTTGCTTCATTTAGTAGTGAAACACTCTATTTTACACACTAATTATTTCTATATTATCTTATAGCATGAATTGCATTTAGAAACTGTACCTTACAGTTCAAGCAACACAATGGTTTGTTTCTTAAGGGCAAAAATGCTACGGTAAGTTGTGAATTATCCAAACGGGATTTATAAAAGAAAAATGGAAGTGTTCCACTAAAGATTTGAAATTAGATTTGGGTCATAATTTTTATGCAATGTTAGCCAATGAACAGAAAAAAACCCCTCCTTTTAACATATAAATGTAATAAAGAACTTCCGAAAAGTCAAATTTAAGCCCAACCATATTGTCCAGATGAATGAAAACATAGGAATTCAGATCCTATCCTTCAACAGCTACAAAAACAGCCTGACTCGAGCAGCAAGTTTAAGTGTGTGCTCTGGGACTGGAACTTCAGCACACAGACAATCTGGTGTGAACAGCTTACTCGCTCTGTCCATTTTTGCCCACACAACAAATCACATCGTTGTTACAGAGGACCATAAATCCTTAATTCAAACGCCACTTACTGGATCTCTTCCTGATTTGTGTGATGTCATGTGGCGGTCGAGCTGCGTTCTGTATGCAAACGTGTAACTGCACAAGGAGCAACTAAAGTTATCTTCATTTTTTTCATGGCGATATTTAATGTGTTCCTTCAGAGAGGTAAAACGCTTGTACCCTCGATCACAATATGGGCAAGTGAGCAGCTGGGAAAATGCATCGGGTGTTCCTATACGGGAGAGACAATACACCACATTCAAACAAATGCAAGTTCCAAACTTATTATCATCAACAAACAGGATAAACATTTACGTATATTACTGCAAGAAAACATGCAGCTGCTAGAAAGGACTAATTTTTTTCCGTAGGTGTTACACTACTAACTGCACTGTGGTATGATTGCCCCAGGGTACACGGGGAAGAGTCAGCACAGTATGCTGATAGGACAAGGGGGAATTGTTTTAAATTAAAACAGGGTAGATTAAGACTAGATATAAGGAAGAAATGTTTTATGATGAGGGTAATAAAACAGTTGATTAGGTTGCCCAGAGGAATGGTAGATGCCCCATCCCTAGAAACAGTCAAGGTCAGGTTGGACAGGGTTCTGAGCAACCTGATCTGGTCAAAGATGTCCCTGTTCATTGCAGGACTACATGACCTTTGAAGGTCCCACCCAACCCAAATCATTCTATGACTCTATGTTACACACACATGTATGTGTTAGTAGGACACACTGTTGCAGGACAGAGAGGAGAGATCAAACATGAGGCCGTAAATAAGATTCTAATGTGACCTATGGAATATATTTCATTGGCTTTCATATAGTTACTTCTGTACTAGTACAGGGAAAAGTGAAATCTGATTGAAGCTGAAACTTAATTCCCCAAGTCTATTTCTGACATGTAACCATTTATGAAGTTTTTACTCCATCCCTTCTTATTAACATACATTCCCCTTCATACACTAACTTATTCTATCCTTGAAAAATCAACTTTTTAAAAGTTTGAAAAAAACCCTTTTCCTATAAATTGATTCAAGTATGTTTAAATAAATGTAGGGTTTGCTGTATTTGATCAAACTATCAATTTATAGCTGTGATATCCTCCAGTGATCATGTTACTCTTTCATGCACCACGACAAACAGGAAGCAAATGTTGCAAGGGTGCACCTATGCACTGTGCTAAGCATAAGCAGGAGAGAATGGTGGAAAGTCTTTACTGTTTAACATTTTATGCTCTGACGCACGAGAGGCACATTTGTATGCACTGTCATTTTAAGTTTTAGAACTATAAGAATTATTAATACTCATAAAATTAACCAGTACTTTAGAAAGTACTTCTGAATTATTTACCTTCAGGACCTCTTCCAGCAGTTATCACCATAGATGTTCTACAAAGTAGCAATTCATTCTGTTTGTGTGGAACTTACTGACTTTATTTTTACTGAATGTGACACTGTTCTTGTAACAGTGAAAAGGAAGAGTCAGACCAGTTTTCATTATTACTAAAAAACACCACCTTTTCTGTCATATAGGTTCTTTTTACTTGTTACAGTACCATCAAGGGAACAACTCTACTGCACCGTATTTTCTGTTGTTCTACCTTTTCTGCTTTTCCTTGTTTAGGTGCATTTTCCAAAAATGAATACAGTCTGCTTCCCTTCAATTCTCTTTTTTCCATCTACAATTCAATTCACCTGACATAAAGAGTACTCTATTTCAGCACAAATGTAACTCAGTGGAAATGACAGAAGTACATTAGCCTACATTCTATTTCCATGAGAATAAATGGCAAAACAGCAATGGTTTCCCAAAGTCATGAAAAACTCTGACTCTCTGTCCCTCCTCTTGCCCAGTGCCCCAGTTTGGAAGCATGTATCACTATATTGTAGGCATTTTGTGTTCCAAAATAATTAAAACACTGAACATTACTGTTCAGTATTGTGATCTTCAGAATACTTCTCTGTAAGTTAATGTTTATTTTTAATGATTACATGGAAATCCTATTCCAAAACGGATTTGACAATCTGTGCCACTGCAACCACATATTAAAATCTTGAATTAATTAATGCACTTTAAAAACAACCTCTAATAACATAAAATCTCTGGATACATAACAAAAAGGTTAGCATTACCTCTTTCACTGCTCTTCCTCAGATTCCAGTACAGTTCCACAGCTAAAACGGTATTTATCTGTTCAGTTTTATACATTTTTTAAAATGACTAGAACACAACAACTCCTGACTGCTTATGTAGGATGTTACTTTCTTTTGAAAAATTGTAAATAATAAATAAAATTGTAAATAATCAAGAAATGCAATCTGGTTGAAACTGCAGTTGTCACAGGTTATGAAACCTGAACACTTCAGAAAGCAGCACAGAATGCAAAACCAATCTGAACAGGATATACCTTCAAATATTTCACGACAAAGAAATGAACAACATATAACTTGCCATCTCACTTAGAACACCTTAAGCATGAAACTTCCTCAGAGAAAAAAATCCACATCTACTTCTAAATAACAACAGGTTATTTTTTACATAAATGTTTTTGCATAAACAAAGTTTCTTTTTTTCCGCCACTGTTATCTTTTCAGGAAAAAAAACCCCAAAACCTGTCATGGACTGGCTACCTAATACAAGAAATCCTATCCAATAGATCCTTTTGGGAGCTTTGTTTAGAAATATAAAAAAGAAAAGAAATGTTATGACTCCCTTTAAGTTATTCTATATAAAACCACACTACCTTACTTTCCTCCCCTTGTATTTAATAAATAATAATTCTGTTATAATGATGTCAAATGCATTTATGAAAGCTTGAATTTTTCTTTCCAGTTACTTGAGGTTATAAGCTAGGTACTCATACAACTGAACCCCAGTGCATGCCTTGGTTCAGAAAATCAAGTAGTAATGTTTTTTGCATGATGAACCATCCTCCTAAAATTATTTAATAAAGGTTTTTTCCCCTGAAGTTACATGTGTATGCACTGTTGTCTTCTAAAATACAACAGCACTTTTAGATGAAGTCATTTGTACAACTTGATTTCATAAGAATTGAACTGATAACCTAATTACCATTTTCATCCTGACCACTAACTTCTGGCGTGCCTTGTCTCTGGTCTTCCTCAGGTGCTTCAGGGTAGATAACAGCTGTATCTTCTTGTTGAAGGAATTCTTCAACATTAGGGTCATGGTTTTGCTCATTTTCTGCATCAGAATCACATTCATCTTCTTTTACTAAGAGTGAAAAACAAGGCACAAGATATAAAATGAGAAGTTTAAAAAGAACGTAAATGAGATTTGACAGTGTGAATCACTAATTCTCCCTCTATCCCAAGATTTTAATCTATGACAATATTTTTGTCATAGTTCTTGTCATAGTTATTGTCACAATTCTATGACAATTCTTTACAAATACTAGAGTAGGTCAAGCCCTTTAAGATGCTGAATTATGCCAAGTTTTAAAACAGAGAACCAGTGGCATAATGACATTTAAAAACTTGACTAAATACAGTTTGTCTCTTCAACTCAGAACATTTTTATAATTTTAGGTTTAGCTGTTCCTCTTAACTTCCCTAAAAATCTTAAATGTAACATTAATTATATTTAGCCCTTGTAGTATGAAGGCCAGTTTACCATCTTGGCTCCTATGTTTGCCAAAGGAAATTTGTTGCCTCCAAGAAATATTTTTTGATGTTATTTATAACTGCTCATTAGCACAAGCCCAGAAGATATTTAAACTTTGAGTAATAAGTTGGCCAGATGAAATGCAGCAAATTTGAACTCTGAGTAGCTTTCTCTGTTGTTGGGAATGGCTACCAAAAAGGTTTCAGACCTAGTTAATAACCTTCAACATTTTCCAGTTAAAAACTTAAGAAAAAACCTCAATCAGCAGCTGTATTAAAAAATTAGCAAATAATAAATATTTTAATATTACATCTTAAATAATTCATGCTTGTACAATAAATATTTGCCTAAATGCATTGTTCATAGAGTTAATTTTTACCACGGTGGAACATTCTGTGAGAGCTCTGCCTGCAGCACACTAAATCATGACAGATGTTCTCCAATATTAATGTGAGGTATCTTTTTAGTAGGAAAGAGAAGTATTATGATTCATCTCTCAGTGTGAAGTCACATACTCAAATTACAATTTGACACAATCTTTTCATGACGTTAGGCAATCTCTCACACATAGCCTGTAATGCAATGCATAATGTAGCTCTCCATACTTATGTAGAGATCTGACTCCACAGGAATTGAAAAGAATGTGTCAATCTACAGTTTTAAACATATCAATATTTAGATGTGGGGTTTGTTTGTTTGTTTGTATTTTTGTTTGTTTCTAAATAAGGCTTACTCTGATAATATCTAATTACTTAGTAAGGCCATTAAAAAAATAAACAAACCCAAACAACTTAAAAAATAGCTGGATGGGTTATATAAGAATTTTTTGTCAAGTAGAAAAATAAAAAAATAACAAAGCATCCAGTTTTGACTCTGAAACTGAAGCATACATTTTATTTTGCCTTCTGTGTAATCAGTGCAAACAGAAGAGATGATAATAAAATATAGTATTAGTTTAAGTTTGTTTTTGTATATTCTTTACTAGTTTAAAACACCATCTACTGATTTGTACAGCTATGCATAAGATCATTGTTATTCCTTGTTTTGCCCATGGGAGACGTGGTGCTGCAGCAGCTCCGTGATCAGACTTGGGCTGCTCTGTGTCACTGGGCACCAACACCTTCGGGCCCTGGACACATGAAAGATGATCAGACTATTTCTCCTCAGCTAAAACACTGTTTACAATTTAAGACCTCTAGCAGTTTTATAAAGAGCGGTGGGAGAACTCCGAAGATTTCAGAAGGATACATATGTAGCCAAAATTTAATAGCACTTTATGAATAAAGCACTCAGATTAACAAAGAAATACCTGTACATCCAATTACATCTGTCTGAGCTTCAGGCCTCAGGATTTCTTTTGTTTCTTTTCCAGCTGAAGCAGCACATTTCACAAAAAGAAGAACAAGTATTAAAAAAAACTCCACAAAACAATAAAGAAGCCACACATGCCCCAACAACTTAATGTAACTGAGTTATTTCTTCAGCAGTGTTTTCCATTTCTGTATTGTTTACGAGAACTGCATTCAAACACAATGTTGTTTCAAAAATATGGATGGCACATTATTTCAGCAGTGTGTGATCAGCTGAACCACAAAGACAGTTGACGGTTAAGAAAACAAAATTTAAAAGGAAGCAAACTCTAATCATTATATAAAAAGAGGTAAAAACATGGACAGTGTGTTTCTCCAGCGAGTACAGAGTCAGCTACTTAAATGACCCCTATCTAAAAAAGAAGCTATCTAATACACTGGCATACTACTTCCAGAAACCAGACTACCATAAAACAAATACATTTATATTATTTTCTCCAATTAGCACTTTTCGGAAAAGATTGAGAATTTGCTGGTAAGATCTGTAAACAGCAAAATAATGTGTTCTCTTTCTTGTAAATCATCTAGAAACCACATACGGCTGTGATTGCTTATGCAAAAAAAGGATTTTTAGCATGTGCTCCCCACTTTCAGAACAATTGTGCACTGCAGAAATGTTTCACATATCAATTCCAATATTCAGTATGAGTTTGCAGGTCCCAGACATCCGCAGAACTAACACTGCAGAGCCAACCTGCCACCCAAGCTCTGCCAGCTCTGCTGAGCTGCACCATTCAAGGATGCAGCACTGGGCATTTTACAACTACAATTTTACAACTACAGGTTGTTGGTTCGAATCAATAAATGGCCCAAGTTGTTCTTCATTTTGTTTCACTGGGTAGCCTGGACTGGGAAGTTCCCATAAGGAAAAGCCACTGCTGACATTTCTGTCAGTACCTGGCTTATGGCAGGAATACATAGGAAAGCTATGTTGGTTGGTTTGCTCTTTATCAATAGTTTGCTACACTAATATATGTAAAATTAAAACATTATTTCACAGTTCCATTATGGAAACCTTGTATGCTTTGGATCTACACTGCAGAAAAAGACTTCCAAGTGAAACAGGAGGCCAGACCACAGAGCTGCTATGATCTGAAATGGCAACTGTTATCCTTTTATTTACCTTGTTACACTCTACCTCAACGCAGAAAAACATCCTTTGGTTTCGCAAGTCAAAAGCCTGGGACATTCCAGCTTGTTAACTATCAGAGAAGCCAATCTCCTCCTTATGTGGAAGATGATAAATTCTAGAAGAACTTTAACTTCTCTGACAGTACCAGCTTCCCCAAAGGAAAAGCTTGTTAATTCTGTCTACTTTGATCAAATCCCACAGGCCCCAAAGTATCTGCAAATAGTAATAAACAAGAGATATCTTTAAGAGGAAACTAACTCTTAAAATTTACATTAATTCCAATTGTCACCTTAAAAGAAAAAAAAACCCAAACAAAAAACCCAACAAAGCCCAACCTAAATAGTCTGTATTTTATTGGTCAATACAGGATTGTGAACTAATTGTATTTTTGGCTCATGATATCAGATTTGGCTCAGAATTTGTAAGATGGATGACTGGACGCAGTGCAGATTTAAATCCAAAATTTAATTTCTTAAAAATCAATCATGCTGCAAACTCACAATTTTACTCCAAAAATGGGTTTATGGTTTTTCTCCATTGCAAAATAGGGTCTACGGAAGAGGGGGAATATCAATAAAAATATCATAGAAATTTAAATTATAGTGTCTCCAGTAAATTCCACTGGCTTCAGTGCAAATAAAAGCTATGCTTCCCAAGGGAATGTCAAGGAATTTATGGCATTATAATGTCAGTGAAGTTAAAACTCCTCTCAATTCTAATAATCATAACCTCTATCTGGCACTGTCTCTTCTCAATAGCGAAACATGGGGTATACGACACCCTTTTCCACAAGGGGTCATCTTCCTTAATGCTGTTGGAATAATTAGAAATAATTGGAAAATGTCAAGTAGAGCTCCATCTTTATAGCTATGTATGGTCCACAGAGAAAGGCAACTGTGGAATTGTGCCCTGTGAGTCCCAGTTATCATGTAGCAAATACAGCTGCTGGGAAGCAACAGAATGGGATGTGGTGATGGGGAATACTGTTCCAGCAAGCAAAAGTCAAAGCTCTGAGTTCCAGAGGAAATTCAAGCTACTTTCTAAATGACAGCTTAAACACAAATCTCCATGAATAGCATCCAGCATTACATCTGGACATACCAGATAGCTGTAAAACAGGTTCTTGGACCTCTATGACTCATCACTGCTTATGAGCTGCTGCTTTAGAGACATGGAGGGGCTTCCCAGGGTTAAACACCAATGATTTTCAGATCGAGGGAACAGTGTTAACTAGCAGTGAACATGCATGACAACTGCTGTCACAGGCTGACTGAAAAGATCTCTGGATGGCTAAGATAACTGATCAAATTTAAACCACTAGCAAAATTCAAATTTTGGTTGTAGGCAGAAAGACAAACTTCACTGAACTTTCCACTGCAGCGTTTATCTGTAGAGAAGGGAATGAATTCCAAAGCTCATCAAGAGAGTTTCTAATTTAAATTCTTTAGAGCTGATATGCATGTAACAAACACTATTTACAGCTTACAGTATTGACTGGTTGGTTGCTTTTTTGATCAAAAAAATGCTACACTTTTTTAGACTTGCTCTCAAATGAATATTTTTTAACTCACCAAATGTAAGAACACACTTTTGAGCATGTAGGCTCAACCTAAGTTTTTATAAATTAAAGGAATTTTTGAGTTCCAGGAAGAGCTTAAACATAAAACATAACTTCATTCATTTTTAAAAGTTATTTCAAAATCTGTATTTTTTTTTTAATTTTCAATTTTTCAAAGAAATCTTAGTTCTAGTTCTGAGACCTCCAAATACTTACAGTACATAATAACGCTTTTTCAACTGTATTAATACAGTAAGTTCAACCCTTGGGTTTTTTTTACCTGTAGCAAAGGTTTTACTTCTAACAACAGCAAAGTAAAATCATATTACAGAATCATTGCACACATGAATGCTGGCACACTGTCAACAACTTGTGAAGGATACTTTTTTAAACTCACAGGACTGTTTCAGTTAAACCTCTCAAGAAACACACCTTGTATTTAAAACACCTGTTACGAAGGTCTTTTAGAAATTCAGTTAGAATGACTGGAAACGGAAGGAAACTAATCTGATAAAGAAATGTTATGTATGTTGTTTCTATTCTTGGGCATTTGTGAACAGAATAAATGTGTAAAAAACTCATTCTGTCAAGTTCAGCTAAACTTAGAACTACTCAGCACTACTTTACCAATGAAACGCAACTTAGTAAAACTGCTGTAGTGTATGTTTTCTAAAGATAATCATCAGTCCTGAAGACTGTATTAGTGCTGCACAACACCTACTCCAGTACCTTTCCCTGTATGAGAGAGATCATGTATTCAATACCTCTTTCTTCAGATTTCTAACAGGCAACCAAGACTGATGATATGATTTTTAGCTCATATCTTTTCTTCCAGGAAAGCTACCAAAAGAGTGAATAGTATTTTACCATAGCAAATCAAGGCTCCATAAAACCTAATGTAGACTTCATATTTCTCATGTAGTCCTTGCCAGAAATTTGATCAATTTATTAAAAACCCCTCTTACTATCAAATAAAACAACTCTCCAGACTGCTACAAAGGAGGCTTCAGTATACTTAACTTTTACAGAAGAAATTTACAGTAGTCAAGCAAGCCTGTATGGCAATTAATTTCTTTGTCTGTCTAGGCACTGATGAAATCCTGTCTTGATCAGCAAAGACCAAAGCAGAAAGACATTGTCTACATTGTGAATCTACAATCCCAGTAGAACTTAAAATTAAATAGAATTTAGAATTTCAGCAAACAAATTTTTAGAGGTTAAAAATGGCACATTTGAAATAAGGAGTCAACAAAGATGTCATCACATGCCTAGAGCACTGAAAACCCCCAGAAGGTTGTCTGAGGCAAGACACTCTGTGATGGGTACATCTCCAGGAAACATGCAGTGCAAAAGGTCTTGACTCAGAACCTCTGGGAGCAAGTGCTCTTCTTCCCTCCCTATTTCAGGTTTCTGACACCTATGCTTGAAGGATTCATGTCTACACAGAGCCCATTTTAATGTAACTGCAATTTCAGATAGATACAGACTGCGGGAGAGCAAAAATACTGCAGGAGAACTAAGAAAATTACCTACCTAATAATTTAGCTCCAAAATACTCATTTCCCGGCACAGCATACCTTGGCAACAACAGCTACGTAAAAACAGGCTGAGTCGATGCTATTCTTTGAACTCTCAGCTGCTCTCTCTCAGCTGGACTGCAGTTAGGGGCCATATGACTGTTTTCTGTTTATTTAGATGTGAGGTCATGCACTGTGTATTAAACCATCAGTTTTAAAAGGTGGATGCTAAGAATTGTGGCTGGACTTCAGACATGAACAGGGATATGCTGGAAAATGTTCTGTATCTTTCAGCGCATTAAGGCCAAATTTCACAATAAATTCCATTAATTTATGCATCCCAATTTGGCTCAAATGTAAGCATGCTGTGTGATATTATGAAACTCAGTATCTGATTCCACAGTAAAAAAAAGGCCTATTTTCTGATTCCTTAAAATTTTCAGTTTCTAAAGCTACAGCGCAATATGTACATTTATCTCCTTCCAATGTTTTCTAAATAGATTCATTATGACTTACATAGCCAATTCTAAAACTAATAATCTAAAAATTATTTTTTCTGTCTATACTTTACAAGGAAAAAGACAGATCCAGTTCACAAGGTGAAATTTACATCTGAATATTACTTTGTTTCATGTTTTTGGCCCACTGCTTACTTCCCAAGCTGAGCAAATCCTGAATCTTACAGGGAGCTAAGGCAGAAACCTGCCAGGCAAAACGACTTGGAAGAACTAAAAGCAAGTAACTAGTCTCTGATCATCCATTGGAATGCTGCATCTACAGATCAGAAACTCCTATTTGAAAACGTGAATGGAATTAATGCACCTTTGAATCTGTTTCAAATATTAAATAAAGAACAGGAAGTATGTTACAATAAATATAGAAAACCTCTTTTTTTGATTGGGAATATTACATGCTATTTTCAGTAACAAAGTGACCAAAAAAATTTTATCTACACAGCACTATCAGTGAAAATGAACATACCTTCATCTTCCCAGCAACTGTTTGTACTCCCTTCTCTTTCGCTGTTTTCTGGTAACACTATATGGTCTGTTGGCAAGTCATCTTCTGGCACACTGGCATCACAGTCTGCTGCATCCGTCACACTTTCTTCTTCCACTATATGCAATTTATCTTCATCATCCGAATCTGAGTTTGCTTCTACCACATTATTATAATTGGTGACTATGGATAGACAAAAACAAAATACTGATCAATATACTTGTACTTGACAGCATGGAGGTCAAAAGCTTTAGGTTCTCTGGCCAGATGGCATATCTGGTGCATCTCCATGGAGTTACATTATTATTATTATTTTTTCTTTCCACATGTGGATGGCAGTGCCTTGTGAGCAACTGATAGCTGCTGGGCTTCCAGCCCTGCTAGGAACCATGGTACCTCTCACTCGTGCACACCCAGCATAAGGCTGCACAAGAAAAGGCAGCACACAACTTCAGGGTTGGAGCCACAGCAGAGCAACAGAATTCCAACTGGATCACTCCAATTTGGATGCCAGCATTACTGTATGTCCCCTTTAAGATTATTATGGCCTGGACAATATTTTGTGAAAGAGTACTGATAACATTTTGTTACAGACAGAAGTGTATAATGAGGATAGGCTGTATGTATGTAGCAATCAGTGGAGCACAGAAGGAACCAAACTGTAGGGAAACAACTGGCACTGAAGACCAACAAGCCCAGGCTGAGCACTCTCCAAAGAGTCACTTTCTCAGTCACTTTCATCAGGTCCCACAGAGCAAGCCCTGGCCTGCAGGTACACACACCAGCTGTGCTCACCCACTCCAGCTGCTCACTGGCTCCTCTCTAACCAATGCCATCCCATGCTCCAGCTCTGTGAATCAAGCAACAACAAGGAGATGTGATTCACAAGAGCTTGAGTGCTCCTGATCCAAGCTAACATGCTCTTGTAGGTGACACCCATTAAAAACTCAGCAGGATGAATGTGGAAGGAAAAATCACAGAGATTACTTAGAAAGGAAATCTCATGTAACATTTGCCCAGTTACAATGAAAAGGTACTATTTTTCAGCCTGAAGAATGTATTGTGAGAGTCTCGTAGACAAAGGATTACATAACAATATATATGTTTCTGTCATATGGGAGTAGATTATTATTAAAATAGTCTCATTTGTAAGAACAAAAACCAGTTATGGCCATTTCAATTTAAAATGTAAGGAATTGTAAGTAAATCGTATTAATAAAAAATTATTTTCACGGTCTGTTGAAATGTCTTGCAACTCACACTCAAGTTAAACTATGAAACGTTTATATCTACATGTGTATTACTTCTTTGCTGCCCAGTTTGAACTTCTTACTGAAATGCTTCAAAATATGGTCTAAGAAAGAGAATAAATATATAGATGAGCAAACCAAGAAGACTTGTCTTGGCTGCAGCACTCCTTCAGTGGTTATCAGAATTATACCTGGGAGGCACATCATCACAGTATTTTATGATACCTGCATCCTGTCACCGTTAGCCCATGAGAAGCCAGACTGATTTTTTCATGTGAAATACTGCCTGTTAATGGTAGATAAATAGCAAACTAGACTCTTACTCTTCTGAAGCTAGCTCTTCTTTTTTTTTTTTTTTTTGTAAAGTAGATATTTTAGTCATTTAAAAATGCATGTAAGCAGGAAAAGTGAGTAACACTATGAACTGACAGGCTACTACCTCATTTCCTTCCAATTCAGGAGAAAAATGTCTCATCTAGAACATGCATGAGCATGACAAAAGAGTTTCTTGAATTTAAAACAATCACTCAATGTATCGATAATTTACATATTGTTATTTGAAAAATGTAGTAATTCCCCACTACTCACGGTACTGAAATTTTCTAAAACAACAAATATCCTAAAAAATAATATCTGGTCCATTTCAATCAATAAGTTGTTATTCAATTAATATTCTGTAACTGATTTTGCAAAGTAAAATAGCTACTGTAGGTGATGCTGTAACATTGCATGAAATAGAAGGTATACATGTATTCCCTCACCAAGGCAGAAGAGATTTATGAATTTATTCTCCTGAAAAATGGTAACTGCAACTTTAAAAGAAGTGCCTCAATAGATATAAAACAGGAGGAAGTGGAAAAATAATTTTAGTCTTTTGTCTTGACTAGGTTTTACTATAATGCTTAGATGTAGAGAATTATTAATATAAAATACCAACATATTTACATTTGCCACATGCAGAGAAGATCAGTAAGAGCACAGATCAAAATTTATAGGCCTAAGTTCAGATTTCAGTGACGTAGATAGTGAATAGTTGATTTTTTAAAAATAAATTTCCTGTTTAGCTTGGGAAACTAAGTGGAATACCTTATATTTAGAGTGATTTTATGGAAAACAAAAATATAATCATAAAGTTTGTCTTGAAGAATTACATTTATGGAGAAAAAACACCTTTTCCTCATCATATATTTGTGATTTCAAACATAATCTAGTCATTATGGCTCTCTTCACCTTTGCATCTCTTCACATTTGCATACATTTGCATTACACTCATGTGCCAACTCTGCAGAACTTAAAAACTCCTCCATCTCCATAAAAAGCAAGGAACAAATGGTCTTCAGGTTTTCAGTTCCTTCCACTAAAAATCAGTTATCAACAAGGCAACACAATAAAACCAGCAAGAAATCTGGCTCTAATATTCCTGCTTTCCTCTTACAAAAAGCTTTGGGGAAAATAAAACTGTCAAACCTGCATTTAAAAGGCCTTGGCACAACTGGGATGGCCAGGCAAACCACCACCAGCAGCAGAAAGTTGAGTACTTAAAATGACAGAAACATAAATATACCTACACATAACTCTGACTAAATGATTACATGCTGGTTTGTTCCTACAGGATCCTTGCCTCATCTAGTGTCATGATAGCAAATACAAAGGGAATGCTCAGTTTTATGGAGTGAACCGAGTACTTGTAGCACCTCATCTCATTTGTTCAGATTGCAAAGTGATTGCTAATTTTTTTTTTATCCCCTTCAGCCAGCATTCCTCAGCTTCACTCACAGGATGTTAGCTGGAATGGGATTCTATATTACAGACTATAATATATTATATATGCTCATATGCATATATTGTTATAATTATATTATTATATAGTCTATATTATATGTAATTTCCTTATATGGCATCCAGCAGGAATGCTTCAAAACATGTAATTAATTGGACTGTAGTAAGGTGATGATGATATCTCCATTTTATAGAGAACAAACTGTCTACTTAAAAACCAGAGTAGTCTTATGGCAATCTTGGCATTGCCATGTCAGTGTAAGGCAGTTCAGGCCTTACTTTTCATTTATACAGCATTTTATATATTCAAAGCACACTTGTGTTCATTCCAAATGCAGCTGTGCCCAGAGCTCAGGTACTTTGGAATAAGTGCCACAGCAACTAGAAATACACAAATCATCTCCAAATAAGTGATCTTCCAGAATCATATAAAAACTCTTTGAAAGACAGAAAACAAAATCTAGTCTTTCAGTGGAGCTTTCAAATGTCTCAGAGAGAATGCTTTTGATTCCTTCATTCCTCTACTGAAAAGACTATGCTTTCCAGCAATTAAGGCAATGGTTCTGGAGGCAACAGCTTCCTTTAATAAACACTCCGATTCATTCTCTGGGTACCATTCCTCCTGTGAAAAAATTATGTGATCACATAATTAAAGATCTTATCGTTATGCATACATGCAAGGGACAAATTAAAACAGTTTCAAAAATCTTCATTATGACACTTTCCAACTTTTTTTGAATGTTCAAAGTCAAGTGTTTGATTTCAAAGAATGTATTAATATTCTATAACAGAAATAATGGTTTAAAAAAACCCTCTAATTTACTGTACTTTTAGCTAATTAAAAGCCCATTACATGGTACCATACTGATGCCAGCATGGCTGCAAACCTCACCCTCAGCAAAGCAAATTTGCTCCTGGTGCCCTACCAGACTAAGGGGTGGTAGCAACAAGTTGCTACATTTATTTGCTCGGACAGGTTTTGGCTACATGTTTCACAGCTCTTTGCAAACTTTTAAGTACCCCTGGAACTACGACAACTGGGATCCAATTCCAGGGCAATAATCCTCCCCCTCTCTCCTCTTCAGTTCAATCCTTGAGCCAAATTTGGACCCTTCCTATCTGCACATCATTTTGGGTGTTTTCTCCTCGAGTCCTTGATGTTTCCTCAAAATAGTTACAACTGAAAGCAGAGGACAACAAGCTTTCAAGCCTTGCTGAATGTCTGGCACCACAGTAACTGCTGAAGTTAGGAAGAATATATTTAATTAAACCGTCTTGGATGGAGAATGAAATGTACTCGTACAGTAGCAATAGGGACTACTGCTTACAACCTCTGTAAGAAATTCAACTAAATATAATAAATTATGACTTCAAGGGGCTTCTAATTTGGAGGAATATTCCATGCTGAAAATAAAAACCACACGTAAAACCTCGCTTGGAACAGTTACGGCTTCCTAGTGAAGTAACTACAAAAATTTCAGACTTCAGTACTAATTGCTTTTAGTTAATATGATTTAAAAGTAGCTAAATAAAATAATTCAGCCTGGACCACAGAAAACTGGCACCAGCAGCAGTCAGTGTCTCCATGATGAGACACTGCCCTGTGAAAAGCCAGGACAATTAGGGAGGTTACATCACCCTCAGCCATCACTGCTCCAGGGGCTGCCATCAGCTGCAGGGGATAAGAAGCAGACAACTGAAGGGTATCTTATCTTCAACTGTAAAAGCTAAGCCAGGCTCAGATCATGAGCCATAGCTGTAAACCACTGAAAACAGGTCACCAGATAAGCACATATGACTTATCACACACATACGGTCCTTTTGCTTTCAATGTATAGTATATAGCTTTAGCAAAAAGGTTTAAATTATTGAAGTCTAATTATTAATTTCAGCTTTACTTTCATAGAGAAATAGAAAGTCTCAGCTAACGAGTTACAAATGACAATGAAGACTAAACACTTATTCTATAAACCTAATTTTTATATCATTACTATATAACATCTGAAATAATTATGAAATAATAATTAAAATAATTAAAATCTCTTGTTGATCGCTTTCTCGATATAGCATGCTGATTCTTAAAGAATAAATGACTATTGGTAGTTGAAGCTTTCATTGCTCTAAGAGCGAATGACTGCAAAATGAACTGCAGAAAATGAGCTCTGACTTCTGGATTTTTACAGTCCTAATTGCAGAGCAGATGTATCATGTTGTGCAATGCTAATTAAAAAAGAAATGCGTTCAAATGAAAGTAGAAAAGACATATGTATTATTTTGCTGGTTGAATACACCTAGGAAACTGTGATACACATGTCCAGTCAAATTCAAACATGATATTTAAAAGGAAAAAAGTTGTTCTTTGATTTAAAACCAGTAAACCCAGGAAATTCAAGGTGAACTCTCATATTGTGGTGATGAAAGACTATAGGACTCACTGTTTCCATAACATACACTGTAACTAGTGAATCCCCAAAATGACAAGTGACCTGGGTGGCAATAGAACAAAAGCTTCTAAAAAAGCTGGCAGCAGGTACCCACTCACTGCTCCCCCATCCAGATCTGCCCTCAGAATCATTTGATAAAATGAAACACGATATTGTCAACATGAATAAGGACCCAATCAACCTCATGTCACTCAAATTCAGATAGAAATTTACTCATCTCAAGAAGATAAAAATATACATGGTGGAAAATGCATCAGAATAATTTGAGATCAGGTGGCAACAGGACAGAACTGCATTAAAAAGAAAACAGGATTCCATGGAACTAGGCCCAAACGCCTAGCATGTAATACCAGGATCTGGAAGCATCCAGAAGGGAAGGATGCTTTGAACCTATTACAATTTTGTCTTCAATACTTGGCAGTGGTCACTGTCTTTTGAGTCTGGTCCAACATTCTTACTACCT
>WEIV01015699.1:111364-124669 GCA_013390005.1 Calyptomena viridis
TTATGAAATAATAATTAAAATACTTAATAATTAAAATAATTAAAATCTCTTGTTGATCGCTTTCTTGATATAGCATGCTGATTCTTAAAGAATAAATGACTATTGGTAGTTGAAGCTTTCATTGCTCTAAGAGCGAATGACTGCAAAATGAACTGCAGAAAATGAGCTCTGACTTCTGGATTTTTACAGTCCTAATTGCAGAGCAGATGTATCATGTTGTGCAATGCTAATTAAAAAAGAAACGCGTTCAAATGAAAGTAGAAAAGACATATGTATTATTTTGCTGGTTGAATACACCTAGGAAACTGTGATACATATGTCCAGTCAAATTCAAACATGATATTTAAAAGGAAAAAAGTTGTTCTTTGATTTAAAACCAGTAAACCCAGGAAATTCAAGGTGAACTCTCATATTGTGGTGATGAAAGACTATAGGACTCACTGTTTCCATAACATACACTGTAACTAGTGAATCCCCAAAATGACAAGTGACCTGGGTGGCAATAGAACAAAAGCTTCTAAAAAAGCTGGCAGCAGGTACCCACTCACTGCTCCCCCATCCAGATCTGCCCTCAGAATCATTTGATAAAATGAAACACGATATTGCCAACATGAATAATGACCCAATCAACCTCATGTCACTCAAATTCCAATAGAAATTTACTCATCTCAAGAAGATAAAAATACATGTGGTGGAAAATGCATCAGAATAATTTGAGATCAGGTGGCAACAGGACAGAACTGCATTAAAAAGAAAACAGGATTCCATGGAACTAGGCCCAAACGCCTAGCATGTAATACCAGGATCTGGAAGCATCCAGAAGGGAAGGATGCTTTGAACCTATTACAATTTTGTCTTCAATACTTGGCAGTGGTCACTGTCTTTTGAGTCTGGTCCAACATTCTTACTACCTCTCTCTTTTACACCTTTCCATACTTAATCCAAAAATCCCAACTACTTCCACCGGAAAAAAACTCTAACTTTTAGGAATTTCTGAGTTAATACAAACACCCTTCAATTTTTTCAGATATTGAACACCATGTAACCAACACATTTGAGTTGTGTGGGCTCAGTATCTCAACACTGAACAGGTTGGAGATATAGATTCTGATCCTTCAGAAATTCCACTTCTAAAAGCTCTTCCAATAAAAAAACAACTTCATGCATGAATATTCTTAGGAAGAAAGCTTTCATTCTACAAACAAGTTCTGTGCTCTCTGAGGTACATTCTTGGTTCAGTTCATGGATTTCTGGCCCGACAGCCTACAATCAACTCTTGGAAACCATTTAAAATTTGTCAACCCAACTGAAAAATCTGCACCTATATCTCACTAAGCTCTAGTCTGAAAAATATTTTAAGCAAAAAATACTGCAAAGTCCAAAACTAATAATTTAGCATTCAGTATTTTATATTTAGATTTAAGGGTATACTATTAATTTTGTTACTACTTCTGAATGGAATGTCATACTTCCACCTCTTCACTGATAAGCTGCCCAGTATCTTTAGTAAAGTTAGACCTTCATGTTCTTTTCCTATTTTCCCTGTCTTAACACACACACTTGATATGCAACAATATATACAGAAACATGTTACCGTCTGAAGCAGAAACACAGGAGAGCTTAGGAAAAGAGAAGGCATATATTGACACTTCTAATAAAATTCTCTGCCTAGAGTTTTTGGCTTCTAGGTTTGATAAAATGAGATGTGTTGTCTTCATACCTAATAGCTTCATCTCTGTGAGTTTGTCTGCTTACTTCTTAAATTAATGAAAATTTTGGCATCCACATTATTCTGAGCAAGCAGCTTCACAGTTCTGTGTTGTGGGACGAGCAAGTTTCTTCTGTTGATTTTGAACCTGGTCTGCATTGTATTTCGTGGGTGTCCCCTAAATCCTCATCACTTGTGGCCTCAATGCTGTCCATGATTTTATGCTCTTCATCACATGCCCTCCCTTATAATGTGAAGACTCTTTGCCCACTTGTTACTTGTGCAGAAGTTGTTCCACTGATTATTTTTGCTGCACCTCTCTCCACCTTACTCTGTCCTGCTGCATCACTATGTGTACAGGGAGAGAGGTGACAACCTAGAACTGCACTCAGCATCCATCTTGGATTAGAATGGCAGAACAACAATGTGCTGTTTTCTTCTCTATCCCTTTTCTAATAATGCAGGCATATTCCAGGACTTTTCTTGACTTCCACAAGTAATTACACTGGAATTACTAAAGAGTTTTTATCTGTAAATCCAGAAGTGCTGTTCCTGAATGGTAACAATCAGCTCAGAACCCCACACAGGACACTCCCTCCACATACACTGGTTCACTTTTAGCCACCTAGAATTTTATCTGCCATACTGCTGGCTTGACTATTTGGGAACATTTTATTTCCCCAACAAGCACAAGCAACCCTTAGTGAAAATATTTGCTGCTTCACAATCATGTCATTGCCTCCCTTGGGCAGCAGGGTGACTTGCTGTAGCATTGGGATGGCCAGAAGCATTACAGAGAAGAGTGGAGGCAGCAAAAAGTATTCCATTAGGTAGCTTGTTGAATTCAGTAACAATACACAATGAGATCTCATTATGTGCAAAGTGTGAGGAAACTGTATTATACTCTAAATTAAATCATTCAAGACCAAAAACCCTGCCTGAGATTAGTTTCTGAAATAATACATTTAAAATTTAATTTAAAAACATACTCTCAACTTTCAGAAACATCATTCTGCTTGTAAGAACAGTATATGTGCTATAATTGTGGAGAACAGAACTATATATATAAAAGGTTTTTTTCATGTTTATTTAGACATCTACAGGAGTGTGCTTACACAGGAAAAAGGGAATTGGATTCAGTCCTTCCTCTGGTGAAGTCATCAAACTTACACCTCCAACTTGTGTTTATATAAATATATGAAGTTGAAAAAAATATGTCTAAATATTTACATGTACTGAGCACATTTCTGATAATTTTGTTTAACTAATAAAAACCACTTTCAAAATGTTTTTACACCTCTTAACTGAATACTAATGTCCAGTCAAATGCAGCCTGACACATATTTTAATTGAATATTCCAACACATTAAACCCCATAAAATTCAAGAAACTTAATAAGCACTAAGGTATATAAATCACCTCAATACACATGTATTGGATTATTTGGTCTTCAGTTCAACTCAAAGAAAATTTGAGTTTAAAATAAATGCTTTGCAAGCAGACTGAAGACTAAAATGTCCTCTAAGTGTTTTACCAAAAGGAAGATTGGATGTTTGGCTTGGCTTACCGAACACACATTAAAATCAATGTTGTAAATAGAATTTTTCTGCTGGTCAATTTTGAATCGTGATTTTAAAATCAATCAGCACTTGACACTAAAAACAAACTGATCCTCAATGTTGATGGCAAAGTCTGGAGCAAAGCCTGATGATCTAAGTCAGGACCAGTTCCCCAGAACGAGGGTAATGGCTACAGCTCTGGCACTGGACTCTGAGATGACATAAGTGATACTTGGAGCAAACCTGGCAAATATTCCAGCCTCAGTGATTAAGTTTTCTGTTGGTTGTCTTTGTTTTTACCATTAGGTCAATTTAGGGTAACTTAGTCCTATATGCAAACTTAGGCTGGAACAGGACAGTTTGGCAGTGTACTTTCCAGAAACCCATAGGAGTTCAAGGCTTCCCAGTGGGCAGGACACAGCGGAATTTTTGCCACCAGTGGTGCCCTAATGCTACTTGTTACAAATTTATAGATCTTACAAGGGTGGGAAACAACTTTGAAAATCAACTCTGATGCTCATATGAGAATTTAGTTGTGTGTAGAACTGACATGAGTCCAGAGATGAGAAGAGTACACACACAACATTTCAGGTATTTAGCCTTTGTCCAATAATAATCTTAAAATACAGGAAAATAGATGTTTATTGCATGTATTTATACATATACCTACTTACACACATATTTTCAGGTTTGATAGCCTAAAATTAGATTTCAAAATGTATACCTATATAAGAATAAATATGATTTTGCAATACTTCTCTTACTAGGGCTACTTCAGAAAAGTAGCTTAAGAATGTAATTTTCAGCATGCTTCTTGGAAACTTTTCATTACTCTGCAGCTCTTCTGTGCTAAAAATGGAAACTTTATAGCTTTGCAAAATGAAGTCTTTCAGTCTTTCAGTGACACAGAGGGACTTGCAATAGTAAATTCTCTATTGGATTTGCAAAGGATGGTGCTTTTTCTAGTGAAAAACCTAACTGTTGTCCAAATATTCTCTCCTTTTAGTCTCTGGATTGATGCAAATTCTACATGCAAACACAAAAATTCTCAGTGGCAGCATAATTTGAAAAATGGTATTATTACAAGGTGCTTATTGGTTTGAAAATACTAAAAATGGTCCCACAAGAAAGAAATTAACATTCAGAAACAAGACAGCCAAAGGTTTATGAGAAAATTAACTGTACCCTTTGCTTCTTATCACCATTGTACAAGCCAAGAGCTTTTTACAAATGAGAACTTAACTCTGTCTGTGTAATTCCACATCAAATGCTTCTGTCAGGAAGCTTTACAAAAACTTGTGAGGAGTTTAATACTTTAAGGAAGGATTTGTAAAAACTTAAAGCAGTGAGCAGAAAGAACCATATCCCCTCCACGCATTTTTTTAATATCTACTGGAAAAAAGAAATTCAATAATTTCACTGCAGCTTTAAACACTTGACAGGGGAGAAGTCGTGCACCTTCATCCATTTTTGTCTCTTGCAGCTCCCCCATTTTACATCCTGTCCCTTATGTAGCCTCATAAAATGCAGAATAGTGTTCACTCACTATAGTTGACAAAACTTCTCTTCTGCAACATGGAAGTTTTTACAAGTATTTATATTTGTGATGCATGTGAACAAAATAAATATCAAGCAGAAGGTGGGGATAGCCATGTAATGCACAGGCAGGAACTTTTGACTAAATCTCCTCCTCTCTGTCCATTTTCCACTTTCTAAAGAACACAATTTTCCATAAGGATGAATGAGCATAAATAAAAATCTTAATTTTGTCATTTTTTAAAAAATCTGAATTTTCACATTACATTTCAGGGACCAATTCTGGGTAGGTGGCAACTTTCCACTCCAAATTAAAGAGGTAAAAAAGTAGAAACCTTTCACTCATGTCCTATTTCAAGGCTGCTAAGTTTGCATTTCTATTATGAGTATTAGCTCTACAGTTTAT
This sequence comes from Calyptomena viridis, assembly GCA_013390005.1. Classification (NCBI taxonomy): domain Eukaryota; kingdom Metazoa; phylum Chordata; class Aves; order Passeriformes; family Eurylaimidae; genus Calyptomena; species Calyptomena viridis. The sequence goes on from WEIV01015699.1 coordinate 116,574, forward strand.
CACTTTATCAGAAGACTGGAAAAACAGAGTCTACACATCTGACTGGTGTCCCTCACAGCTGAGTACAGTCTAAGGGCTGCAGTGGTTTACTGCCTTCAAGACAACTGAGCATGGTGATCATAAAAATTAGACATAAGATGTATAAATATCTGAGAAGCCTTCATCTTTTAGTACCTACAATTACTGAACAAATGGAAATAGTGAACTAAACTGAGAAAAGGTTGAGAGGAAGAAGTATTTCCATGTGTTATATAGTCTGCTTTACTCTTCAAAAATTACCTTTCCACTGGTGACTGTATGACACTGCTCTATGTTCAAATGCTACTACTCCAGATAGTTGACTTTTTTTCCATTATAAAACTTCTCACATATTAAAAAAGTTAGCCAAGAGAAGCATTTAAGAGGTAAGATCATTACTTACTTTCTCAAAGGCACACATTTAAAAATAGATGATGTATTACTACAGTAAAAATTCACTCTTACACACAGAAAAATTTCACCAATTAAAGATTAGTTATAGAAAATTGTCTCATCATTAATTGGCACTAGGTCTCAATGGATTCCAATCATTTGGGAGAATGTCCCTGGCAAGAACTTACTTGATTGCAGCAAGATGGAGGTAGTAATTTGAAGATATATACAGGCATAAACTACACACAGCAAAACTACATACAAGTTCCCTTATTCTGAGCAACTTGCTAAACAAGTGCAATACCCTATTTCTGTTCATAACTGTAGCATAAATTGAACACAACACTAACACAGTTGCTTTAGATTTATCCTCATTAAAGAACTTAATCTGAATCAGTTTGATAATTACCTTAATCCATACTGAAAAACTTGACAACCACATTTTAGCATTGTACATAAAAAATGAGGTTAGTAGAAATTATTACACGTAACCAACCTTCTCCATGTTTTTAACTCAATCCTTCAATCAATTCAGATACCATTAGGCCAGGTTAACTCTTCAGGAAGACACAACTGACATGTTTATTTATATAAGCATGTATTACATATTTCCTAATACTGGTTATTTTATCTAACATAATCACCTAGGTCTATATACAGTAAACATTTATTTCAGGGATAACAAAAAGACTTCAATACAGGAGTACCAGTTTGGCTTATAAAGTTTTGAGATCCTCTTAGATACAAGCAGAAGAATGATACTCCAATGGCACATTTTATATAGAAGAATAGCCTATGACAGCAATTCTTTCTTGCCCCCAAAGTTTTATGACTACCATAAGGTGTCACCAGAAAAGTCCCCAGCATTAAGAAAATTATATACATGTTACAGATACCACTGTAATGAATCACATGCCTTACGAAGCCGTGACATTTTTCTTTACTCATCTCTACATTAATAGAACAATAAATTATGCAGTTTGAAACAGATGTCATGTAAATATAACCTAAATTAATAAATTAACAAAATAAATTTCTTTAGAAAGTAAAAATTTGTTTTCATTTCATATTTCACAACATTTTCTCCTAATTTCCAAGTAATTCCTTAAATATACCTTTTGAAAGAGAGCTAGTTTGTCAAATGCATAATAGTCACCTATTTATTCTGACTACAGGCTTAAACACTACAGTATTCAAGTAACTCCCCTGGTTATTCCCAACTTACAACACATGTGAAGAGATTTTTTTTTTTAATTTGTCTTTTAAGTTGACAAGCTACGTTTTGGTTTCACTCTCATTTCAGATAATAACAGAATAGCATTTTAATAGTGTTCTAGGTTTCAGTTTTCAAAACATGCATTCTGACTTTTGGAATCAGGGTAACTTAATTGTAGAGATTGTATGTCATTATCCTGACAGATTCTTACAGCAAACATTCCCATTTCTGAAAATAAAGATTATAAAGAGACGCCAGAATACCAGTGTAGACATACACAGTTTTAGTATGTAATTTGGATGATCTGGTTTGCTATATGTAGCTTTGCACCTTGAATAACATGAATTTATTACAGATATTCATGTATGGACATGCATATAATTTTTTACATTTATGTTCACAGCTAATCAACCAAAACATTGGCAGCAGAAAATTACTGTCTTGGAGTGGTATGACAAGTTCCAAGTCTCTCCAATTTTTAATTATGTACTATATTTTTGCAATACTCCTTTTTACATTACAGATTTTTCACATTACTGATTTTCAATTCCTTTAAAATACTAAATCACCGGCCATTTATATAATTTATTTGTATGAAGTGGCAAATAAAGCACCATCTAAATTTTAAGTGTGGCTTGTTCGCTTTGCAAGATAATGAACAGCTATCATTCCCAGAAACCTACTGCAGTGTAGGAGCATGAATAAAGAAACAGTCAAAAAATAAGCAATGGATTTACAGTGTTTTACTGGATTTCAAGGGTAGACAATCCCCAGTGTTCTATTTGAACAGGTGGCTACATGAGATTATGAAAGGTCTCATTTATCCTGTTTAAATGGAAGGATAAAGCTTACAGAATAGTTTAATTTTCAAAAGATGCATTCCATGAGGATTATATATATAGTTAAATTAATAATGGGAAATTTTATGTTAGTGAATTTTTATACATTTAAATAAAACTTTGTATATTTATGCAAGTCAGAATGAAACCTAATGGGTATTTCTGATATTATATTAAGGAAATAAACACGTTTTGCCATACTAACCTCTTCACTTCAAAAGATTGTAAATGTAGTCCACAGCACACTTTAGCAACATCTTATCTTTCTCTGAAGATCAAGTAACTTATGATAGATGCTTCCAAAGGCAGGGTTAACTTCTTTAAAACTGTAATCTGGATTTTTCACATATAGCTACTGAAATTCCCTGCAAAGGCAATTACACCCAGATTTTTGGACCAAAAAACGGACAAACCAGCTCTTTGGCCCATATGTTAAAAAATAACCTTTATCTACCCATCAGAATATTTTGCAGTCACTGTTGGCACATGCTTCAAGAGAAGTCAGGTTAACAAAGAAGTATGAGCAGAGAATGCCATAAGCTTGCAGGATTTGCACAACCATGCTGACACTGACACCAGAGCTGCTCTGCATCAGACATTCAAACCAGCACTGAGAAAGTGCTGCAAGAACAGAGGAACACATACAAGAGCCTCTTGCTGAAATACACTCACATATGCACATCAGCATAAAGAAATACTAAATTTAGACACTAGCCTAAATTAAAACAAAATCTCACTCACTTCTCAATATAAGCTACTTAGATGAACAAGTAAGCTATTAGACGTTCTAGAAAACTATTTCAGACTATTTTCCTTAAAATGTAAAATAACATCCTGAGAAACCAGCACTGCTAGCCTTAAAGAATGATAAGTCTATCTATAAAAACAGACTTAATGAATAAGAAAATACCTTGCAAAGCCAGGAACTCCAGAGCAGACATAACACGATGACATGATATTATGTCTGTCTGAACTTACGCAGCAGAAAAAGCTAGGGAACGAGAGGCTGGAGAGCAGTGTCACACAAAGGGGCCTGGGGGTCCTGATCGATGGCAAGTTGAATGTGAGTCAGCAGTGCCCTGGCAGCCAGGAGGGCCAACGGTGTCCTGGGGGGCATCAGGCAAAGCATTGTAAGCTGCTGAAGGGAGGGAATTGTCCCACTCTGCTCTGCACTGGGGGGGCCTCCTGTGAGTTTTGGGAACCACAATATCAAAAAGACATTAAGCTGTTAGAGAACATCCAAAGGAGGGCCATGAAGATGGTGAAGGGTCTGCAGGGGAAGCCTTATGAGGAGTGGCTGAAGTCCCTTGTTTTGTTCAGCCTGGAGAAGGAGAGTGAGGGGTGACGTGATTGTGGTCTTCATGAGGAGAAGTAGAGGGGCAGGTACCGATCTCTTCACTCTCGTGACCAGTGACAGCAGGACTTGAGGTTACAGCACGAAGCTGAGTCAAGGGAGGTTTAGGTTGGGTATCAGGAAAAAGATTTTCACCCAGAGCGTGGCTGGAACAGGCTCCCCAGGGAAGTGTTCACAGCATCAAGCCTGTCTGAGTTCAAGAAACATTTGAACAATGCTCTCAGGCACATGGTATCCTGCTTAGGGCCAGGAGTTTGACTCAATGATCCTGATGGGTCCCTTCCAAATCAGTATATTCTATGATTCACAAGGAAAAAAATTACAATTTGAAAGCTAATCGTCTACTGAAAATATTGAGTCTATACAGAGCACACTGTTCTGCTCCAACACTGCTAACACCTGAGCACCTGCTCGGACTCCTCATCACAGCTTCTCACAGTCAAATTAAGTGTACTCCTCCTCCTCTCCAAACAGCCACAAGCATCCACAGACAGCAACAAAACACATTTTCACATAGACATTGATGACCTGTCAATGAACATGAGCTTGAAATCTGACAAGTTCAATTCTTTGAGCCCAAGCACTGTATGAGTGACTGGCAGACCAGTGGAGCTGGTGCATGAGGCCATCGCCTGCCTTTCCCTCAGTCCTGAAGGCTGCCAGCACCTCCAGGGAGGGCTCCCATTCTTCCCTTCCTGAGCATCAAGGTATTTTCCAAATGGCAGCCCTTGCCTTTAAGCCTTATATTACACAGATTACAACTACCAACTGCTGAAAAATTGTACGTTACTCAATGATTTAAGAAAAAAATCTGTCTTCCTCAAGAGAGATGTCCAATTCACAAACAAATCCAGTACAGGAAGAAGGAGCTCTAACTGGCACAGTTACAAGGATTTCCTACATTTTTACTTATTTTTTACCTAATTCAAAGAATTTATCTAGCTTAAAGAAGCAATGGCCAAGAAAGCATTTTTCCAATCGGAAGAGAAATAGCTTTCCTTACTGAATGGAAGTAATTGGTTCTGTAATGTGACCAAGATTCAGAAAAAGCCATTCTGTCCCTTGTACTCTGCTGTGCCTCTAGAGAAGCTCCCTCAGCTGCTTTGCTTCATCCAGCCTCGCATTTATTTCTTCATAAACTCCAAAGTGAATTATTCCTTACACTATTTCATATTTTCCAGTCACAAAAAAAAAAATGCACAGGCAAAAATATTTCTAATCTTTCATTAATTTCTAACTTTCTTTTTATTATTACTATTTGGAGGGGTAAATTAAGCATTGGTACAAAACAGTGGGAGAAATGAGCTTTCTGACATTCTTCAATTAGTGTTAACAAGAGTGAATGAACAGTAGCTAATAAGCTACTGCTAAAAACTTTTAAATATTCTTACTTACTTTTAATAGTATGCAACTACATGATTCTTGGAAATTCATTGTAAGCATGCACTCATGTTTGTATGTGATCAACACACGAGACAGTAAAGCTTGCAAAAGCTTCCTACCCAATAAATACTTTAAAAAATAGTCCAGCAAATGAAGATGATTTAAAATATTGGTCCATAAAAGAAAACTGAGATTTTAACTATGATAATGGAATTTACTGTACAGCAGGTGTGTTCCAAGACTTGTTAATGGTGACGTATTCAATTTAATTCAACATTTCCAAATTTCCATTGTCTACACAAGGATGAAGTTAAACATTTTGAGACTTTAACGATCTTACCTGATTCATTTGACATTGAAATTCATATGTAAGGTGAACTAACATCAATAAAGAAATATTTAACAAACTATCAGTTACAGGGTAGCTTAAACAAAGAGACCAGTTTCCCCCAAACAAGAAAAGACAGAGAAAATATCCAACTCCATATTTATTCATGGAAATGTCCTGACTTGCATTAGAGGCATTCTTAAATTGAATTTTGGCAACCTTTTATAAATAAATGAAAAAGATTGTCAGACTGAGGGGGACAATAAGAAACATCCAGCAGTCACTTCAAGACAGAGACTTTTCTTTGTAAAGGCTACTACAAAACCAGCTGAACCCTAACAGGCCTCAATGGGAGTATGTGGTTTAAAAGTAGAGTTGTTTTGTTTAGAAGGTAAATGATTTTCAAACTTACTGCATCGGGTCTCTTATGATGAGACAGAATTTCTAAGAAGGGAGAAAAACTTTCAAATACCTTCTAAATTGGTTTTTTATTGGTTCACAGCCAGTGTCTCAGAGATTTCTCAAGAGCTATCAGGTTAAAATTACAAGCCAAAGAGCTATGGAAGATAGGAAAGGCATAGTGTTACCTGTAGCTACTTTAGAGTATGTAATACCTTAATTTTATAGACAGCATTTCTGTAGCAGATTTTAGTTTTTAAGAATTTTATTTTCTCTATCAGAACAGTGCAGCTGCAATTCACTGACATTCTACAAAAAGGAACAACAGTGATAACAATAATGCTAAAAAATATAAAACATTTTTACCTAGTTACTCCATTTGCGAGTCTTAAAGGAGAGTTGGCTGTTAATATCTCAGGTATTAAACATCTCTAGTCTTAAAACCTTTAATTTCCTAGGGGAAAAAGAATAAGGAAACACAGAATTTGTAGAAGAATGAAGCATTCAAATGTCATCAGACCTGACTTTGAATCTTCCAAAATGAGAAATATGTTTCCCAATCTCTAATGTTTTTTCCAAAAACATACCTACACCCATTTTTAAGATCTATCTAATCTTTTGTTTTTCCTAAAAGCAGTTGGGACACCTTTATGGTTACAAGCGTAACTCAAATGAACATGATCTCCTAAAGCAATTGGGATCAGGGAAGGAGCTACATCAACCCTACCTCTGTAGGGGAATTTAGGTTTTTTTGGAAGCTGTGATGCCACCAGAGAAACAGAGAATGTACTGAGGATTAGAACACGAGCACAGTCAGTGAGTAGAAGGCTGCTGAGAAGTCATCACCGAGTAAGAAATCAATGAGAGACAAACAGCCAAAATGATGGTGGAAAGATGAGAGGAGATGTTTAAAAAGAAAAAGCCCACAACTCTGCAAGGTTGCCTGACAGAGATATCACTTCTAGGAAAGGCATGAGGAAAAAAGATACATTTCCACTATGCTAAGGATTGTATGGAAAGATTTTGTGCCCTAACTTTCCTTCACCACAAAGGGTACAATAATCAAAGGTGTTATGGCCAGTATGATGCACTGCCTGGTAAAATATCTAAAGAAACATTTGAAAATACTGACATACAAACCAGTAATAGTCAAATACATCCATACTGCTCTTGGGATCCAAAGTCAGATCTACAACTTTTCTGAACTCTCAGACTCTTAAGAAAGAGAACTATTTGTGTGAACCTTTGTGGTTAAAGACATTTCATAGAAGCTTGAGACATCTGCTGTGGACTGGTAAAAACTGAGAGACACCTATGAAATCTCTTACTACAATTTCACTGTTTTAAGTCCAACATGAGACATGTGAGGTGAAATAAATATTCCTCTCTGAAAATATGAGTCGATAAATTTACCCTTGCCTTCAGATCATCCATCTTTTTCCAGGCTGACATAAATGACATATTGTTTCTTTCTGGAGGACAAGGAAACTGGAGATAAAGAGCAAAGAATTTAGAGCAGCCCCACAAGGCTTCACATTACAGTTTAAATATGACATGACTTAAACTCTTCAGTGTAAAAGCGAAAATTACTTTGTTTTACCAGCTAAATTTAGATCAATTAGTAAACACTGTACTCTAATAGGAAGCAACTCGTTTTGGCCACTGCAGGGAATCACTGTACTCCGGAAGGCAGCAGCGGTAAAGGTGCTGCAACAATACATCATCTGGCTCATTGATGAGGTCTGTTGATTAACAAACTCAAGGCCACACAAGGAAAGAGAAAAATAAAGAGGGAGTAGAGTGGGTAATTAAACTTTTCGTTTACTGCACAGTGCACAGAAACACATGTGAACAGTCCCCACACTGGCTTCAGTCCAGGTTCCTTCTCTGACTTGCTACAACGTCATTTAACCACTCATATTAACTTAAAGTCATTAAAAACCATAAAATTAACAAAACTTTATTAACACAAAAATGATTTAAACTTTCTGTGAGTGGAAATTTTGAACAATGACAGTGACTTTTGACACACAAGACTTTCAAGGTGGTCAGGATGATAAGAACTTAAGATAAGTGTAAAAATTTAAGACGAATAGTCAAATTGTAATATGTCCACTGTACTGGAACGACAGAGCATTGCATTTCCAAGTGACCAAGAAGTGAGGT
>WEIV01015699.1:125019-151848 GCA_013390005.1 Calyptomena viridis
TAAACTTTTCGTTTACTGCACAGTGCACAGAAACACATGTGAACAGTCCCCACACTGGCTTCAGTCCAGGTTCCTTCTCTGACTTGCTACAACGTCATTTAACCACTCATATTAACTTAAAGTCATTAAAAACCATAAAATTAACAAAACTTTATTAACACAAAACGTTTTAAACTTTCTGTGAGTGGAAATTTTGAACAATGACAGTGACTTTTGACACACAAGACTTTCAAGGTGGTCAGGATGATAAGAACTTAAGATAAGTGTAAAAATTTAAGACGAATAGTCAAATTGTAATATGTCCACTGTACTGGAACGACAGAGCATTGCATTTCCAAGTGACCAAGAAGTGAGGTAAAACACACAAGAGGAGGTCAGAAAACTGGGAACCTTGAAGAAATAAAAAAATAAGACCTAACATTATATATTGAAGCCAATCCTATGAGGCTTATCTTGACAGCAAGTTAATGTAATATGTTTTTACATGAAAGTAGAATCTCAGGGCGTTTTTGTGAGAATAAGCCATAAAGAAACAACATAAATGCAAGATAAAGCATTTTAAGCACTTAAAATCCCTACACAGTTCTAGAATTTTAGTATTCCAAATAATATTTTTTTTAAATTAAATTCTCTCTACTTTGAAAAGCTACATACTCTACATACAGGCTTGAGAAAAATTCAAGCCATATGATATTCAGATTCCTTTCTCTAGGAGAATTCCCAGGCATTTTGACTGACCGCTTACAATACAAACACTCAGTGCAACAAAGCAGCCAACTCCTGAGTGGAACATCACATTCGTTTTTGGCCAGCTGAAGCATAGTAGCATTTTGAGGAAGTTGAGTGAAAAATGTTGCTGTCAACCAGAATAGCTCAAAAAGAAGTATTTTCATAATTTTAACACACCTAGAAAACAGCAACCTTTCTCTGTATAAAGCACAATCTAGTTCTTAAGAACAGAAGTAATGAAGATTACTATTACAATGTATTTATTGAAACAATGTCTAAATCCTATAGCAGTCCATTAACTCGATGCACTCTGAATACTAATTCTACATTATCTCATTTTAGTGTTGTAAGAGGTAAAACCTGTGAAATGATGAGCTAACACTTACAGATAGATATCCTGCATTTTGTTAGTAGCCACTTATTTGATAAAGAATGCTTAAAGAATCTAGCAAAATTATAAATTCTTTCTATAATTCTACTGTGACTAGTACCATTAGACATGACAGTGCAGTAATATCTGTAACATGTTCTCAGTAATAAGCCAATATGAAATTATGAATTTCTGCACCACTTACTAAAAAATTTGAATAAACAGTTCTGATGTGCACAGTAAGACTTAAAGTATGGTAAGGTCACTCCTAAAAGACAATGCTGTAATGAAGAAAACTGACCACCAACTTTTGGTTGCAAGAAACGATGCATGTGGAGTCCTTGCAATATTCTGACATACCCTCTTCAAAATAAGCTAAAAGGTTTCACGTTTTATACTGTTACCAGGGTGTACAGATCTACAAGAAACTACTGATTGCCACAACCTAAGACACAAGAGTGGACACGGGCTTTAATTACCGTTCACCTTTCAAATGGGTCCTCTAGGTCAAATAAGATACTAGGGATGGCAGAGCAGAAGCCAGAAAGTTATTTGTGCCTACCAGCTGTATGGATAAACACTGAGTATTATCTGATTATCAGTCTTATCTACAACCTCATTGGTATCTATCTACACTGTTATAAAAGACTGAATTACTTTAACATGACACGCAAATAAATAAGTCACAGCTCTTCTTCCCTTGATTCTTATTTTTGAATAGCAATGGAAAAAGTACCTGGTTGTCTCCTTAGAGTTAGAGATATCTAGAATCCTAATCTCAGATCAAAAACAGAGACCAGTCTTATTCTCATCAGAAATGAGTCAGATGCCTGACTGCTTGATCAAATGCATTTGGAGTTACTATTTCTATTCAGGAAGAACAACACCTGATTTTCCCAAGTAAAAATGGATTAGTTCACCTCTCTTTTAGTAACACACTATAGACAAATTATTAGACACAGAGTAAGCAATTAATTAACTTTATGTAGTTAAAGAAATAAACCAAAATGTCTTCTTTGAATAATAATGTCAGCCACATATACCTGTTCTATGCACTTGTCAAAATGCAGCTTCCCCTCAGAAAAATGAGGTACAACTGAGCAGCATAAACGTTCTAACAGCAGTTTAGCAAACAAGGAGCTGTCAACTTCCAATAAGCTATTATTCACACCTCTTTAATCACTGCCACAGAGTCGATTATAAATAGCCTCATACATTTTTAAATAAGGTCATTCTGAAATGAAACAACAAAGAGGGTAGTAAATATTCCAGTACATAAGCAATTTAAATTCTACAGCATAACTGAACTGTGTGTTCTCAAATACTCAGTTTAAAGAAAGCCAACAAAACTGTTTATTAACTGGTGCAGTGTCAGACATGTAATCTCTGTGAGATCAATAAACCAGCCCAATTATGTGGTAGTTTGCAAAGAGATCTGAAAAAAAATGAAACTATTAAGACTCGCTCACAAAATCCAGCTCCAACATTATTTATAAATATACAGTAATATAAATTAATACAACACACACACTGCATGAGTAAATGCACAACTCAAACATTTCATATGCATATGAAACAGCTCCTCTCTGCTTTCCCAGAAGAACAACACAAAGAAACAACTTATGTAGAACCCTGATTCATATGAGACCCTGTCGTCTGTTTCCCTTGAGATTTTAAATAATTAGAAATGAATACATAAAGAAAAACAAAAGAACTGCACAAGTAGATGAGAGGTTTCATTTTTCTCCTCTTCCTCAGATTTTCTCAGATTCAAGATTACTGACCAAATATCAACAGTCCTTACCTGCTCCATTGGGGGCAGCCCATTCCAGAAAATGGGTTCCATGAGTGGAGGACTCCTATACTCCCCCCCAACCCTTCCTGAGGTATTTAACCCAGTTACAATTTAAGACTCACTTATTTCTTAAGTTTAGCTCAAAGGTATTTTGAACATCAGAGCCAGTTAATTTAGTTCACAAGCTGTTTTGTATGAGATTCTAAAAACACTGTTATTTCCCATGAGCAGCAAAAAACCCTATATCTTCCTCCTAGCTGGAAACATACCTTAATATTAATGTCATGTATAAGTATTTGTGCATCTGAGCAGACACCAGAGGCATAGTTCATTCTGCCTGCAGAGCTGGCCATGCCCAGAAGCTGTACCCCCATGGCACCATGCCTCACCTATCCACCCTGCTTCATCTTGTCTTTTCATGGTCTCACTATAAAGCAAGAGTGATGCCCCAGATAAAGAGTATTCTGATCAATTAAGGACTTCATAACTATCAAAAACATTACCTACACCCATAAACACCCTAGAAATCAGTGTAAAGGATCCACTGTCAGTTCCCAGTCTTTTCCCACAGTAAGGCAGTACTGGTAGTCTACGCAGCTACACCTTCTAACTGGATTCCCATGTCTTAAATAAAGCATATTACAGCAGCTTACACAGTGAAAGGATAAAATTGCAGCTGACTACACTAAGTTCTACATAAAAGCAAGGAGCAAGATTTGCTATTTCAGTTCCCAGACAATAAAGAAGTAGAAAAGGTTCTGACGTCAACAGGCATCTCAGAACACGTTCATTTCCACATTAGCAATGTTACTTTTTCGTCTCATTCAGTGTCATCTCCCTCACAACAGTCCTTACTGAATACATAGAAAAGGAAATAGTTTACAAAGAAACACACTTTCTCAACCTTAAAACCAACGAAGTTTGGTTCATGACCCAAAGCTTTAAAACTTCGTTTTCTTAGGTGTACACCTTTCATTTACCTCAAGTTCCAGAATTTCTTTATAAGTGCTAGGACAATATTCCAGATANGTGTGGTAAATATTCAGAATTTTTATAAATTTTTTTAATTCCCGTTTTTTTTTTTTTTTTTTTTTTTTAACCTAAGTCAGGGAAATGGATGTATGTCTAAATAGAAACGAATTATTTTCCTGCAAAAATATGCACTAGCTTATATACTTTAAGTGCATCATTTTCTGTTATTCTATGTTTATTGATAAGCCACCCCTGATTTTTCCTTTTTGTCTGTAGAAGGTTGTTTATCTTAACAAGTTTTGCTAATGATAAAGTTTCTTACATACTGTTTGCAGTATGTTCACAACCAGAGTTTTCTGGATGAAACACAGAATCAGCTACAGGCAATTTCTTACTTGTAGGAGCACTTTGGGCGGGAGGATTTCAAGCTTTTCTTAATACTAGAGAGGATACATCCACTGACTATCTTCAACAAAACAGAAAGCTTTGTTCTTATTCAATATACAATTAGATTTATAACCTAGTAATTGGGAGAAGTCTAGTGTTACAGTAGTTTCATTGTCTGCTGCAAGTCTTGTGGTAGTTTGCTTTCAGCTGCTTCACGACCTTGAAGCAGCCATGGAGGAATATTAAGTTCTGATAAAAAAAGAAATAATTGCAATACATTTCCTGCCACAGTAAGAAGAGCAGAGTTTTGATCCACAAAGCCCAAAACCTGGAGATGTGACAGCTTTGAACTGTGAAGATGTTTTAGGACACAGCTACTCAGCACCATCATTCAGAGATCAAGAAAGTTGCAATCCCACAGTAGCACTCCACAAGCAAGTATGAAAGGATCATGCAAATGAAACTGGTCAAAATGACCTTTGGGTACCAAAAATGATGGTATATATTCCCAACACCGAAAAAAGCAAGTTCATCCCAAAGTAGGATGATGGACCTAGAGCAAGATGAGCCCCAAGTCCAATGAAAAGCAGTAAAGACATGGAACATAAAAAACTTATACCTGTTATTTGTATTCATTAGTATCAGATGAGACTTCTCTGAAGAGTAAAAAAGAAAAAATATGGTTTGAGTTTTATAAAATATATAAAGAGTTCATACATATATATTTATATGTGTGTGAATATATATATTCACACGCATATAAATAACTATGATTATTTATTGAAAACCACTGAAATATATTTAACAGTCAACTAATCCTACAGGTGAAACAATTTTATTGTAATCCAGCAAGAGGGATCCTGGTCCTTACTGTTTTTGTACTCTAACCATCTGAGCTGAGAACAGTAGCAAGAATGGAAAAGGGAACAACAAACCAAAAAAGATACAACTCAGCTATGAACCAAAAGAGTTAAAAATAAAGCCAACTCTCACATGATAGCAGAATGCTACTCAGTATGTTAGGACCATGACACAGTACATGGAGAAGAATACGATACACATAAACAGATGAAAATAACGTAAGAGCTATGCCTATATGAGCTGTAAATTAGAATGAAAACCAATACTTACACAGTAAAAACTTCAAAAAGTAGCAGGTGGGCAGCCCACATAGGATGAAATGTCAGTTAACTAAATTCAAATTTGGAGATTCTAAAGAAGGTCTTGGGGCACACACAAACAGGAATCTGCACGTGAACATGAGTTCACTGCACTAGGAACACTGATCAAAAGTATAGTCCTCCTTTTATCATACTATAAAAGAATATTTTTAACTTTATAAATTAATTATACTAAATTACCCTAACCTATACAAGATAAACTTAAAAAACACAGTCTTGTCTGCTGACCTGTTTATGCTTCATTTCTCACTTCTGACTCTCCTTGCTTCAAACACTCCCCATCATCCCACCTGCTGATAGCACAGTTCAAGCTGTTATTATTATCAATAACATATACCAATGCCTTTCTAAATGCCTGTCTACATTATTATTACTCATTTGGTACACAGTTTAATAGATACACTAATGCAAATTACATGTAATTAAGTAGTTTAACACAGCTATATGTGTCCCAGTCATGATATAGTATCTGGACTGAGATACAGTATGTTATCAATTACACCTTAATAATACTCATGCTCCATTGGATACACATCAGGGGAATGAGCAGTAAACAACATCTCAAATGATGTTTCATTGTCTTATTCTCCTCTTTGGTGACTATTCAAACAAAGAATTTCACACCTTTTTTTTTTTTTATTAAATACATGGCAATGGATGCTTAGTGTACCCTGACAGCCATCTGCCTCAGGAGAGGTGGGCTCCCCTGCAGGAGTGTTTATTTCTCTCCAAGACTAAGTGCAATGAATGTAGCAGGACCAGCCCAGATTTCAGCATCTAAAATGCTGACAACTCTTTAGCATAGGTGACTATGACAAGGCATATAAGGAAGAAGATACCTGGAAGAAGATCACCTGCAGAAAGCTGAGAGGAAACAGACACTTTAGGGTTAAGGTATACTTGAACCTTCACCCAAGTGTTAGCAGGTAGGATAATGCGTATCAGCAAACTGAGATAACTTCCCTTGTACAAAATCCATTTGGCTTTCAGTTTTACACCTAGTCTTCTTTAACATTCTTATTTAAGTATACTTGGTAAGAGATGCCTGAACTTCCTTAAACATGCAGAAATTGTGACACCTGCAGAAAGTATGAGGGGGGGCAGCATCATGGGAGAGTAATCCTGGCCAAGTTTAACTCATTAGGCGATATAAAAAAAAGCTGATGGTATTACCATCAGTAAACCAGCCTTGCAGAAAACTAAGGCATGTTGTATACTGCATAGAAGGGCCTACCTTTGTACACAGGCTCTTTTGCAAGCAGAAGTGAGCACCTTCATGTTCCAACTTGGCTTGACAGAAGGCAATGCCAAAGCAAAACCCTCACGGGTGTCACAGCGCTGTGCCAGGCCAAGGCATCTTGATATCTAGCCTGGCTTATTAGTGCAGGGGCACTGCCACAGAGATACAAATCACCTAGTGCAAAATCATTCAGAGCAGTAGTGCAGGAAAATTAGAATTAAAAAAAGAATACCCAAGTAAAAATAAGCAGCAGCAATTTCAGCTCCTAAAGCTGAAATTCTTCAGCAATAGGAGCTCCTAAAGCCTGCAAACAGCTTCCACTCTTCTGCTGTGGGTGTCATACTCTGAGCAGAAAACTTTATTGGTAAATCAAACTCTGCTACTCCAAACCCTCTTCAGACCAATTTATAGCCTGAAAGACATTAAATCAATGTCAAGGGAGTGTTCAGTCTTATTTCTTTCAAAAAAATTATTTTCAGTGTAGGGAGCTTAATTTTGTCCCACATTTTCACCCCCATATATTAATGCTTGGGTCCCTAATCCTGTGACAAACTGCTAGAAAATAACAGTGGGAGAAGCAACAGGGGGTCTAAAACATATTGAAGAATTAGAGAAGGTTTAAGCATCCTAACATAAATGTAATACAGAACACCACTTTTCTTATGCTTCTTTGCTGCTGTTGTAGAAGCAGGAATGAAGATTTTTAAAGAAAAATTTTATTTACAAGTTATGACGCTGATCTAAAATAAGAGTTTATAAAGCCATTTCCCCCAATTTTATGAGATCACACAAATATGAGTTTTACAAACTTACTACAGTTAATCAAACTGTAAAATTTTTCTTCAAAAACACAGACTACAGTAAAAGCAGAAAATAGATGTCTAGAAGTTTTAACTTAGGTGAGTCTTTGGTCCAGGTATGACCTGCAAGATCTCAAACAGATTTGCACAGATCTGTGATCATATTTTAGGTTTTCCCACTCAGGTAAAATGCTTTCTTGATCACTGGCCACTGCTGTGCAATGTTTCTCTTTAGAATGCCTGCAGTGCTTTCTTAACTGCATTTTGCATCAATGACTGCAGGAGCACACACGTACATCAACAGCTGCCAACGTACCCAAAGAGAAATACACAGTGCCATAGAGCTGAAGAACTACCTAGTGCAGCACCAAAGGAATGGGATCCTTCTCAAGTGCAAAACACCTGAACAATTTTTGTTTTCTAAAGTTTAATTTGCTTGCTTTCAAATGGTCATACTGCATGTAACTAAGAAGCACTCAAATTCCTCCTGGATTTAAAATACGTTGTTTACTTTGTTTTTGTGTCTATGTGTGCACTCCTGCTGTCAGATGACATACCAGGTACATGGATGTTTTATCAAATCCCTGGAGAAATGAATCAGGTCAACTAAATGATATATTTATTTAGGATGAGTTTAACTTGCCGCTAGGTACAACAAAACAAAAAGTTGGCACCTAACCTCCAGTTCTGAATTCTTCTCTTCCATCCACAGGCTAGCCTGGGCTACTCAGAAGCCATCCTACACAACTGGCCTCATTGTGGACACATTAGCCCATGTTCAGTTGTCCTGTCACACAGAGCACATCTTCTCTCAGCTTACCAGCAGGGAATTTCCAAGAGAACGAGCAGTATACCATGCCAAGCAAATGATTAGAACAATGAAAAAAGGATCAGTGACAGAATGGCTTAATGTGGTTCTTGCCAATAATAAGAAAAGATGAGCCAGTTGTCAGAAAGTATCTATAGAAGTTCCATTTTGCTTTCTAAAGTCATTCTGAATTAGCTGTGCACTGGTGCAGCTGGTAGGCCTGCTGAGAAGGAATTCGACAGGAGAGTTTTTTCCTACTCTGTATCTCTGAAGTTATGTGTTCAGAATCATAGAACCACAGAATGGTTTGGGCTAGATCATCTAGTTCCAACTCCTCTGCCATGGGCAGGGACACCTGTCACCAGACCACACTGCTCAAAGCCCCATCGAATCTGATCTTGAATACTTCCAGGGATGGAACACCCACAGATCACACCCTCACTCACAGTAAAGAATTTCTTTTTGATCTAATCTAAATCCACCTCTTTCAGTTTAAAGCCATTACAACTTGTCCTATCTATACATGCCCTGGTAAAAAGTCCCTCTCGGACTTTCTTGTGGGCACCCTTTAGGTACTAGAAGATACCATAAAGTCTCTGCAGAGCCTTCTCTTCTCCAGGTTGAACAATCCCAGCTGTCTGTTTGTCTTCACAGGAGAGATGCTCACATCCTCCATTCATCTTCATGGACTCTTCCGGACTCGTTCTCCCAGATCCATGTCCTTCTTGTGTTGGGAGTCACAGAGCAGAACACAGCGTTCCAGGGTCTCACAAGAGCAGAGTAGAAGGGTCTGGCCCAGGTGCAGGACCTTGCACTTGGTCTTCATAAGGTTTGCATGGGCTCACCCTCAAGCCTGTCAGGGTCCCCCTGGATGGTAGCCCTTCCCTCCAGTGGAAGGAACAGCACACCACACAGCTTGGTGTCATCAGCAAACGTCCTTGAGGGGGCACTTCATCTCACTGTCCCCATTGCTGACAAAGATATTAAACAGCACCGGTCTCAACAGTAACCCCTGAGGAATGTCAATCATCACTGGTCTCCACTAGGACACTGAGCCATCGACCACAATGCTTTGAGTGAGACCATACAGCCAATTTCCAAGTGGTCCATCCATCAAATCCATGTCCCTCCAGCTTAGAGACAAGAATATTGTGTGGGACAGCATTAAATGCTTTCCACAAGTCCAGGCAGATGACAATGACATCGGTTGCTCTTCTCTCATCCACCACCACCATAATCCTGTCATGGAAGGTCACCGAATTTGTCAGACATGATTTGCCCTTAGTGAAGCCATACTGGCTGCCACTAATCACTTCCTTATTTTCCATATCCCTTAGCATAGTCTCCAGGAGGATCTGCTCCATGGTCTTGCTGGGCACTGAAGTGAGACTGACTGGCCTGTAGTTCCCCAGATCTTCCTCTTTTAACTTTTTAAAAATGGGGGTTTATGCTTTCCCTTTTTCCAGGTCCATATTTAAATCATCCTCAAGAAGAAATTAGCCTAAAATGAAAATATATCAAAGGGTGATTTCTATATCTACTTCAATTTTTTAAGCTCATTACTAACCTCAAACACTAAAGACAGACCACAAAAAGCTTATTATTAGTAGGAAATGTCATTGAATTAGCATGATACTTTTGAATTTAATGTACTGCTTCCTGGAGAAAAACTGAACATCATCATCAAGTGTTTTAGGATGCATATAATCTTATTGCATGAGGAACATAAACCACTCCATTGTTACGAATAAAAAAGCACTACAATATTTAAAGTAGTTCATTAGATGAAGTATCTTCTTAGCACCTATGCTAGAACTTCAACTAGCCTATCAAAATATATTTCTGTTTATTAAACCTAGTATAATATTTCAGACAGCAAACCTGATTACAACTTTAAAATAGCAACATTTGAAATTACTTCATATGACTAGAATTTCACAGGTTAGGCTTGCAAGGCATAATGATAAACTGCTTTAATTTTCAGAACATAGAAAAGCGTGTTTCAGAGAGAGACAACTTATTCCATCTTTGCTTTTTAATGATTATTTTAAAATATAAAGATGGTCTTATTTGAGTAGTGACAAAGAAAAGCATGCATTTATAAGACAAGTGGTAACGAATCTCAAACTTCTCTTCCCAGCTAGTAAGAGAGAACGTCACACAGCTCAAGGGAAGAGAGGGGTGCGGAGACAGAACACAAAGTTCCCCAGATCTCTGCCAGCTTTATGAAAGGTCAGAGCCTGGGGCTCCAGCTTCCCGGAGCTCCTGGGCTTCTGCTTACAACATGAGAATAAGAAGTGAGAGCGGGAAGGAGGGCTCAAGAAATCCTAGGACAGGTGGAGATGGTGATGTCAAGACAGCCTTAGATGAAAAAAGTCTGGAATCCACATTTGCAGATGCATATTTATGTTTACTTTATTAATTAGCAGCTTAGAGTTTATTTTGTACACATATGGTAGCCTTGTCTTTATGGAATAGAATTGTTCTGAAGACTACCCTTTTATTTCCTCTAGTGGAATTTTTTCAGGAAGTACATAGTTGCAACTCCTCCTCCATCAGATTAGTTAACCAAAATCTGCATAAAGACAAACCTTATTTAAATTGTTCTCTAAAAGCAAACTTGAAATACTCACACTTAAGCAAATGACAAATAGACAGGTTTGAAGGTGAGAAAAAAATTATCATAATACAAAGTCAACTTTAAACTTGAAACTATGAACTGCTCTTAGAGATTACAGAAGAGGAAGTGGAAAGTTATTTTTGCATGGTACGATCTAAAATGAAAGATTTTATTTAAAAAATGCTTACACATTAACTTTAGCTCTTAAAACAATTAGTTTCCAACTTAACTTTTGAAAGATTCTAAAAACAGACTGATAAGAAATGTCACCAAATAAATTCTTCCTCCGGAGTCAGTGACAAGCATTTAACATATCAACAACAGATCTGCAAGCTGTGCCAAATAGATTACTTCCAGTAATGTAATATCCTCTATATCCCAGATCTAGTTCCAACCTCCCCACCCTGTACAGGGACACCTTTCACTTGACCACGTTGCTCAGAGCCACAACCAACCTGGCCTTGAACACTTCCAGGAATGAGGCACCCACAACCTCTCTGGGCAACCTGTTCCAATGCCTCACCACCCACACAGTAAAGAATTTCCTCCTAATATCTAATCTAAACCTAGTCTCTTTCAGTTTGAAGCCATTCCCCCTTGTCCTGTCACTACATGGTCTTCTTGCAAAAAGTCCCTCTCAATTTTTCTTGTAGGCTTCCTTCAGGTACTGGAAGGTTGCAATTAAGCCACCATAAAGCCTTCTTGTTTTTTTTTTCCAGGCTGAACAATCCCAATTCTCTCAGCCTTTCTGCATTGGAGAGGTGCTCCATCCCTCTAATCATCTTTGTGGCCTTCTCTGGACCCCCTCCAACAGGTCAATGTCCTTCCTCTACTGGGAACCCCAGACTGGATGCAGTACTCCAGGTGGGGTCTCACAAGAATGGAGTAGAGGGGCAGAATCACTTCCCTTGAACTCATCAGATCTTTCTTATTTAATCTAACTATCTCAATAACACGTTATCAGAAATCAGCATCAACTCCATGATTCAGAACACCTCTGCAGGAGTGGCTGAATGTTGCACACTGAACACTCTCCCCTTGCTGTGGAGCCCACCTATGAATACACAACACATGTGCATGCATGTGCCCATGAATTTGGAAAACAAATCATGATAGCACTTACAATTTTGAAATCACAGGTAAGACACCACAAGAAATATTTAAATTTTCAATAGTAAAGAAAACAAACCTTTCCACAATACTGGTCCTTAGGTGAGATAACAATTTCAAACGCGAAAGTAAATCGTGTTTGTCACTTAAACAGATAAAGATATAGTCTTTGTAGCACTTGTTAGGAGCAGCTGTGAATTCACTAACAGAGAATTCATTTCGACACTGAAAAAATTTTCTGCAATGAGCAAAGAAGACATATAAGTGGTATTAGCACATGCATGACTCAAATAAGAAAATTCAACGTTTTGTTAGACGCATCTTTATGCTTTAAGCAGAAGAGTGACTAACTTAAAAAAATGCAGTATTTATATATCTTCTAATTCTTACTATTTGTAGTTACACTAGAAAACACATTGACGAGCTTCAAAGAAATTCACTACAGAATAACAGAATCAATTAGGTTGGAAAAGACCTCTCAGATCGAGTCCAACTTTTGACTAAACGTCACCATGTCAACTACACCAGAACACTAAGCACCATGTCCAGTCCTCTCAAAGACCTCCAGGGACAGTGACTCTACAGCCCAGTGACTGGGCAGCTCATTCCAATGCTTGAAACCCCCTTTCATGAAGAAATTCCTCCTCATGTTGCAGAAATCTTACCCCTTCTGTTCCAATGTTAATTGTGAGAAGCATTTTTGTTATTGTATAGACTAATTTCAGTTGTCCCCATTCAAAGGCAACATCCTTAAAATGATAATCTGGTATCAGGTGGAAGGAAGATTTAAAAAAAGAGAAACATTTAAATATTGGAATCTTAAGAGCTCATTGACTGTCTTCCTCTTTGGGAAGAGTACTCTGAAATAGTCTGTGGCTCTTGATGTGACAGTACAACCTCACATCAGCATATTTAGGAAAAATTAATGTTTTGACTGTATAATTTGATTCCAACAAAAAAGAGCCAAGTGCCAGACCTAATACCTAGAATGTCGCCAGTTAAGGATTTCACTGACAAGAGAATTAAATTAGATATAATGAAATAAAACAGTAAAAAGAAAACTCTATGACAGCAAACCCTAACAGACTTGAGAAACCCTCTTAAAGCAATAGTTTCTGCTATTGCTCATGTTTAGTATCTTAAAGCTGAACTATAAAGCATCACAAAACATACTTGAAAAATAATGGTGCATTAGATAATTGAAAGGGAAAGTGTTTGATCACCAAACAGTTCACACTGCAAAGCACCGAATTACGGGGTTCATTGCAGTGACAGGTGGACATTAACTGGAGGGCAACAGCAGAAGGGTTTTCCTGCAGCACTGCTTTGCAGGTTCCCTCACTCTCTTCCACAGGTCTGCCACCCTCCTACCCCTGAGAGCAAAGAACTCTTTTCCTCTCAAACCTTTACAGTTTAGGGATTTATTTGTTCCCAGATTTTGCTATAAGAATACAAAATCATTTCTGACTGATTGAAGTCTACTACTCTCCTTCAAAGTAGAAGAAAATAGAGACTATGGGTGAACAAGTAGCTGGACAAACTCCCCTGATAATAGGCAGGAGTAGGCAACATGCTAGGATGAAGGAAGTTCTTTACTTCTGCTTCTTCCAGGCCTCTGGCTAACTGAATATCTTCTTCTGGACATCAAGTGGCAGCAAGATGGGTATCAACTTGCAAGCAGTTTTTCCAGTATTACACTATTCATTCAAAGAAATCCATGCTGTCCTGCTCATTGATATTCTGTCCAATTTTTAGGTTTTTAATTATATTAAAAATTACTTTCGATCTATTACATTCAAAAAAATGTGTTCAACAGCCTTTGCTGAGTCAACAAAATTGCTATAAATACGTGAGTCCTCATTTTTGGAATGAAGAGAGAGCTCCACATCAGCAGAAAGAAGAAACTGCATGCCAGCTCCAAGGAGCCCAGACAGAAGTGCTCCTGGAGTTCTCAACATTAATATTCTGTTTTCAAAAGTGCAAGACATAATTCTTATGTTTTCCTTTCCATGTAAAAAGCTACTTTAACACTTTCATGTTTATTATAGCAATGTATTAACATCCTAGATACTTAGTAAGAGCAAAATCCTGTAACCAGTTGCTACGCTGTAGCTATTAGGTGAGCAAGCTGTACCTCAGAAGGATATGAAGAGGTCTGAAATTTCAGAAGCTAAAAATAGTTGGCAGCTTAAAGCAAACCCAAAATTAACAGTATTAAACAGTTTTAGAGTGTGAAGAAAAAACTGTCAAATCTGGAAACATGTATTCTAATTTTGATACTGTACTAAATTCCCAGTTTTAAAAGACGTGACCAGGCATAACTGCTAGCTTTGAGATGAAAAGCAGAAAATCATGAACATCAAAGAAGAAGAAAGTTAAAGCAGGTTTAAGTTTTGTGTTTGGTTTTGGGTTTTTTATCTTAAACTCTGAATCTACCTTGAATATTTTTTTTACATCAGTGCTTAATTTCCCTGACTTAACTGTCATCTTTAGATGAGTTTTTAAAATATTTCTGCAGGACAGATCAAACTACTATTTTCAATAAAACTGTATTACTACAAGTGTACAATTTCTGGGGTATGTAGGATGGAAACAGGACAATTAGCAATAAACCCTCTAGTTTTTATTTTATAGATCAGTAAGTTATTTTTAAGACTTCTGCTTACAGTATCCAGGAAAGTGTATTAAACACTTTAATTCACCTGCAGGCATCATAAAGTCATCTGCATCATCCTCGGGCAAGTTTTAGGATCTACAAATTGAATGTTGAAAGTCACTTTCTGCACGGCATGTGATACACCAACATTCTGACTAATACACAGTTGTAGGGATTAATCTGAAAAGCATTGAGCATTGTAGAAGAGATAAGAGCACACCCAGCACATAAAAATAACTCAACGTAGATTACATAAAAGACATAATCAGGAGTTAAGCAAGGAAGACAACTGCACAGATGAGGGGAAAATAAAGGCTCCTTCTGCAAACCCAGGTTGAGGCCTTATGACACTACACTACAGTTTTAACTCATATAACCACCTGATATTTTTCCATGTGACTTCTATCTCATTCCACACACAAGACAGGCAATGCTCTCTCCCTCAGCAGGCAGTCAAATTTAATTTTCATAAGTATCACTGAATGATCACTCACTCAATCCAATATTGATAATAATAATTATCAATAATGCTGGAGCGCCATGACTGCAAGAATAAGCAACTCCCAGTTGATCCTGAACTTGTGCAGGATCTGCTGCTCTAGCTGGATCCCTACAAATCTATGAGGCCATCCTCATAGATGGGATCCATCCACAAATCCTCAAAGAGCTACTGATGTCATCACAAAGCCTCTCTTGATGGTTTTCAGGTGGCCTCGGGAATCCTGAGTTCCCAGCTGACTGAAACTTGGCAGAATGTTGTCCTGCTTTTCAAAAAAGGCAGGAAGGAGGACCCTACAGTCCTGTCAGCTCAGGGAGGAAACTAGAGGCCTGTCAGTCTCACATCAGTGTCCAGTAAAATCATGGAAAAGGTTATTCTGGGAAGTACTGAAAAGCACCTGGACGACAACACAGTCAATTTGTCACAGCCAGCATGGATTCATGAGAGAAAGGTCCTGCTTGTCAAACCTGATTTCGTTCTATGACAGGGTAACCCACCTAGCTGATCAAGGGAAGCCAGCAGATGTAATCTTTTTGGACTTCAGCAAAACTTTTGATACTGTCTCTCACAGTTTCCTTCTGGACAAAATACCCAGCATACAGCTGGTGTTACATAATGGGTGAGCAACTAGTTCACAGGACAGGCACGAAGAGTGAATGGGGTAACAGCAGGATGGCATCCAATCTCTAGTGGGGTTCCGTAGGGCTCCAACGTCAGTCCACTCCTCTCCAACATCTTCATTAATGATTTGGACACAGAACACATAGGAATACTAAGTTTGCTTACAACACTAAATTGGGAGGAGCTGTTGACTCCCTTGAGGGCAGGGAGGCCCTGAAGACCTCAACAAATTAGAGATGGGCAATCACCAACCATATGATGTTTAACAAGGGAAAGTGCCAGATTCTGCAACTGGGATGGGGCAACCCTAGATGTTCATACAGGCTGAGGAACAAGAGGCTGGAAAGCAGTGTCACACAAAGGGACCTGGGTGTCCCAGTCAATGGCAAGTTGAATATGAGTCAGCAGTGGCCTGGCAGCCAGGAGGGCCAACTGTGTCCTGGGGAGCATCAGGCAAAGCATCGTAAGCTGCTGAAGGGAGGGAATTGTCCCACTCTGCTCTGCACTGGGGGGGCCTCCTGTGAGTTTTGGGAACCACAATATCAAAAAGACATTAAGCTGTTAGAGAACATCCAAAGGAGGGCCATGAAGATGGTGAAGGGTCTGCAGGGGAAGCCTTATGAGGAGTGGCTGAAGTCACTTGGTCTGTTCAGCCTAGAGAAGGAGAGTGAGGGGTTATAGGCCGACAGCTGGTCTGATTTGGCTCTCTGGTCAAGATGGATCTGAAGCCTAGCTGCTCTCTGTCCTTAAAAGATGCTAACACCAGCAGTACGACCTTAAGTAAGTCAGCATTTCCTGCCTGCAGTATACGTAGCACTTGCTCAAAGCTAATGGCGGGTTATTTTAGTTTCTTGTCCAATAGTTCACTTGTTTTCACTTATTCACTACCAGTGCCAAGGTGACACTTGTACACTCACCAATTATTAAGTATAAACATATTTTATGTACCAATAGAATTGTTAGGAGTCAGAACTATTTAAAGGGTTAATAAACGCCCTTCTGGGTAGTTCACCATTAGAGCTGACTCGAAGCGCTTCTGTGATCCGTGTCCTTCTCCTTATCTCGCTGACCCCCCTGTACAACCCCCTGTACGAGCCAACATTGGGTGACGTGATTGTGGTCTTCAACATCCTCACGAGGGGAAGTGGAGGGGCAGGTACCGATCTCTTCACTCTTGTGACCAATGACAGGACTCAAGGAAACAGCACGAAGGTGAGTCAGGGGAGGTTTACGTTGGGTATCAGGACAAGGGTTTTGACCTAGAGGATGGTGAAGCACTGGAACAGACTCCCCAGAGAGCCAGCACCACGCCCACCAGAGTTCAAGAAGCATTTGGACAATGCTCTCAGGCACATGGTGTGATTTTTGGGGTTTCCTGCATAGGGCCAGGAGTTGGACTTGATGATCCTGATGGGTCCTTTCCAACTCAACATATTCTACGATTTGATGATTCTTTGTGTTCATGTACTTAAATATTTTCACAACATCACTCAGACAATAGGAAGACTAGACTCCACTTGACAGAGGAAGTAAGACTAGCTTTAAACAATAAATAAAAAAGCCACCACCACAAAACAAAGTGCTCAATAATTTGGAACTTCAATCTGAAGTGCATAAGTCCAAATTTTTAAAAGTATTTATTATTACTTTAACAGCCATCTATATGTGCAGATGAGAATTTCAACAGAGTGCAGCTGGTCCTGTGAAATGCAAGTGCCTTTACAGAAGTGACCTGAGCAGTAGCTACAGAGCCAGAGCAAGCTCTGTTCATTGACCACTGAATGAGGAACAGATGTAATGGGAAGTACACAGCTACAATTACAGACCATTGTAACCACTACTGTTCTGAGTATGGACTGGCCATACTTCACATTTTACATATACCCTTCTCCTTCAGCCGGTGACCAGGCTGATCTCCTGGGTCTTGGCTGCTCTGCATAATGACAGCAATAACTCAGTGCTCAGACTGGATCTCAGACTTGCACCTTTCCTTTCTTCTCAACACTGTGAGTAATGGCAAATTTATTTTGGCTCTCAAGAGTTTCCAGTCAGAGACCTCAAATAACCTTGCATCAGCTTCTTCAAAAGATATTCATTAAATTCTGAAGAGAGCTGTGAATGAAAGCAGAAGTTTGAAAGACAAAGCTTTACCTGTATAGTATTCTCTGGTACCTTAAAAGCCTCTGTAAACATTTACACTCATGTCCCCACAAGCTCAGTCGACAGCAGCCCTGCCAAGGAGCTGCAGCTTCTCCTTGATGGTTTTCTTAGAGCCTTCTCTTTCCCATCAGTTAGTTTGCAGGTCATGTCTTTGCAGTTCCTTTTTACTTGAACCCACGGAATTCAAAGAGGTTAACAAAATACCTAAGTAATGTGACAGGCACACAGAATATAACATGCAATTAAAAAATACTACACCAAGTCTTTTCTCAAGTGCATGCACTATCGGGTTAATTTAGATTTTGCAGGTAGTTTTTCTTTACTTTTAAAAACCTTTGTTGTTTTATTATTTTTCTTTTTAGATTATATCTTAAGATTATAAACAGTTAAGGAAATAATGCTAAGCAGAAGCACACTCATCTCAGCAAAATCCTACTGAACAGAGTGGTTTTTCAGCTATGGATCCAGTTTGAAAGGTATTAAGAATACCTAAAAGCTATAATGTTGAGGACTCCCAAAATTATAAGAACTATTTGTAGTAAAAAACTTGTATCATTTAACTACTTAAAATGGAACATACATTACTTAATAGATCTCTGACGGGAACTAAATTTCAACTACAGTACACATTTATAAATTGCACTTGAAGACCCTAAATTCCAAATAAAGTGTCATTAAGGGTACATTACTAGCCATATTATAACCTTCTTTCTGGCCTTCAACATGCCATCCTTTTGTAATATATAGATACCTTTTTTCAGTTAAAAAGTAAATTAAAACCTTAATGAAACCTCACTGAACACTGCATTCAGAACTTAAATCATTTGCTAAAATTTCACTTCATAAACTTTGAGAAATCATTCCACAGCAAAAAGGAATTTTTAATAGAGACATGCACACTAAGGAAGAAACATACCACAAACTCCAGCATGAAGTTTACTGAAAGCAATAAGTGTAAAAAAAAATCTTGCTTTTACAAGGTAAAGTGTTACTCTGGTGTTGCATACATTTAATAACTATTTTAAACAATTAGTCAGATGTTTGTTCTAAGATTAAAAGTGGTGTTATGAGGGAAATCTCATGAAGCAGATGTTTTAAGAACTGAAAGGAAAAGAACAGATGAGGGCAGTATAGATTTTTGTCAATTAATACTTTAGAAGATAAGGAAATATTTACAGCTATTTTTAGCCACAGTTTCCTGCTGTTTTCCAGACTTACAACGTTTCAAAGTGCCACTTGCAAAGTAAAACTGCAACTCTGACAACTTTCACCAGCTGAAGCACAAGGTTTCAAGGAAAGAAAAACAAAACAAAAAACCCAACCAACAAAAAAACCCCCTCAAAAACACAAAAAAACAAACACACACAAACAGGATCCTTCTAACTCCTCTTTCCTAAGCAGTCTGTGCCATATCAGCTCATACCAGCCAAGAAGGATCTCAAAGTGTCATGCTTTCAGGGCTGTAATGTAAAATTAAACACTGAAAAACAGAGGAAAGAGAGTATGGATTCTTACAGGTTGAAGAGACGCAAACAGGAAGAAAGAAAGTGGTGTCAAGAGAATAAAAAATTAGCAACATTTCCAAGGAGAACAGATTACGTTGACTAGTCACCACACTATTTAATTAAAAATGCTCTGTATTTTCTCTAAGGAAGTGCACTAAAATATATTCCTTTTCAGTTTTACAGGTGTACCTAATTTAAAACAGCATGAAACTTATAAATAGGAAAATTCAAATAACCTATTTCCTCAAGATTGTTTGCTGCTCCACTTGTCACATTCAATTCCAGTTCATGTATCATGCTAGGAAATCCTCTGTTACTACCAGAGAGACAAGTTGGTTTTTTTCCTCCCAGATCCATTGAAACTAAAAAGACAGAATGTATATATATATTTAATTTTTTTGTACAGCCTAAATAAAGAGGCAGAGAAATCCAGAATAGGAATGATTCTTACATATCAAAGGCAGAAGATACAAAGTTTTGCCAAAGTATTTTTTATGTAATGCTATGTTACCTCTGTGTCATAGGGCAGTTTTAGGTTCAGAAATTAGATATTAGAAAGCCATAATAATAAAAAATACATACGCACATACAACTACTCTACATTTAAGGGGATAAAACTAAAAATCAGTGCACTGAAATTCTAAACTAGTTTTACACATAGTGAAACCTCAGTAAAAGCAAGTGTAATTCCAATAAAGGCATATAGAAACAACCACATCAAATGCCTTTCAACTACAGCTATGGGCTGTTGGTAAAAAGCAAAACTATGCTAATGAAGTTGCTAAAATAAAAAGTTAAACACATGGAAATCAACTTTCATACAACCACACTAATACAGAAAAACAATCTTTGCAGTAATCCACATATTCAGTGTTTGATTCATTGAGAATGTTTGCAGCGCATTTCATAATAGCTGTTTCATGTTTACAGAGTTCAAACTCAAAACATGCAGAAATCACTGCCTATTTTAACACATTAAACAATTATGAAGTGTGTGACTGTTCAGGTAGAAATATCAGTTGTTATCCATTAAAAACACACTAAGTGGCATTTCAGGTAATTTAGTACTATACAAAATAGCTGTTATTACTCTTGGTTTGTTTCTGCAAAGTCTCTGCCTATGAGCAAAACCCAACAATTTAGAAAAAGTAGAGTGAAATAAACAGAAAAAACCCCAGAAGATTTAAATAGAAAGACAACGTATATACACAGGGATGATGAGAAGACTTTGTAGAGTGACATAATATAGCATACTAAATCATACAGAAGACATTCCATAGAGCAGATATATATAAAGCCTTCTAGCTTGACCTCTACTGTATGCAGAGGTTTTCATTCAGGAAGTTACTGGAACCACACTGCTCAATGTGGATGGTTTGCTGTTCTCCTTTTTTCATGCTGTTTCCTTAGCATCTGCAGTTAGTAACTATCTTTCACATTTTTCTCCATTTACGTTGCAAAATCAAACAGCTCATGTGTCAGAGAGGGACAATAAATCAAACAATTGACAGGGTTTGGAGACTGAATGATGGATTTTGAAGAGACACCAAGCAGAGCAGCACTGCCAACACCCACTGATCCCTGAAGGTGTCCAGGGAGATGGTGGATGATACCCAGTGATGTTCTGCCCAGAAATGCAAGTTTTAGGAAGACTTGCCCCAGATAGAAGATTTCAAAATACAAGGCAGCCCTCAACTTCGGCAGCAGGTGGGATAGACAGGCAACATGGGATCCATCAAGGCTGGTTAAATATAGTCCATGGGCTCTCTAGTCTTGGCTCTACCTGCCAGAACCAGCACACAGCATGGTAAGGGGGCCTTCCCTGTGGGCAGGGACAGGGATTGCACAGCACCTTCTCTGGAAGGTTTCTCATCACTTTCTCAATGACCAAGTGGCATCCAGTCATTCTGAGAATGACGGGTCCTAAGGTGGTTTTGGTGAAGACTAGCAGATTAGAATACTCTTGGAAAAGATCTTTTGATATGAGGGTACAGAGCTTTTGGTCACATTGGAGCCCTCAAACTTGAAAGAGAAAAGGCCACACCAGAATGCTACACACAGGAAAGCCTTCATGACATAGAAATCTCTATGGAGACTGGAAGTAGAAGGTATAAATCCACCCTCCATCCCAGGGGGACCTCAAAAACCATACAAAGAACCAGTGAACGATCCTCACTAACTAGATCATTAATCTGATTCAGGGCACACAGTCCTTATAACCAGATTTGATGACTTAGTTACAGAAGATGAGGCAACAGTTTTGATGAGCAATTTCTATCTTAAAAGACAATAAAAATCCAAGTCCTAGACCAGATTTCACTGGTTTGGCTCTTGAATTGCACACTCTCACCATTAAGGGTGGAACAGCTGTGGTAAAGAGGCAGAAGAAAGGCTTTAATTACCTTGTTGTTATGGTTGAGGGATTGTCGGGACTCCTCATCCTAAATAGGAGTTTTTCTTCCTATCAAAGTCCCATACCAGATAAAAGAGGTCGGACTCGCAGCTTTTTCAGTTTCTCTTGTTGTTTATTAAGTACTTCTCTCAATTCTAGCATGCCGTCCAGTACCCTGGACTTAACACTCTGAAACACGTGCTGCAAAAGCCATGAAATGGCAGCTGCAGTAAGGTTTTAAGGACTTTGTTATCCAATTAGCTGATATAACGTACTGTATTTATAATTCTGTACCAATAACCATCACCTGTTGCTAACACATTTCTCCTGCTTCAAATCTATTCTACCAATGCCTTTGTGCCACCTCCAATGCAGTACATGGAGCAAGAAGAAGAAAAGGGGATTTAGCGCGACACCAAAATCTTCCATCGTCTTCTTTTACATCCATACTGTAAAACCCAAAACTACAAGTTTCACCTCTGTGATAAACTAAACTATAATCTGACTTATGTTTTTACTACTTTTACTTCATCCATGAGTGTTGTAAGCTTTTCCCATGGGCACAGATCAAAGACTGTGTCCTCCTGGAGTCCCGGCAAGGGTCCCAGACACTCCAGGGCAATGTGAGGGGGAGTCCAGATATCCTGGACTCCAACAAGGGACAGCTCTGAACCAAGGCATTTACCGTTATTCCACAAGAGCTGTTTAAAATTATGCAGGGTAGAATGAAATTTAAAGACTGCTCAACACTGAAGTTGCTATTAGAACACTTTGTTTTCACTTGCTTATAAAAAGTAACATCAGCCAACTTTGTTAGTTTTAATTTGAGGCAAATACTCAGCATGGAGCTCATCTGTCAAAAAACAGCTCCAATCATTTCAAAAAACCTGGATACAGAAAATATTTTAAAACCTGAGCAAAATGCATGTGCACACACACACAGAAACCTCATCTTTGAACTGGGTGGTACCTCTACATTTAATAGAAGGAACTTGATACGTTTAACAACGTGCAACTTATAGGGTAGGAACTTGCCTTTTACTGTTTTCATCCCCTAGAGTTGGCGTAAAATACATCTTCAAGGTGCTGTGGGAATAAGAAATCTGTACATACTAATGACAATAACGAAGTTGAGATCCACAACACCATAGAGCAAGTCTCAGTTGGGTATTTTTCAACTTTATCAGCTAAGATTTCTAAAAATTGTGGACACCTTCAATATCATCAGGGGTCTCTATACTCTATTTTCCACAGAGTAAAAGTTTCTAAGTTACAGCACCCCAACAGTTTTATATAGTACACAGACACAGCCCCAACAACTGAGTATCTTTTGTGCACTGACATGATCTGGAAGAGTATTGCTACAGTGGCACTAGAAAATGTTTCGGAACTTTACCAAGGAAGTTTTCCAATTTTTCTTTAACAACCATGACTTCAAGGATAAACCTGGTCTTTTAAAAATTGGATTACCCCCTCAGTTTTAGCTCTTTGGTTAGGTAAGCACTGAAAATACAACCCAGAAGCCAGAAAGTTTCTCCTATGCTTTCAACCACTCTGTGCTAACACCTAGGCAACACAGAAAGGAAAATGTGACTAGAATGTAAAGGGCATGAATGAAGTGAGAAAAAGGAAAAAAGTAGATTGGAGCAGATCTGGTGAGTGGGAAGCTGCAGGAAGCTGGCCAGGGAGGATTTGAGCCTCCTTGGCAAGGACAGTGGGAACTGGAGGGCGGGTCAATGGAAAGCCAAATCTTTCAGGCAAAGAGGATGGAAGACAGAAGAGGCAATTGACTAAGAGTCAGTAAGAAATATGGCAGATAAAGGACTAACAAGCAGTTGGCTGAAGAGGGAAAATGAGGATACTGAGCAGGTGGGAAAATTTGGGAAACAGAAGGAAAGGCACAAGCAAGGACTATCACTTAACTGGGAAACTCAGAATCCAAAGGAAAGGACACTGCAACACCACCACTGGTGCTGAAAGGCAGTGGGAAGAAGACAGATTCATGCAGCTCTTTTCTGTTTCTCCCAGTAGACAGGAGTGAGGTGGGGGCACAAGATGACAGAACATATCAAAAGGGAGAAAAATTAGACAAAAAAGAAAAAGAGCTCCAAGGAAGGAAATAGAGAATGGTAGTTAGAAAAAAGAAAAGGGAGAGGGGAAGCAGGTAAACTTTCATGAAGATACTGGTACAGACTGAACAAAGACAGGGTGATTTACACAAGAACTCTGAATGGTGCAGTTTGGCATCATGAACAAGACTAATACAAACATCCAAAGATGAAGCAAGGGTAGGTAGTATGAAAGCTGGCTGGAAAAGAGAAATCAGAGCTGCAGAAAAAGAAGCAGCACTTATGCTTTCCAGAAAGACTTTTTGAAAGCTTCTACTCGTATGCATAACTCCTAAATGTCATCTATCTTCTCTCTTAGCAAAGGCTATACAGCTTGCTGGCAAAACATGCCCTCTCCTATCCTACGGCAGTCAGTGCAACTAGCAGCAACAGCCCAAGCAGCATGACTTCTTGTGGAATTTAATGGTTCACAACCTGCTGGTGAACTGCACACAGGCTGACAGAATGAAACTGAAAGTGCAAAGGTATCAGTTGAGGCTGATGAACTCCATTTCTCTCACCTTATGTGAAAATAAAGTAATACGAAACCATTATTTATGTGGCACTTCCCACCAAAACTCTATTACTATTCAGTGTAGAGGATGCACCTCCATTGGGAAAGAATGAGGTGCATGAATGTAGAATTTATGGGTCATTTATTGCAGAACTTGCGAAGTTGTGAATGACATGAGGATTGCAGCAAGACAATCTCTGGATGGTACAATCACATGCTGTTCCTGTCTTTGCTACAGAGTCTCTGTTAACATCAAGCAGGCCATTCAGATCAAAATTTTTAAACCTTATTAATCATGCTGCTTTCTCAAATTTTTTTTTCAGATATCCACCTGAATTTGCTTCTAAAGCAAACAGCTACTAAATAATCAGCTGCAGCTACAGCCACTGGGAGCTGTTCTTGGTATTGCACAGTATTTCTGTTAAGTCACAAGTAAAGCAGGTTTAAGCATTGAATTATTTAAGAATGTAAAAAAGCTCACTCAAAATTGATGGAAAACCTTCCCTTTACAATCACACCTCAAAGTAGTGCTGTGAAAAGAGACAGTTGTGAAGTTTTACAAACACTTAGAAAAATTTCTATTTCAGAGTATCTTTGAACACTACACTGTAAAACACAAAGTAATACATGGAACAATAAGGTGGAAAACAATTGTGACTAGCTTTTCACTAAATACATACCCCACATCTGCACTGAAACCTGAGTTCCATGGAAAAAATGCAAGTGATCATGAAACTAACTAATTATACACATTCATGCACATACATTCACTAAAGAACATGCTTTTGGAAAGAAAAGACAGAACAGGGGGGAAAGTGGCAAGATAGAAATAATTATGTAGCTTGCCAATTTTCAACCTCTGAATGTTCACTTAAAGCAAAAAAAAAACCTAAAACACTCTAAGACATAAGAGCATGTAGATCAAGGACAGGAATTTAGAGGGGTCTCACTTCAAGGGTTCTTTCTTCCTTTTTAATAAAACAAGGCTCTCAACTCCTAGACTACAATCTCCAGGTACTCCATTTGCTGTTGTGCTTCTCCCAAAGTAAATTACATTTGACAAGATTCAGATATCAACAATTAATTAAACTCAAAGTGGTAAATTATGTTCACAGCCCACTTAAAACATTAAAAGCTTCTTTTGCTGCTAAAGTTTAACAAGTAAAATTACCAGGAAAAAAACCATCCATTTTTAAAAGCAATCTTTTTCTGGTAAGATGCAAGAGTTTGTTTCTTGGTCAGAATATCCACAGATCTGCCAAAAGCTGAGAAGCAACTAATGTTACACATGGGACAGGTCATCTCCTCTACCTCTACTCTGTGAATAAAGAACAGGTGATGGTGACTCACTTTGTATGCATATCAATGGCATGACTAAGGATGAACTTCCCTGCAAAATACAGTAACCTTTTGTCCAAAATAAACTTTAACACCTGTCAATCACTTCTAGAGAATAAATATAAATTAGATTGCTGACACATTTTTCCCTTTGCTACATGCATCCTCTTGAGCTGTATTGGAAAAGCTTGGTCTTAAAGGTTTGAAATAGGATAAAAAAGAAACCCAGAGTAAGGCTGGAATCCATCACGTATTGCACATTTAGAGTGGGTGTGCTTCATTTGAAAGAAAAGTTTCCATTCCTGCAGTTGAAGACTGAACAGAGAATATATTTTAAAAGAAGTCTTCTCATGAAGAGGTAACAGAAAATATTGAAGAATGGTAGGTCTTGTACTTGTCTTGAAAAAGAAAGAATTTACAGCAACTAGATGGACTCTCCAGAGTCTGTCGCACTCTGGGTCAGATGGCGAGTTGCTAAAAATCCACTGTTCCCATTTTTAATGTTATATGTAGCCTCAAGGGGAAAATATCATTTGACAGTGAATTAATCTGTTCTTTTAGTTCCTCTTACAAGAGAAGTAATTCTGTGGGAGCAGCAACTGTGTAAAGCAACTATATTGCAGAATATTTCTTCCTCCTTGCATTACACTTGCCTCTTAGATTGTAATTTTTCCTTCTATTGTTGTTTCCCATTCTGTACTGGTTTTTGTATCATACTAATTTTAAATTGCATTATGCTAGTCACAGACTAGATGAAATGATGTTGATATTTTCCCTCTACATAATTTGGTAAATACGATAATTGATAAAAAATGAACTATAAAAACCTTTTCAGTGTGCCAGTATCACAATTTTGGTTTAGTTTCATGGCGTGTTATGGAATCTATTTCCTGAAGATGGAAACTAATCGAAACTGCAGTAATCAGGATCATTTGTCTCAAATAAATGCTTTAAATGTAGATCAAGACTCTAAGAGAAGTCAGGAACTTTCCTACCACAATACCTACCACATTTGACTCGAGTT
>WEIV01015699.1:153907-185557 GCA_013390005.1 Calyptomena viridis
TAATTTATTCTTTTATTTAATAAAAGCACCGAAGATGTATGAATTACTCAGATGTATTAAGATTGCATTTTCTTTATTTTATTTTAAAATCATGTCTCCTATTGACATACACAACTAGAATTAGCTTTCATATTAGAAATATTTACAGGAAGGTCCACCTCTGTTCAATGTTACCCAGGCCAGTATTCACTGATAGAAAATCACAATAACTGAATCAATGTTTGGAAGTAGTAAGTTCCTTATACCAGCAACACTTGTATTATCATATACATAACGAAGTGATTTCAAGATCAATATATTGCAAACATGTTTAACCTGAATCCTACAAGAGTCAGGCTGCACTGTCAAAAGAAGTATAAGGTCATGTCACTTAGCACAGACAATACACAATTGTCTGTGTACACAAAAAAATTCCTTAGGTACAGCTTTATAGAACAAAAAAAATCTTACCAATATCCATAAGCTATAAAACAAGAATTACTTTTATGCATCTCAATAGCACTCACTGAGATTAAACTGTAACTAAAATAGCCTGTCAGCTCTTCTTAAAAAAAAAAAAGTTTAAAGAATAAGTGAAAAAATTTATTGTCTACTCTAATTCTTACAGAATTTCATTTTCAATCCGTTATTTATATATATTTGATAATTTACCTCATTTTCTTCAAGCCATAAGGTAAAATTTGAATGGATTACTTGCATCCTAAAAACAAAACCCAAAAAACATCCTACTCTGATCAAAGCAATTTTAAGACAATTGACACTAAAAAATATTCACAGCCAAATTTTGATGTTTATTATACATCAAAGGTAATAAATATACAAATATTTTGACGGGATATCTAGAGGCTGAAGAAACTCTAAATTTCATATTTTCAAATATATGAATCATTGAGGCTTGAAGACTTACTGAACTCACAGATAAAAATTACTCTCAGGTAAAAATTTTCAGTACCTGTTTGAATGTATAAATATGAAGAACTATAATATAGTCATTAAACCCCATCATCCTTCTCAGAACTACTATTCAATCTATATTAGAAACAGGAAGTGTTTACCATACAGAAAATTCCAATATAATTTTCAAATAAAGCAGACTATTTTCTCAATTGTGTAATAAAAGAGTTAGGAAAGCATTCTGTTAAATCTTTCAAGCTGCCTTGGTACTACCAAGTTGCACTGCTTTTTTACCTCCTACTTTCGAAGTGCATATTTTCATTTAGAACATTTCTAAAGTCCCTATAGATTAAAATAAAATTCCATTAGATTTAAATGAGCAAGCTGATGCACCTGATAATAAACACTGGTAATTACATCAGCTTCCATGGAAATTATAGATGGTCTCCAGTCATGAAAATTAGAGAGTAGCTTTAGAGACAAAAAAGAAAGTTTGCAAGTTGGNTAGCCAAAATTCACCTATTCTGTTGCATGCCTTTAGCAGCTTTTGAAGAATCTTGCCACGAATCTTTTTGTTTTCCTATCAGGATAAAGATTTTTTTCTTTTCATTTTAGCCTCACATTTTCACCTAAGTCTACCATGCATTTTTCAACCTTGACACACAAAAGTTCACCAACTCCTGCAGGAATCAGAAAGGAATGTCTGTCAAAGGCTGGTTCACTGGAAATATCCAAGCATTAGTAGGAGCCAAGCTATTGCAGAGCACCAACCAGTGAGTGTGCTGTTCTGACATAATAAAGCAGTATCAGACCAAGAAGACAGCAAAGAACTTTTGGCCACATCCAAGGTCTTGACACAAGTCCCATACAAAATCATCCTGTGGTCTTTCTGAGCAAGTAATAGTAAGATCCCAGCTCAGAGGTTTTGAACGTAGGTCATGGGACATTTGATATGGTTCTAAGAATAGGTGAAACTATTCATTACACACACCCTCAAAAACCAAACCACAAAAAACTCAGACTCCAAAAAACTACAAGATTGTTCCCATTCATGAACAAAAGAGGATTAGTTAGAACTTGTAGTTCAGGACAGATGCCTGAAAGCATGTTGTTAATTTATGACATGTTTAAGTCTAGAATTTAGCATGATTATAAAATAGACAAGAACATGAACTGAAATTTAACATACAGGAGTAAACACTACAGGCAGCTTATGTTAACTTCATTCTGTTTCAGGGGCCAACTAACCAGAAGACAGTGGAGATGAAGGACAAATGTTGAGATTTTTCTTTTCTGTTGAAAAGAAGTCAGAAGAACTGCTCTTATTCACAACAGGCAATAAAAATATATTTTACCTTATAATAATTCCTTCCGATTAAGGAAGTGTGATCATAATCTATAAACTTGCTTTTTAATGTAAAATATCCTAAATAGTTTGGCATTGAACCTTTGCTCATGCAGAGGTTCTTATTCAAAGATGTTTCAAACCCTCCTTGAAACATTTGTCTCCATGTTCAGAGTAACAAGTCAGTTCTTTTAAATGTAATTTTTTAAAACTTAAATTTGACTTTGCTATCTATTCTTCCTCCCCATTTACACTTCATTTTCATTACTAGTCACAACAATTGCATACAGTCATATAATCAGAAAATTAATGCAATATATGCCTCAGCTGTATTGTACTGTTCTTTACTATTCATTACAGTCCATGTTTTGATACCTCTATCTAACTATTTAAATAGAGATAAATTTAGTAATACTTGTTTGCCTACTGCCATGGACACCTATTTCTCTTTGATATTGGCTTCCTGAATGCTGTTGATTCCTCTCTAAACAGCTGGAAGTCCTCAATATGCTATGGCTGTACAAAATTACTTTTCATCTTTAATCTGAAAGCACAAAGGAAATAAAATCACTGGGGTTGAAATCAAAATTGTTAGTTCTCAAGATTTGCTTTAAATTAATTCAAAGGAGGAGAAAATATGATCCCTTTTCAGGGGTTGGGGATTATCCTTTTCAATTGGCATGGCATGAATACAGGGATCTTGTGCAGTATCAAAAGTAGTATCTGGACATTTCATAAAACCATTCTATGAAGATTTAAAAAACAAGTTAATAATAGAACAGTATTTTGCAACCAGAGGTCAGGAATGGTTTCATAAAGGGCACAGGAGGGAGGGGAAAGAGTAGGAAACAAAATAATAAATGCTTTTTAAAAAAATGCATTTGGTTGAGGAGACCAAAAAAATCTGGATACTACAGTGGCATCTGCATCTTCATAGGTGTGTAGCAGGATTTTTGAAAGGCTAGCATCCTTTATTTGTGAAGTATGGCAAGTCCCTTGTTCTACCTCACCTTTCTGGTTTACATTGAAATGTCTCGTTTAACTTTCTATAGCCCCTGCACAAGTGTGAGGGAAGTATGTCTGTCACAGAACATACTGATGTGCACCTTTAGGATTCAGACTCCAAAGAACCTGTAGTGCCTTTTTTTTTTACTTGCCTTTAATAATAAAAATGAGGGACAATACTTCATTAGAATAAAATCTGTTCCAGTTCATACTACACACAAGTATTGACAATTAAAATATGAGTATTATGCCAAGCTTTTCTTCTAACGGACTATTTTATTTGGCATCTGTAACATAAACCAAGCAAGAATTCATATGATAAACAGAATAAAAAGAGTATTTTCAAGCAAATGGTGTCTACAGAGTCCTAAATAAAAAGTCAAAAACTGCAATATTTACAAGCAGCCACTCGCTGCTGAAACCAGGGCAATAGTTATCTCATGGCAATTGTTACACATGGCAGCAGAAAATCTGCACACCACCTCCATAAGGCACATATTTACATCAAATATTGGCCTTCATAGCTTAGCACTTGAACCTGTATTACAGAATGTCACATGCAGCTCCATGAAGCTGAATTCTTACAAGAAACAAGCAGGTATTTTACTTTTAATTTTTTGATATTAAACCTCAGCCAGGGCCTAACCAGTTAGAATGTTTCTCCAGTGTGACTATTACAGGTTGTTTAGTTACCTAGGATAAACATCTGCTTAAAGAATTGCCTTACTTATACTTAAATACCACTGCTGCTTAAGTTTATAATTCCCAGTTCTTAAGCATTTCACACTGCTCAAATATCCAAAACTGCAAAACAGTCCCATCACTGAAGTTCTCAGAGCAATAACCAGCATGAAAGATCCTGACTACCAGATTAAATTAACAAGAGGAGGCAAGCTTTTACTTTTAAACCCCATGCTAGTTATAGAAAGAAACCAAACAAATCTTAAACAAAATTTACTCAGAATGCGATTAAAAGGGCCAACACGAGAAGGAGAAGTTCTCAAGGGTGACACGGGAGTCCCCAGAAATCAGCAGCCTGATTTCAATATCAATACAGATACAATATCAATACCAGATACAAACACATACAATGCCAAAGTTTGTTGTACCTCTTCACAAGCTGAGAAAAGACTTGCATAAATATTTTCATACAATTCTCTAGGTCAGGACAGTACAGTTACATACAACTTCTCTTAGAAACAGCTTGAAACTTGCTGAAGAATCAGAACTGAATTTTAAAGCGCCTTAAAACAATGAACGCAAGTCACACCCAAACCAAATTAAATCTGAAAGTAAGCTACAAAATGTTCAAGATAATTACACATACAAAAAGCTGTTAACAAATTCCCAAAAGCCACATAAGCACCAGAAGCACCTGAACTTCTCCTTCAAGTTAAGATCAGTATGTGAACCACTCTACAGCTCTGAATCTGATCAAAAGAGGTAAGTTATGTCCCCCCTGCCCTGTAGTCTGTACTTTACTAACGACTTATTATAAAGAGGAACAGAAAGTCCATAGCATTTGAAGGTTAAGAAATATCAGTTGTACATGCAGACTTCTGGCAATTCTGTTTATTATATTTGTACATGAGCTCTATAAATTTCAAAGCTTCTTGTGTTCAGTAATATCACTCTATCCATGCATTCATCTACTGTTTTCTCTCCTATAGAAGGTAAGCCCATCTCACAAACCCTAAATCCATGAAAGATATATGCAAAATTGAAGCAACAGTTTCATTTGAAGTTCTCTTATAAATAGCCTTTGCAAGTGCCCATCTATCCACAAACACATATATAAGCACACTAAACCAGGAAGTGTATGGAGCTGTTGTTTAGGTTGCAAATTATTCTGTGAGGAACGTTCAAATGACTTATTGCATATATTTTGTGCTATGATCCAAAACTTAGTAGAAGTTTGGCTTCTACTCATCTGGGCTTTTTACCTCTCCGCTACAGCAGTAGAAAACTAGGAGACAAGACACAAGAAAGGTGTAAGCCCATAATTCAGAAGTTACACACATCCTCTTCTCTCTGTGGTGAAACAGGTAAATCACTCCTCACATTTTTGCGTAAAGTAACCATTTCTGTCTACATGGTCGGAATTGACTGAATGTTTAACACTCTTAAGGAAATCTTCCTGGCTTAATGTGACATAAGAGAAAGCCCCTGGACCTCAGGGACCAGGGCACTGCTGCCACTGACATGCTGCTCCCAGCCCAGAAATATTTACTTGGAGTTGGAAGATGTAACTTGAACACCACAAATGGAAGGAAAGAAGAGGAAGAAAGTTCAGGACCTGTATCATCTAACAACAATCCTGGTCTTCTCCCTGATTGTTTTCCCTATCCAAATCATCCAAAATTTTAATCTGAAATTATCTTGGTTCCAAGCATTTATAAATCCATAAAATAAATAGTTAATGATGCCAGGGTGGGGGGGAGGAGAAAGCCCTCAACAGCGATAGTAATAGGAAAAAAACCTCCTGGAATTATGGTTTTAAATGTAGTCTGTTAGGCTTACTTTTTGGCTTCAAGTGTTCAATGTGCAATATGAAGAGCCATTGGGATCCCGAAACACCGAAGTTACCTTTCTGACCCACTTCTGTGTAACATTGTATTACATAATGGCACAAGGGCAACAAAAAGAGTCAAGCCCTCTCTTTGTCACGGACTCTGGCTCATTTTGTATTTGTTAGCAGCTTCAATAAATATTTGAAACAGGACTGGAAAACTATGCTATCAGTCTGACATTCTTGCCCACCCTTTTGTCCCGCCCAAACAGAGAAGACTGGCAGGGGTTATTGTTGCTCTGCACAGCACAGCAATAGGAATTAATGCCATCACTGCACTAGACTTGGAACAACTTCATTTCAACTTTTTTTCACGCTTTTTAACATCAGCGTAACACCAGCATTGCAGACTTTCTACTTAGCATACAAAACTTTTGCCAAATATTCTCATTTATTACCATCATTTATTTTCAAGTATGAACCATTAAAGTCACAGATACACAACATAAAGTTCTGCCTCTCTATTAACAGTGACTTTAGAACATACTTCCCTTTATGCAAGATTAAGCATGTTAAATATTTCTATATGCCAAACAGGAGTGCAGTAACTGCATCCAAGCCTGTTCCATAGAAGAATGAATGGTTTGCATAAGCATTCCCAAGTTCAAATGAAAATATGTAGGTTTTAAAAACCGGGCTGGTGGCATCATCTAGAGCAACAGGTGTTCAACCTGTACATTAGATCCAT
Organism: Calyptomena viridis; assembly: GCA_013390005.1. Classification (NCBI taxonomy): domain Eukaryota; kingdom Metazoa; phylum Chordata; class Aves; order Passeriformes; family Eurylaimidae; genus Calyptomena; species Calyptomena viridis. Next base: position 160,409 of record WEIV01015699.1, read on the forward strand.
TCCCAGACAGTGACAACCAATTACAAACAAATAAAATTCCACAGGCAGGAATGCAACAACCTTCTCCTGCAGAAGTCCCACAGCAACTGGCAGATGACAAAGCAAAACCCATGTGTGGCTATTCCAGGTTGTGTAGGGTAGAAAGCATAAAGCAGTAATTTCCATTAGCACTGACACTTCCACACATCTTGCAAGAGCAGAGCCTGTCTCAATAGTTTACAAGGACATTCTGTAACTTGTTCAGCAACTGAGATACATCCACCTTTCATTCCTCCTTCTTCCTGCTGCTATTCTATATGCTGACAAGAGAGATGCAGGAAAAAAATGGAAGCTTCCAGTTTTTAAGCTACCAAGGGATGGTAGTTTACTCTCAGAAATACAATACATAGTCCTGAAAGGATTTTTAACCCCCCCCACAGCACCAAATTGACAGTGAACATATATAGTGCAGACTTACATCACTAATACAGAGCACTATTCAGCTTCAGTCTTGAACCGTGTTTCATAAGGAGGGAGGATGTTTATGGGAGTCAGAACACAATGCTTTAATTCTGGCCCAGTAGCTTTACAGTTTACACACTATGGGCATTAGCAGTAGACTGAAGAGGAAAAAAACCTCTAAACCTATATTAGATTAACTGCTTGTGTTTTTAAAATGAAGCATGGCAAGTTACACACAAACAAAACAAGTGCAATTTCTCTAGTTTTCTCTCAATTTCTTCAAAGCTACTTAATTGTAAGCACTTTTTCTTCCTCAAACTTAACCGTTTATATGTTCTTCTAAATCTGTTGTGTTTCATGCAGCTGCTAATTTGTAACTATAAACTAACTATAAAGTATCTGGAGGTGAGCAACAACTCGGTTGAAAGAAGCACAAACATATGAATGAGGAAAGATTATGATAGAGATAGCTGAAGAGTAAGGAAGGAGAATTACTTAAAACTCGTAAGAACAAAAACTCCCACTAAAATCAAACCCTCTAAATCTTACCACAGGAGTACTTTCACAAGGTATGGGACTGCAAACTATTACACTAATACGAAATGTTTGCAAAGCTGAAATATCTACTTCATGCTGTGCTTTATCATCCATCCGTTTTTCTCCATTGAAAACAAAACATGCAAAATCTAAGATTTAGTCAAACTGCAAGTGTTAATGTTTTCTTGTTGTGGTGGCAGCTAGTCACACTTTTTACAGTTTTGAATAATTTCAACTTGTTCTCCATTCAAGTAAGAGAAGTGCAAGAGCACCTACTTGTGTACAAGTGCTCAAGAAGGATACTAAAATGTCTGTACTGCAACGCTTTTTAAGTTTTTCCTTGAAATATAAACACTTGTAAGCTCACGATACTTTCTTCAGAAACTTGATCTGCAACTGTTATCCGAGATGAATATGTAGTTCTACACTTCTCCCTTCAAGGACAACTGCCTCTTTAAGAGACAAAATTCCCACAGCAGTCTACAGGAGACACACTGTTCTCATCACAATGGTCTTCACTTTAAATGACTGCAAGAAGACATTTAAGAGTAGAACTTTACAAGAGGGTAAATGGGAAAACCAAAATAGCTAGAGATACAGGTGTAGGTTACCTAAACCAAGAAGATGCCCAGGTACATTATTTAAGCATTACATTTATAAACCTGTACAACATTTCCCCTCTGCCTCTCAAACATGAACAACCTCCCAAATAATCACAGAGTATCCTGAGTTGATAGGGACCCACGAAGATCACTGGAATCAACTCCTATAAAATGTATATCTAGCAATTCAACAAATTCAGAAATTTAGTCTCCAAATGCTAATAAATACCACCACTTGAAGATCAAAATCCCATCCTGAATTGATTAGATGCTGGAAGAATCTTATTTTATCCTGTTAATCTCCAACTTCCCTAACTAATACAGCTTAGTTAAATACAGAGATGAACACACAAGGTTAAACACTAATGCCCATACATACTAACAGAAGTATCACAGACAGTGTTTGACAAATATTAACTGATACAAAGATATTTTTACAGACACTGCAGCATCAGTTTTATGGAAATGCTCTCCCTTTCCAACTTAAAGACCATCAATCTCCAAAAACCCCAAAACATCACCACAAAATGAAGGAAAACACTGAGATCAATATATTTCAATTTTGAAGAGAGAAATAGAATGCTGCAGTTTAAAAAAGAGGGGAGAAAAAAAAGGAAAGATCAAATATCAGTCTGAATTTCAGTATCTAAATTTAAGTATTAACCTTCGTTCTGCCCTCTCATTCCTGCATCTCATCTAAATTAGGAGACACAGATCATCACTATTTAAAATGGAGCTACCAAGTCCGAAACCATTTAATTATTTCAGACTGCAAAACACATGATCTGTGCTAATTAAATACTGTAAAGGCTCTTTTATTGGCATTTACGCACAACCCCATTAGTTACCACACCACTCAGCTGAGAGCCCAGGCCAATGCAGTTACTCATCAAGCCCATCTCCATGCGTAATCCCAATGGTGGCCTAACACAATTACACTTCTACACTCACATTTGAAACTTTTCTTACTTTCAGTGTGCTATAAACACACACGACTCTGTCAACAAGTGTGTAGGTTCACTATAAACAAAACCATTTCAACAAAATGGGGTTTTGTTAATGCTCTTGGACCACAGGAAGGATGATCCAAGCTAGCAGGAGGCAGCACTAGTTTTGCTGGGAGGCTTTTTCCTTAGCAAAATCCCTGCAACAGAATGACAGTTTTGTCAATACTGCTTAAAGTCAGGTTCCTTCTCTCTTCAAACTTTCCTCAAGGAATATCATAAGATAGAGGGGTGTATCAAGTTTGCAGTGCAAGGTTTTGCTAGTGGGGGAGCTACAGGGATGGGTTCTGTGAGACAATGCCAGAAGTTTCCCCTACGTCTGACAGAGCCCGTTCCACACAGCTACAAGACAGACCCACCAGCCCAAGCTACAAGGCCAAGCCCACCAGCAACAGCAGTAGCACCTCTGGAATAAAGTATTTAAGAAGGGAGGAAACTGCTTGGAATAATAGCAGTGGCAAGAAGGGTGAGAATATCTGAGAGAAACAACTCTGCAGACACCAAGGGCAGTGAAAGAGGAGGAAGAAGTGCTCCAGATACCAGAGCAGAGATACCCCTGCAGCCCATGGTGAAGACCATGGTGAGGCAGCTGTGCCTCTACAGCTCCACAGTAGAGCCAATACTCACCTGCATCCCTTGGAGGACCCCATGCTGGAGCAGGTGGATGCCCAAAGGAGGCTGCAACTCAGTAAGAAGTCCACGCTGGAGCAGGCTCCTGACAGGACCTGTGGACCCTTGCACAAAGGAGCCCACACTGGAGCAGGTTTCCTGGCAGGACTTGTGACCCTGCAGGAGACCCACCACAAGGGGAATGCTATTCTAACTTTAGTAGGGGACCTATCTTCCCAGAACATGCAGATCCTCCAATACATCAGGACACAGACTAATGTAATTAACAGACTAGTGTAACTAGTTCAGCAACATCCTTACCCTCCCAGAACAGGGGGCATGTCTAATTTGTCCTGCTTCCCAGCTGCATTCCCATAATCACTTACATACTCTTTTTGCTTCTTGAGAAAAATGAGACAATTCCTTACATTGCAGAAACTACTGCTTTGGCTGCTTTTCACACTGGAGTGAAAAGGCTCCCAAGCACAACTGTGAGTTTAGTAAACAGAAGACCAGCTGGTAGAAAAAAATATGAATTACAGTTTCAAACCATTCTTGAAGACTGCTAGCATTAACTTCATTCATGATCTGAAGCCTCAAGGACAAGCAGAAACTGGTGGACACAAAGGCCCCGGGAATCTTTGCAGGCACTGATGGCAGCAGTACATCAAGGGAGCACAGTTCTGCTGTGAGACTACACAGTCTCCTGCAGAAGCATTTTTCTTCCATGTACTGAAGTGCCTTAAGATGGTACTTGAAAGCTTGACAAACACAAACTATTACAGCTTGAAGAACTTGGATAATCTGAGTATTTCTTTTAACTTTCTGAACAACTACTCTGCCTAGCCTTCCATGACCTTTACACGTACTAAAAGCTGACAGACTTCAGAGTGCAAGTATATAAGGTTATTCATCATTATTATTCCAATAATTTGTCTGTTTGGGTATGCTGTCATTCGTCATACTGAACAGTGTGAGAAAAGGTTATTAATACAAACAGACACAAAAAAGTTTCACACATTTCTGCAGGTGCCTATTTTCATACTACTCAAGCCAGAGCATTTCTGGATGTGGTCGTGCTATGAAGGTCTAGTTTTAAAATCTTGACAGGTATTATTTAGATATATTAATACCATAACAGCCTTAATTATACTGACAAAAGCTGCCTTTCAAATTTACTTTGTTCAGGAAATACTGTAATGTGTACCTCTGTGAATTATTATTTTCCTAATATAAGCTGAATTTAATTGAGAAGCATCCTCAGTTATTAATAACACCACTTCTAGTTATGCCCCCAGTGTACAGTTGCTCTCCATCAAGAGTATTACTCTGAGTTACACAGTACTTCTCAAAACATCTGTAAAACACTCAAAGGAACTCACTCCAGCTCAGAATTTACTCAAACCATGAGTAGCTTTGAGTTCTCTTCTGAAACTGCATTCATGGAGTTAATTGATGTGTTCTGATCATTTGTGTTCTTGTTTCATCAGGCATCTCTAGTATCAGTTGGATTTAATACCAGTAAAGCTATCATTCAAATTCTAATTTTCTGTTTAATTTGGTAAATAACCTGGTTCAATTACTTTAACTTTTTTAAGTACATGAAATAAAGAACAGCCTTGGCAAAAGCCTAAAATAATTATTATCAGTTTTCAAAATGGCTTTGTTTGAGGAATTGCTCTCAACAGCTCCAGTCCAAGTTTTTTTGCTTAAAAAAATCAGCAAAATTTAATTTCCTCATCGCTTTATGGTATCTTGAGTTGAGCTTAACAGAACAATTACTGTATGGAATTAGCATTTTCACTACAAACTGGGAAGATTTAACATCTGTTGCATATGATTCCTTAAGTAGATTTAAGTTCTAACACATCCAACAACATTTCTTTAAACTTTCAACAAGGAAATGCACACACTGAGGAGGAATCAGGGTAGTCTATGAAATTTCTAATCATGTTATTTACCTAAAAGAAACATGAACTGAAGTCAGAAATTTAAAAGGGCATCGGGAGCTAAATACTGTTAAGAAGTTTTTAACAATTTCAAAGACTCTTGAAAGAATATAATTTGGTCCACACTACTTAAAATGGCTCTCATAACTTTTGTTAAGCCAGGGAATAAGCAGTATATCCAAAACAGAGAGGATTATGAGGATAATAACCAAAATGCAAGTCAATGCGAAGAGACTAAAAATAGGTGAAACCCCCTTGGATCAAGCCTTTGAAGAGCTCTCCATCTAATCCTAGGGGAAGTCTTTAAATCTGGCCTTAAACAGACATGTGGAACTTCCTCAATTATCTATTCCACTGCAAGAAGCCAGTGAGTACCTTCACAGAATTTTCTATAGTAACCTAATGCCTAACAGTCATCTGCTGTGAGGGGTTGGATGTCGCTGACAATATTCAGGGACTGCAAATTAACTGACTCTGAAATTAGAGTTATATTCAAAGGCACAGTAAGTAGGAGATTCTCTACATAAAGATTCAATGAAATTGAAAAACATACAAACAAACCTCCACAAAAATGAAACCCCAAACAAACCAAAACTAAACTCATGCTCTTCATTCACCATCAAGCAACGTTAAAACCAGTGTCTATTATTGATTCAGAAGAGGGAGGCTGATTACCAGAGCTAGACAGCATCAAAAACTGAACACAACTGCTCCATTTGAACCTGCTGTCAGCACAGGAGTCAAAGACACTAGGGAAAAAAAAGATGAGATTTATTTTTCCTCTGTAAGGTGGACAGATTCTTACTACTGTTCTTTCAAGATAGCAAGGAAGAGCAAACATATAATTTGTGAGGAAACAAATTTTGTTTCCATATAATACCAAACCTCCAAATACTTCAAACAGACAGTTCCACCAAGGTTAAAAGCAGTCACCTGTCTCACTTTGTCAGCAAGTTCTTTACCCACACTTGTGTATTAGTGGAGAAAGAAAAAAAAAAAGGTGGAAAAATGACTAACAAAACCAGTAGTGAGATTTAGTGTGGAAATATTGAAGTGGTTAGGTAGAAAAAAAGTCAGGCTTCCTCACATTTAGCTAAATTGAGCTCAACTTCTGCACCTTATGAAGTTTCTTGAAGAGTGTATTACAAAACAGGCATTAATTTCTTCAACCAGGCAATCACTTCAAGGTGATTAAAGACAAGTTGGTTATGCTTATTTAAAAGGAATGCTTATTCTTCAACACCACAAATCCTTCAACACTGTGAGACAAGATTACACAGGAAAAGAAAAACCCCTACTCTAACTCCTCCTCATGATCTGACCATGCTGTCACAAAACTGGCTGTGGTATGCTTCACTTTTCAACTCATTAGTTTCAATTGTTCAGTCTTAGATACGCCATGAATTACCTTTTTTCAACATCAAAACCATAAATTTTTCTTAATTCAATGTGAGAACAAAGGTAACTCAATCGAGGATTTTGTGAGACATGGCCATGACTTTCATACATCCTCACTCAAGACGCAAAGGATGCTCTTCCTAATGCATTTAGTAAGAGCCATTGTAAACTCAGGCTTAAGTCACTGTAAATGTAAACCCAAGTGTAAATGGCTGTCCAGTTGAACTGAGACAGGATTCTACCACAGCAGAACCCAACATGCAATAAAAGTGTTATCCACCATCCTTGGGAGCTGCTGAGGTGCAACCAACTTGCCAACTTGAATGACTGCAGGTAGCTCAGAGAAGCAGACATATTAAAGCAACACCATCCCTTCCTAAACATAATACACACACACAAATATTCATATACAACCTTACCACCTGCAGGCCCATACACTGAGACAGGTAACATAAAAACCCCTCAGGCTACAATTATTCAGTCCCAGAAGCACCTGATGGACACAGGAACACCACCGAGAACTACAGGGAAAAAATATTAAGTCTCATTTTATTCTGTCATAGAGGAGCAAGATCTTCAGTGCACCTGGAACCAACTTTTCTAGGAAAGCTCAAAGCTGCTTTGAAAGGTATTCAAGTGCTGTAAATGCCACAGATCTCACATCTTGTAAAATGAAAGTAACAAATAGAATGTGTATTACAATTATTTACTGAAAACCTCTCTCTAATCCAAAGACTCAGTTGTCCACGCTGCATGAGCAGCTTGCCTGATCACTTAAAATGTTTTACACTTTCCACAGCCATGCAGAAGTTCTGCAGAGACAGGATCAATGCACCTGCACTCCTTCAATTTCCCAGCAAAGCCCATTCAAGACATATGCATACACTGTACAGAGAATTCCCATTCTTAATACAAAATAGTGTATCTGCTCAATTTATGTGTGCATGTTACCTCATGTTGTACAGAAAACAGAAAAAAAAACCCTTTTCTAGTTTTCTAAATTCAGTCCTAGAATTCAGTACAGATCCAGAATCCCAAACTCAAATATTTAAGTGACGAGAAAAATTACTATCAGGTTAAATTCTACTGAGAAACGAAAAAATAAGTAGAAAAAACCAAGCAACAAAAACAAACAAACAAACCCACAAAAAATCACTCCAGTTGTTTGAAGATGCTGGCCTCTGTCCACCAGACAAAAGTTCCTAAGCTGAATTTCTCCTTAAATGTGTTTAGATAAATTCTGTGAAAATGTAGTTAACACGAAAGATGAAAGTTTAAATGTTCCTGGATTCATTATTCAAGACCACCTGTGAAACTTAAAAAAAGGCCATTTCTTCAAGCAATGGTGCACCAACTCAACAGGTCTGAAAGTGGTTCTGGGCACCTCACACGTCCTTCAGAAGCATCACTATTCTAAAGTAAAAGGCTTTCAGCGAGGGGTGAATAGTCACTGATCCCAATAAAGGTTTCTAACAGAAAATGGTACAGGAGTGGCAGCCAAAAAATCATATCAAATACCTTCCCAAATCTTATTTTTATATAAAGTCAGAAATGCCCTGGGACTTTTTTCCTCTATAGTCAGAAAACTCTCCAGTTCTTTGAAATCTGTGTCATAGTTTCTAGATCATAAGTGGTCAAAACACACTAAAAAGCATAAATTAAAGGAAAAGGTCTCAACTTCCACAAGGTGTAATGCTACCTTAATTTTACCTTTTTAGTGTAAAGGTATTAATCTCCATATTTTTAAACACTGTGAAAGCAAGGAAAAAAAACACACTTTAAAAAAGTTTCCTACTATTTTTTGGGGGTAAATTAAATAACAGGCTGATATTTAACAGAAATATCTCCTTGTAATGATATTAAAACAGTTTCACAAATATTTTCCTCCAGCACCCCTTGCTCCCAGATTCTTATATGTTTTGCATGGTTTTGATCACAGATATAAAAAAGATGTTACTCCTCAGCACACATGAAGAAGTCACTGTCTGGATCTCTAGGCTTCTAGATCTCGTGTGCTTTACTTTCAGATGCAAGATCAAGATCTTGTACTATTCCCTAGAAGAGAATAAAGGCTTCAACATGAAGTCTACCACCAGCTGAACAGAAAGATTACAATAGTGAAGAGTCACAAGGGGTGCAAATATCCCATATACTTTATTTTCTCATCATGATTTGTTTTGCTATACAAGGATCTTCAGTGTAATGGCAAATACAAAAGTTCTTTGTGCAGAGGGCAAGTGTAGCTGAAATAGTGCCAAAAAGACTGACATGCTTTTTGCTCCATCTGCCTGCTAAAAACCACAGAAGCAATCAGCCAGCTGTCTACTGTTGATCTCTAATATACAGAAGTTCCTAAAAGACTCACAAAAGTTCCCAAGCCCATACCCACACGCAAAAGCACAGCAAAGAAAATGTAATGTGTATCTCCAGAAGAGACTGGAAGACAGAGAAATCAACAAGAAGATTGTAAGAAACTCCAAGAAAATGTTTTTTTTTCTTCTTGAACAAGGATGAGAGGGAGCCTTATATCCTGCTACAGTGGTAAGTAAGGATGCCAGCAGTAACTCAGTTTTTGACTAGCAGTGGCAGTACTCTTATAGTCAATGAGATTCAGCATGACTATCACAACATTAAGGAAACAACATATGCAAGTCACTGTTTTAAGAAGCAATTATGTCATGGACTTTTGGTAAATGCTACCACTTTATCAGAAAACCCTAAACAAAAAACAAATACACAGAATATGGGAAGGGGCGAGATGCCCACAAGAGAAACACTATTACCACCTTTCTTTTTGTAGTGCATTCAACAGGATAATGCCTAAACAGACAAAAGTGTAAAAGGAAATCTTACAAATGTATTTTGTACCTCGTCTATAAAACCATATTAGTCTATGCTGTTTTCATCTGCATAAGTGAAAGATATACTTAGCCACTGGAGGGCTCTTAAATCTGAAGATGTACGTGTTGGTGCTCTACTGCAAGTATTTTTTACTTAGTTCTCAGTTCTGAAAAGCACAAACTGTAAAGCTTCAGTATTTATTTAACACCACTACTACATTTGATCTCAAACCTATATATACACTTTGCCTTTAAATCCCCTAATCCCCCAAAAATTTTGCATAGTTTTATATCCTGGTATCATGACAGGTGGGGCTTTTCTTCTAATATAGCAGTAGAAGAGTGATCCCAGGTACTTGATGTTAATGATGCTGGAATTGTGTCTCAAGACTTGGAAGGAAAAAACCCAACATCTATTTTTCACAAACCTTCACTCAGGTCTTGTAAAAGAATATTTAAAAGGGAACACCAAGATATAGCCCAGTCTGTTTTCTTCATCCCCTCAGGATCCTTATTTTTCAGCTGTAGTGGCTTCAGACTCTCTGCCACCCAGTTACTGGAAATCACATTTCTTCTTGGCAGTATGTGCCACAATTGCACATTCCAACACACGACAGCACAGGCTTGTGCACTCTACTAGTGATTAAAGCAGGCTCTCTAATATCTCACATAGACAGACAACTTGGGAAAGCCTCAAAGCAGCTTTGTTTTAAATCATATGTTCTAAACAGACATTGAGACAGGGGAGACGAGAGAAGACATCCTTGCCATTAATACTAAAAGTAATTTTTAGGCATTTTTTTAGGTAAAGGATTGCCCAAAAGGAAAGAATGACAGATAAAGAAACTGAAGGTATCAATTTTGATACTGCTTCCGAAATGTTACACATGACTTGCAAAATTGTATAAGAAATTAAAAGACAACACACAAGTTAAAAAAATCACAACAAAACACCAAAGCAAACAAAACTGAATGCAATGAACTGTGATTTCGAGTTTGGTAGTAATACGTTTTCCAACATTTTCCAAAATCAGGAAAATTTCCTATTTTTCCTATGTTTCTTTATATCATCAAATGTGATGAAAATCTTTCAATTAAAGAACAGCTTACCTCAACTAGCAGCATGATTAAAAGCACTTGATACTTTTTTCCTTTTTCACTTTTCTGTTTTCTTAATGGAAGGGTTGTTTTGGATTTGGGTTTTTTACTGGTTTGTTTTTGGGGGTGGATGTCAGTCCCTGTATACGCTCCTACCTTGAAACTTCGAATCACAGAACAGATTGGGTTGAAAGGGGCCTCTACAGGTCAAACTTCCACATGTGTTGCTATTGCCATCCCTCTCATGGTAGAACATAATGAACTATTTTATTGTGACTGCCTGCAGCTGAAATAAAGTTATGAATAAAATAAGAGAGAAAAGTGGAGCATGTTAAGTTTCATACTTCTGATGCAGAGGAAATATTTCTGAAGTAGGCTAAAGGCTAACTGAAAGAGTTTAGCACTTGCTCAAGATTTCAGGGGGGTTTTGGGGTTTTTTTGTTCAAAGTCAAAACTCACAACTCGCCTCAAGTAAGCATAGTGTGTTAATTAGTTTTAAGCAGGTCATAAAAGAGTCATAGTTCACATACAAAGTAATTTAACCATTCACTAAAATCCTATTCAACAGGCAATGAAGCCTAACAAACTGCTTCTTCCAGAGGTCTAGCAAAGACAAGTTCCAAACACTCCTGGAGTGAAAATGTACTCATTGACCTTTGTTAGCAAAACAAATCCAACGTGGAACTCACTGCCAAACTGATTTTCCCACTTTGGCTGCCCCACCAGCAAATGTAGCATTAAAAAAATCCCTGTCAGAAAGTATAAGTGAATTTTTCCACAACTTGCCCAACCACAAAATGTATTTTCAGGAGGAGGAGAAAACCAGCATTTACAGTTAACAATCACAAAAAATTACTGTCAATCTATGCACATTAAGCCAGTCTCAAATCCATAAAAGTCATCTAACATCTCTCTCCCCCAAAAGAGGGGAAGCGAAGAAATGGAAGATGAAAGGATAGGAGTGCAGAAGACAGAGGGAGAGACTCCCTTGAACACAATAAACAGCTCTTAAATTTCTGAATCATACAAATCCAGTTGGTTTAATACAGCTGACTATGACAAGTGCTAAATTTGTCTACTCGCAAAAAATCTCATATTAATATTTTATTCTGTTACATAATGCTTCCTTCACACAAAGCTAAGTTCCAGAATCTTATACCTTTATGTAATACAGAGCTTACAACCCTCATCCTCAACCATCCCCCACATTTTACATTAAATTAAAATGAAGCAAGTGTACCTCATCCCACAGGACAGTCTGCCATGTCTCCTTTCATGCCTGCTTCCCTATGCACTCCTTTCACTGAAGCCTGTCTCCCTGTTCTAAAAGGCAACCCAAGGCCATTCCAGGCTGAATCTACTCCAAACACCAGAAAATTTTCCTACTTCTCTTTTTGATCCACAGTATGAGACAGAAGGAGATAAGCAATGGCCAAGAGAAGACCCAGTGTGGACAGTAGGGGATGAATTTACAACAAACCAAGAGCTACAGAGAAACATCTTCAGCCCAGGTAAATGCAAGGGAAATGGTTGCAAAATCCATACAATAAATGTTTTTGAGAACATGGCTCCTTCTTTGATTGCTTTTCTGGTCACCAACTTTGTTGCTCTTTGACCAGTATGATGTCAAACAAGGCTGTCAGAGGAACACAGACTTCAAAAAAGTTTACAGCCTCTCAAGACTGCGTTTATTGGCAGTGACATGAATACTTTCCTTTAGAGGATGTAGCCATAATGCCTGGCATCATTTCTTCAATGCATCATGGAGACAGGAGGTCCACACAAGAGACTTAATATGACTGTACTCTAATATTTAACTCTGAGGTTTACTAGGGAAAAATACAAAACCAAGTTGGGCTACGAAGTAGAAAACATCTTATTCCAACACTTTTAATTTTCCCTCAGAGTTGCTCTTTCATAATCAGGCTTTATAGTGTAAGTTCAAATACATTATGAGTCCCCACATTTGTACGGGAATCTTTTCATTCTGTTTTTGCCACTCACAATTCCCTCAGACAAAGCATCACATCAACCATCTGTACTTGGAGTAAAATTTCTGATAATTCTTCCTGGTTTTTTATGCTCCACAACCTAGAACTGATTTCTTTTCCCTTGAATTAAAGCACAGCCTTAACTCATGTCATCTCTCCTGCAACTGGTTCCCAGAAGCCTCAGGCTTCAGGCCTGGGACATCTCAACTCCATAAACTCCCCTATATTAGCTATGTCTGCCAGCTGCTCTTCTCTTTTCACATATAAAATAATCTTAAAGCAGCATATGGCCTTGACTATGTGTGTATGATCTGGCAGGTTCAGGCTAAAAGGGTTACAGGCCATTTGTCAAGCTGTATCACATTTCCTCCACGCCCTTCCTCTCATGAGTAACCCAACGCCGCTCACAGCCAGGCCTGGATGCTGAAGCACGGCCATGACCAAGTGAAGGCTATTACTTGAACTCAGCATAATATGTTGGTGCACATATAGCAAGTCACAGCTATTAAAATCAAGGGCATGACACAGCAGAAGTAAAACTGATAAGGAATTAACAGTTAATAAGGCTTGAAGACAAAAGCCTGGTTCTCCAAAATCACAAGGGGTTCAGTTAGTGTTGTTAGACAACCAGTGGAGCCACCATGCACCAGCACAAAAGTGAGGTCATGCTACACCATCCTTCAGATTCATGGGTGAGGAAGCCATGAGGAAGCACACTCCATGTGCTCAAGAATCCCAATCCACTCTGCAGCATGAGATTTGTAATCAAAGGGTTTTACCATTAAAATATAACCAGCCAAGGGATGACCTGCACCATCTGCTTATGAAAAGAACACATCCAATAATATTTACTGGCTTATTTTAGTATTTCCAAATGTGTTACAGGAAAATCAGAGTTTTGTCAATATAAACTCCTAAGTGATTCAGGGAACTTTTACTGCCACAGCTATAGCAGTCACAAGTCACACTGACACACCTCTTGACAATATTTTTGAAACCAATGCAACCAGGATGAGTTTCCAGTACACTACCCTCTTGCCTTTGGTGTCCTATTTTCTCTGAAGTACATTAATGCTTTGGGACGACATACTGATGAATGGCTGGAACATCAACTTTATTTCCCCTATCCATAGCTTCACAGACAAGTCTTCCGTACTTCACAATTAAATCCTTTTATTGAGCCAAATATTTTCCCTTCTCAATACTGCATTTAAAGTGAGTCAATTGCATGTAAGAGCAAATATCTCTTTTCTCATTCAAAAGAGAGAAAATAAATATATTAAGAGAGTAGGTATGACAATTGGGAGGCATCACACTAAAAGCTTTTCCAAAAGAATCATTCTGTTTCACATAGGTCAGTGAACAAGTAATTTGTAAGATGCTATAGTATCAGGATAAGAACTTTCTTGGCCAGACAACTTTGGAGGAAAACAATAAATTCCTTCTTAGTACATTTAATTATGGTTAAGTCTGTGGATGCTTCTATACCAGGGAAAAGGTCATTAAGTTTCAGAATTTGAAACGCACAGGAATTGCAACACTACAGGAATGAAGAAAGCCATCTTGTTTACCTAATGTCTCTAAATTTGATCATCTGAATTAGATGACCTACAGGAACACTGACTGAAGTCATAATGATGAATTATTACACAGTGCTAGAATACGCTGTATAAATCTACTTCGATATCTACATAGGGAAGTATAAAATAACTGGTTTCATAAAGCAGGTTGTGAACAGGTGGCTGTGTTTCAAAGCTTTTCATCCAAATACAGTGGCAGCCTGATGCTTGAGAAACAGCAAGAGATCTTATTTCATAAACCTTCAGAACACTCTTTTTTGAGTCCACAGAGCATATGGCAATACACATGTTGAACAACAAAACATATCAACACACAGCAACAGATTCAGGATTTTCATCCTATTCTACCAGCTCTGTCCTGATTTCTTATTCCAAGTGACTACATAGCACTACTTGGACAATGAGAATATATCACTGTGTCTGCTTTTCTGATCTTGCTGAAAGTCAGTTCTGAGATGTCCCAAAAGATAGTTTCCTCTCATAATACAAGACCAACCAGGTATCCGTAGAAAACACTCTTGACCTGGGACATGCCACTCTTGGAATTGCTTACCCTCTTTTTAATGGAAAGGTATGAGCTTAAATAAAAGTAGTAAATTACAAAACTTGGCTTCTGAAGATATTTCTGTGCAGGAAGTTTTCCAAATTATTAAGTATACCATTAAAAGCATTTAGAACACAATAGAAGAACAAACCACAGGAATGCCCACTCAAGATAAGCTTAAGCATCATTCCTACAAACTCAAGAAATTAAAGAGTTCACCAGCTGAAGCTACACCTTCACTTACTTGCAGTCTTCTCTCACCTCCGTCCACTAACATTCATGAAAGTTGGGGAAAGAGCAGAAAACATCTAGGAGGGCACCCATGTCCAGATCTGTATTGTCCGAAAAACAGTCCTTTGGTGCCTCTTGTGTAATCTAAAGAGGCATCTGTACAAACACTACAGAAGTGCCAAAATATAACCAGATCAACTTCTTGGCATTGCAATTAGAACTTCAGTAGAGTTCTCTACTGAGACTATAGAAAACAATCACTGATTTTGCCAGTCTCACTCCAGGCATAGATTGGAAGGAAAGGGATGAAGGCAGCACAACGTGTTTATATAGTTGAATAACATAGAAGCATTGCAACATTTCAAGAAGTCTGGTTATTTTAAACAGAATTTATTAGCACTTTACAATCTCCAAAAAGCTGCTAACTCAACAACATAGCAACTTTCAGGTTTGGATTGTAGAAGTACAGCAGCAAATTTATGTTCTCCTGTTCAAAACATAAACTGAACTCTTCATTTACACCTCACCTCCATGGACAACAAGGAAAGCTGTAAACAGTGCCTTTGCCATACCTAATATATTTTATTGGCTGTGCTATTTATTAATATAACAATAGCAGGTGGAACCTGGAATCAGAAACAACAAAACTAATACCAGTAACCTTTATCTCTAAATGTGATTATTTAGATTCTAAAACCCTGATTTACTGAATTGGACTCTGGACGGCTTCTTACCACCAGCTGAACAACACACATCCTGCCTTGAAATGAGCTGCAAAACAGACTGTTAGACATCTTTACATTCGTTGGCTTCATCTATTCCAACCACATTTCAATTTGGGTTTTTTTGGATCATTTGGGTTTTGTTTGTTTTTTGAGCTCAAAGCTATAGAAATCCTCTTTATGGGATGTTTTCCAAACTCCTACACATTGCAAGCTTGAGGCAAAAACTGCATTTTGTTCCATGCTTCTCATGCTAGGTACACAGGGGGCTGGATCTATGGTAATGCTACAGTTTCAGGATAAGAAAACCTCATTCAAATAAAGCTTTTATCTCTTTTTTCTTCTCTCTCAACAATCTAACTTTCCAAATCACGCCTGACAGTTGCCTGCTCTCTATACTGAAAATGTGGCACACTTCAGGGTATCAAAAACATTGCTAAGCATTTAAAGGAAACTCCTTATGGGTCTTTTTCAGAAGTTAATCCTTCAGGGAACACTTTGAACCTACCTAAAAAACTTTTGGGACTCATTTGTAGTTGCTTCACTTGACTAAACAGCTCTACTAAAGCAAGTGTAACCACACAGGTTTGAAATGGTCCCTTATCATGTAACTGCATGTAACTCCAGTGGTTCAAAATAACCACTGGAACAGAGTGACCAGCTGTCCAGACTCCAGTGGACACCACAACAGGGGTCTTTCTTTACAAAAGATTGGTTGATATACTTCAAAGGAAGTTATTGACAGATATAATATTAACAATTAATTCGCACACAGGATAAGAGATGCCTGAGTTACCAAAACTATTATTTAATTTGTCTTGACACCAAGGCAGTAGGAACTTGCTGTTGTTACTTGGCAGCAAGGAAACTACAAAAATACTGAAGTTGTAAGCAACAGGTTTGCTTTTTACATTAAAAGAAACACACATTTTCCTGACCTGTTCAAAGTAACAAAAGGTACTCAACCAGTTCAAAGAAACTCCCATTACAAAATAGTAATTATTTAATACAGATGTCCCTGTCCCTACCCCTTCACACAAAATACTATGCAATTCTACATGATTGTTACAGGACTGTTCTCAGTCACTGTTGACCTTAATGAAAACATTTCAAATTTAACTTCAGTGCACCATCCTAAAAGAAAACCAAGGCTGAGTTTCATGTTTGTGTAATTGTTACATTCCTCACACTTAGCAATTTATACAGACCTTCTGCACTTGCATGACTAGCAGAAGCTTTTTTCCTACTTCACCAGAAATTAGATTCAGAGTACTGCTAGAGCTAAACCTGAAAACTAGTTGGGGTGGGGTGGGAGGAGGGAGCAGAGAGAAGAGGAAAGACCGCGGGGGGGGGGAACCTCACACAGGTCCAGAAGCAGTAAGGGCAGTAAGGGCCCAAACCGAGTTAGCATCCATTTCTCATTATCTTTGCAATATAAATAGAAAACTGTGAAAGAGCATAGCAAGAAAGCAAAACCTGGGAGAAAAAGAAAAAAAGACACAAAGAATTAGTAGAGTTGACTCAGGAGAATGTTTGGGATGAAATAGGTACAGTCTGGTCTAAACTTGAGTTGAGTTCTTGTAGCACAGAGCGCAGATTTTTTTCCCCTGCACACAATCAACATCTAAGTGCTGTAGTTAAGACCAACAGAGACTGCTGGCATTGATTTAGTTCAACTACTGTTACACACTAGTGCAACACAACAATCGCATCCTTCAAAAGAAATAAGTCTAACCAACTTATAAAAACCAAAATGTTTTCCTTTCATGTATGTTCCTACACTTGGAACAGAACAAATACATTAAAATCTCTAAAACATCCAAAATTTGGAGATATTTCTTGTTTATACTATTAAAAGCATAATTTTTTAGCTGAGAACACCACTTTCCCAAAATGTGAAAAAAAAAAAGTAGCATACACTTCCTACAGAGATTCCAACTTAAACAAGATGCAGTTGTGGAAGGCTGTGATGCATGTTGCCCGCACTAGACTAGAACTTAAGTAAATCTGCTCTTTTCAAGAGTTCAGGAAAGAACAAGATTTCCTTAACCACACTAATTATAACACTGTTACTTGCAACAAAGTAATTTGTAGAGATGCTATCAGTGATTGAGATTGTAACTCTTCACTCACTTCTGCAAAGAACTACATTCCACATCGATTGGCACTGCACATGGATACTCCTCATTGTGTAACTCTTCCTCACAAAAAACCTTTGTTGCTTCATTTACAGAAGAATGCTCTTAGAGTTATGAAATATTACTTGTTCATATGCAGTAAAGCAGACGTTGGTTGATCTGTGGGGTGCAATCTCACACAATATTACTGTCACCAAGTAGAGGCTCCCAGCCAACTCCCGCACAACACGGAAAGCAGACAGGCTCCTGGGGCTTGCAGCATTTCAAAGCTGGTCCTGGCCAACACCAGCACCATTTGCCAGCTGTGCAGTTAAGGGTCACACTGGGCTGTGCTTCCCAAAGGCCAGGCACCTTAAATACGCTGAAGCACAGGGTACATAACCAAAGAGGTCACACGTTCAGCAGAAAAACAGCTCCGAGAAAAAGCAAACGTTGGGTTGGCAGCACTGAAAGTTACAACCATTATACACTGGTTTCCAACAGCACTAGCAAGAGCCTACAGATGAGTGCATTCAAGAGAGGAATGGGGAAAAAAAAGACTATTTCATATTGTCATCATCACTTTGCAAAATAGCTGGAAATTAGAGTTACAGGGATGCTGACGACCAGCATAGTTCCTTTCTCCTTATTGATCCATTTGAAATACCACAACTACTTTTCTTCCTTTCTGTAAGGTAAACCAAAAGTATTAGATATGTGCAGTGCTATAGAAAGTGAAATTGCAGCTTTTCTTGGTAATGGCAGAGGTTTAAGGTTCATCAACACATGAGCAAGGATCAAAGCAGACACCTTCATCAGTTACTCCATTCAATAAACAGCACAAAATCACTGACAGTATTAGCAATGCATCTTTTCCCCTTTCAACTCAGTCAAAAGCATGTCTTGTTTAAAGCTGGCTTTAAAAAAAAATGCTCAAACACCTTCAAGGGGAAACAATAAAATAAATCTTGTAACTGAAGGATGTTAACAGTACACTCATTCCTTGCTCAGTTTTCAGAAGCCAGCAGCAACTAATATATTGTACAGTGGAACTATCTATGTTTCTTCCCAATATAACAATCTAGCTGAAAGAAATCTGGGATACCAGGTGTAGATCAAGAGCTCCTCCAGCTTACTGTGGGCAGTCCACTGCACATGTGACCAAGAAAGAACCTAGCAGCATCCAGCCCACAGAGGAAGTATGGCCAGGTGCATTATTCAAAACCCCAGAGATCTGATACTTGAACAGACCAGTAATACAAATAATCTACAGTTCTGCCTGAGTAGAAGTTTTACTGGCTGTTCTCTTGATATAATCCCAAGAACCCAGACATCCTCCTACAACTGTTTCACAACACACAAAACTCAATAGTGGAGATGGTGTAAGAATTAGCTATTAATTATCTTTCCAATTTACATGTTGGGACAAATAATAACCCTTAACATCTCCACTATCTGTGGAAAGCCATCACAGACACCAATGATACTCACCTGCTCTTTCACTGCAATGTAATTTTGCCATGGGAGAGGGATGCAGGCATACTAATTTTAAAGGAAGTGTAGAAGACACACAGTCAAATTGTCACATAAAAGAATATTTATGAAAAAGACTGCATATATTCTCCAAACTCAGAGATGCACAGTATGTATGTCAGCTTAATTAAACTGCATCTGAGTAAGTTTTTCTTAACTTTTCTTAAGCAACCAGTATTTGGAAATGCTTCTCAGAACACAAGTACCAGAATTTTGTACCTAGGCTGTAATTTCACTTAGAAATGTGCAAAGAATTGTGTTCCACTCAGCCCTGGTTTAAAAACAGACACCAGCACTATGATCTAGTCTGATACCTTGAGTAGCACAGAACACAGAATTTCACCCATCAGCTCAAGGAGTCCCTGATTTCTGTTTACTCTGTTTGCCTACTATTTAAAAAGGCTTATTAAGCCCATTTAAGAAATTCATTTACGGACATCACAAGCCACCTTTTGGTAAATTCCCCAGTTTTAACTGCCTTTAAGGTCTGGCATGTAGAATCACAGAATTAACTAGGTTGGAAAAGACCTTTGAGATCATCAAGTCCAAGAAGCTATGCTAAAAGTAACTACAGAGAAGAAATACACATCTCCCCTTGTCTGCTCGACCTACCCAACTGCAGCTTTCACATCTTCTTTTGAGCTAGGAGACTTAGCACAATATGTCCTACCCTTCCTCCAGGTAAACTTAAACCATGCTTCTTTATTGTCAGCAATTGTTTTGTTACAATTTTTATGCAACTTTGGTGTTTCACTGGAGGTGGTTTTGTTTGTTTTGTGAGGGGTTTTGGTGGCGGTGGTGGTTTTAGTTGGGAGTTTTTTGAATTTGTTTGTCAGTTTGGTTTTGTTTTTAATACAAATGCAGAAACAACCTTTCCTGTATATCACACTATGCTGGCAACCATTCCAAAGAGCTGGCACAAGAAGCAGGCATGATATTCTAGCTCTGGTCTTCACTAGTGACATATACAACTGCAGCACCACCTCCTTAGCATTTTCCTGCAAACAAGGAGCCATTTCAGAGTCCTGGGACTCACAATCAGCTGGTCACCACAAACCTCAATGTCTTTCAGGACCGCCCTTTCTAAGGTATGCACACATTAACAGCAGTGAGCAACTAGTCTGAAGATCTTTCTAATGTTTTCTGTAACTACACTGTAGTTGAAGCTATTCAAGACCAAAATCCCCAAAAGGTCATTTTGAGAAGTTAGTGACTGAAAATTCCTTCTGAGTAGATAATCTCACTTACTGCTACATATTGGACAAATTATTTTCAGATTACCAGTTTCTTTCACATTACATTTCATAAGTTTAGCTATCAAACGTGGGTTTGAATTCTTCAAAATATTTGGAGCATCTAAAAATATTAGGTGGGTTTTTTTAAAGGCATTTCCTAAAGACTTCTTAAAATTTACATTAACATAAAAGGATCAGAAGAGAACACTACATAGACCATTTTCATTCAAATATCACATTTGCAGACCATTGAGGGAATGTGGTGACTTAATAGATCTTGTGTAGCTTCAAGAGATTTTGATTTCTACAGAGATAGATTATTACTTAGTCCATGAAATTAAATTAGTTCTTTTCAACAGAAATTTGGAAAAATTAATGTAAAACTTCTAATACAGTTGTGCATATAGACTCGCCTCCTCTGTGATTTCGAATCACTAGACAATTCTCAAGTAAAAGCCATGACACAAAAAAAAACAAATACAAACTGATGTTTCAAAGCAGACAAATACTACTCTGATACAGTTACAGGAGAGAAGAAAAAGAAGCAAAGATACTTGTGAGGTTCCATGAATTTGTACCTGCAGAACAAGACAGACACTGAATAAAAAAAATCAATATGCAGTTTGACAGAAAGGTGTTACAGTCCCCTCAGTCTCTTCCTGAAAAATCACCTAAAGGGATGGTTCAAACAATCCCATCGCTTAACCTCAGAATCTGAGATTTTTTAAAAAAGAATACTACAGGCTGAATTCCTACAGGAGACCTAATCTGTGTTCCACAAGTCCACTAGTTTATTGCAACAGTGCAAACCTACTCCAGTTCTAACATAAGTCTCTTCATTTCCATAAATGAAGTCAAGAACACAGTAAAACAACACTGTACAACATGAACATTAAAAGCTGGAGCAATTTCAGTCAGAACTTTGCACAATGTGGGAGATTTAACTAAAACCATCTATCTGTTTAAGGTCCATTCTTCAGGTTCTTGTCCGTGTTGCCCCTAAGTCACTTCACTTATTAAGTGAATTAAGTGAAGATACAGACTGTATCTTGTAGTTAATGAGCACATAGGAAAATCCAAGCTGTCTGCATATCCAGAGAGATGCACACTGGCTATGAAAAAACATTTAAAAAGCAACTATTAATATAACAGGAAGAAGGGAGCAAAAAAAGACATTTCTGTATCTAAGTTGCTCAGCTACACAATTGACTCTTCCTTGATCTGAAACAACTAGCAATTACTTTAACCACACTGAACTCAAGGAAATTGCACCGAAAATTTCACTGCTATTAAAAAAAATAAAAACTGTTCTTCATAGAGATCTCACAATTCAAAGCTTCAAAGCTGCTTTTCCCATTATCAAACCTCCCTGCTCCAGTGCCTCACAATTTCACTTATAATCACCATTTCAATACAAAAGCACTAGTTAGGTAATCACAGAAATTAACACTTTAAGTTAAAAGCTAGCTGTGACCAACTTTGATAGCAAGTGCACCTGAGTAAGAGAAAAGAGTACAATTTCATTGCTGTTTCCTCACAACACTTTGAGATAACATACTGATTGCTCATTCATTTCCGATTATAAAACAGAAGAAACCTCACTTGAGTCAGATGGGTCCAGCTATAGCTCAACACCACGATGTTCTGAAGGGAGGTACAGGGGGCAGGGGGAAGGCAGGAAGTCTGTCTCCCAGCTGAACTGAGATACCAACCAGTCTATGACTCACAGAGAACTGAAAGATAAACTTAAGATCAGATCATTAGAGAAAGCTCTGAAACAGGTATCATCTTCAAGATGTAGCTTTTTAGCACTCAGGAATTTCAACTACTTTTATTTTTTTCCAGAAAAAGTAACATAGGAAAGAACTCACTAAATGAGTTTTAGTAGCAAAATACCATAATCCAGTTTTTCAACTGTTAGAGATAAAAAAGCATCATTAGGGTGAGATATAGCTCGCAGATGGTAAAACCTAGAATTAGCATTTATACATCAAATAGCTGCTTAAGTTCCCACTATAATCAATGGTATCTAAGAACTATTCTGCTCACCCTAACAGCACCTATGTTCAGTCAGCTGAACAGCTCTTCAGGTCCAATGACGAGGTCTCTGCAGACTATAATGGGAGCACAGGCAATGAGCTCACACCCTGGCATCTAAATTTAGGTGCTCAAGTCTGTGAGCCAACCCTACAATTTATACAGCCAAAGTACATAGGAACACTGATAGGCCAAACATACACATGCTGTAAGCAACTGCTGGGAGAAGAGTCCTTTAAGAACAACTTTTCCGAAAAAGGACTAATGAGAAAATGCAAGTCCATAAGAAACCCTGCTAATAAAGCATGAGTTAAATTCTTGAACTATATTCCATACAAGTTTCAGTCTGCATGAAAAGCAAATAGTTTCTAGATATACAAAAGGAGGGAGAGATTCTGCCCTACAAAAGTTGTCCTCAAAAATAGCAACCCATCTGAATGACCTCCAGCACACAACTGCTCAGGGAAAACATCTCTCATTCATGACCCGTGTGAGCAGGGAATGGCTGACATGGATTTATCTTTTTAATAAGCATGATAGTTGTGCCACATTTTCCCCAGCTGCCATATGTACGTACATAGCACTGGACTTACAAACTACAAAACTAACTGAAGGTCGAAGGAAAGAAAATTATGTATTCTAAACCAACAAAACAAAAAAAAAAGAAGGAGAGAAAAAAAAAAAGAAAAAACCCCTACACTCCAGAGGCCAGAATCTGACTTAGGGCATGCTCAGACACTACAATAAGACAACAAAGCCCCACTTCCCTGAATTGCCGCAAATTGACCACTTGCTCTTAATCTGTCCCAATTGTGAGATAACAGATCCACTTGTTGACAGAGCCACAGATTGCATCAATTGGTTGCCCATAGAATAACACTGGAACCACTTGTTTGACAATTATGCAGGCTAACATCCTTCTCTCTCGGCCCCTCAGTATCACACAGCCACAGGAAACGACATTCTTAACTCTTGAGATGCCAAGTGTTGGCCTACTAAGGTGTTCATCTACACCCGGCTTTCTTGGTAACCAGGATTCTCCAGGGTAGATGTGACTGGCACCTCTATCTACAAGTCATCCGTTTTTTCTCCTTTGGGTTGCCTGCCACCTCGAATAGGAATGATTTTCAGTAAAGAATCAGAATGTAAAAGCATAGATTCAAGCAGCAGTTACAAGGAGATATGAACAAAATACTGCTGTAAATAACATGACAGCATTATTCTGTCATCTTGAAGTCTCAGAAAAGCTGTTCATTCCACACTTCTTCAAAATGACCACTAGAGCCAATTCTTTCCCTAAACCTTTGATTAACAGAATTTTATTTCCTTCATCTAATACCTTGTCAAGTAATCCCAAATAGCAACCTCTCTGTTAATTTGCCCAAGGACCTAAATTCACAATTATTTTGATTGCCCTGTGTTC
This sequence comes from Calyptomena viridis, assembly GCA_013390005.1. Classification (NCBI taxonomy): domain Eukaryota; kingdom Metazoa; phylum Chordata; class Aves; order Passeriformes; family Eurylaimidae; genus Calyptomena; species Calyptomena viridis. Next base: position 184,300 of record WEIV01015699.1, read on the forward strand.
CCTCTTAGCTACTAGGACTGGCTTCAAGAAATAAACCAAACCAACCAACCAATAAAAATCTCAGAAAACAATTCCACAATGCTAGCAGCACAGAACTGTCAGCTTTTTTCAGTCTTTAGTAGTTACTACTTAAATAGGATCAGAGTCAGTTTTTAGTGAACAGGTGAAGTAAGTTTTGGAATGAAGTATTCCACAACATAATGAAGTGATAGTAGTTAGCTAAAGGCCAAAGTAAGAATAAAAGCCTAGCCAGACATGCTCAATTTCAGTGTTCCTTGACAGAGAGAAACTTGGAGACAAACCCACTTCTTTCAATTTTGAGGGAGGCCGTTCACATGCTCAACATACTCAGATTGTTTAAGAGCTCAAAACTAAAGCAGGTAGGTAGGTAGCTTACTGAAAATGTGGATTTTAGTCCAGTTTGAAGGAATGCTCTATGTCAGTGGGGTCCAGGTCTTGGAAGGCCGGCTTTCCAAATTAGCAAGAAGATTCTGCAGTATGGCAAGTTGCAGGGGCAGATGAGCTGAAGGACCTCCACATGGCAGGCTTCTGGTCAGGTATTCCGTCAGGAACTGTGGCTTTGAATGGGCTTCTCTCTGTGCCTTTATGGTCTAAGCTACTCCAAATTAGACAGCCTTTAAGTCACACTAGATTTCATTTATTTCCTCAGGCACATGCACTTGGGACAGCAAGAGAAACTTAAAATCCAAGTTCACGCTCCTGAATTGTCAGCTGTTGGTATTACTGAAGTATATAGCTGCCTCTTTGAACTAGAGTGCATTTGAGATCAGCTGTGAAATTAGATCAGCAGCACACAGCCAGACTGTTTTGCTGTTTTCATGATGGATTTTCAGCATTGTATAAGTCTTAGGGAAAGAGTGCAATTACCTCTTTAATATTCATATAACTTAAAAGATATGCTGCTTAATAGCAGATTTGTCTGGCCATTCCTTCCCTGCCACTTATTTACTCCCTTGCTTCATCTCTCTATTGCATGTCTTCCTACCTCAAGCTGGGAGAAGAAGTTATTCTGACCTTTTTGGAAGGCCCTAAGATGATGTACTATTTTGCAACTAGGTACAAAACAGTAGATTTGTTTCCTCCATCGTTACTTCTCCAGTTCAGCTTTTTCACTTCACAGCTCGTAGAGATGCTTCTCCAACACTAGAACTCAAAAAAGAGAACACAGCAGGTTTGGCAGCCAATAGAGAAGCCATGGGAGCATTAGTTACTAGAAAACCTCCCCTAAAATTTCAAG
>WEIV01015699.1:193373-203897 GCA_013390005.1 Calyptomena viridis
GCTCTGTTTCTCACAGACTTAATAGAGCTATCACTTCGGCAAGGGAGATTATGTAAACCTGTAGCTAAGCAAAACACTAGAAATAAAAAATTGAAAAGAAAGAAAAAAACCAGACACCTGCACGATGAAAATGAAACTGAGCCATCATGCTGTTACTCCTTTCCTTCCCTACATATATATAACAATCAGGAATAGCAAGTAGTACATCATCCATTTAGCCCATCAGTATTTTCCTGCTAGAAGAATCTTCAGCACTCTGTAAAGCACCTAGCAATACTTTTGACAATTGAAAAAAATTAAGTTTATTTTACATCCATTAACATTATTGTAAACCAAAGGCTACTCTCTCCATCTCCCCAATACAGATATCCTCCATGGCAGGCTTGTCATTTTTTTGCTTTATAATGGAATCATTTTATTGCATGCAAGAAGCCCCAGGCATTTTGTACAGCCCATTACTCTTTGCTGCCCACATTCAGATGGCTAATCTGCTATCAGCCAGAAGCTTGACAGACAAAAGGAAAAGGCAGGAAAACAGCACATGCAGTTGCACATGCGCACACACACACATCAGCTACAAAGTGTTTCCACAGTAGACCCAAGAACTAACAGGACACACATTTGAGTGACAGTCCAAGTTAATACTTCTGTGGTTGAAGGAAGACACAGAAGTTCTTTAAAGGTAGACGAGCTGGGGAAATATTTAAAGGGAAAAAAGCTTCACTAGGATGCCTATTAAAGTACACTAAGACACACATCTGGGAGGCTTCATACAGTAAACAAGCACCTTGGAACTTAAAAAGCCATATTTTTGCTCTGAGAATTTGCTATAGAAGACCTTCAAAATACTTAAAAATATTGTCGAAAGTTAGAAAGATGAAATAAGGGATAAATATAGGCAACTGTAAACTATTAGAACAAGACATTTGGCAATTTTAGCACTTCTGTTTTCTTACCTGCTCAGAAAAGAACTCAAGACTTTTCTAAAATGTTGCATATTTCCTATATGCCAAACTACTGTAACGCACACATGAGCAAAAAGCAAATGCAGTGAGATGATTTGCATACCATACTGCACAAGGAGCTTTTTAATTACTTTTCTCAAGCACTAGACATAAATAAATGGAGAATGCTTGCAACTTCATACCAAAATAAAGAAAACCCCCATATTTGCTGGTGCTCTTAACTACCTTACTTATTTTGTTTCTGAAAGAAAGCATCTTAGTTCTGTTACAGGTAGTACTGGCAAAAATATTTTTTAAGCATCAGATCTACACACAATGGTTTTCACCAAATATCTTTTAAGAATTTTCTGTCAGGATCACAAACCTCTGTTGCGTGTCAAGGTTTTTATTCAACTAAGTCTGTATCCTTCAGAGCTGGAAAGCCAAAATTCCTGTGTGAATTGGCTTAGCACACAGAAACAGTCTGCCACTAGTTTCAGTCATCCACATGCTGAGGTAAGAACCTGGCTCATCTTTTTAAGGTGTCTGCCTGCATTGTGTAACTACCACATCAACTATGCAGGCTGATCCCTGAAGGTGATCAATCACGTGGTGAAATACAGAGAACTATGGCATGTTATGCTGCATTATGTGTCACTGGAACCACTTCCCTTTTCCTATGCCACAACTACTAATTCGACTTTGCTTCCCATTTCTAAGTTATTATTCCACTTTTGTCCAGAGTCTCAGCATTTTGACTACCACATAGAACTGATTCTATCCACTATTTGGTCTAAGTCATATTTAGGGTTCCAGGAATACAGCACATCTGTCAATTTCAAATCTGGAAAAGGTACAAGGTAAGCCTTAACATGAAGGCCAGAAGCTGTCAGAATAGTCTGTTCCATAGAATTAGTCTCTCTGGTTTTAGTATCACACTGTCATGAACAGGAGTTTACCTTGTGTTGCTACAGGGATCAGCCTAGTAAGTTAAATTATTAGGTATGTGTCTACAAACCAAATCTTTACTGCAAATGCAGATTCACACTCAGTAGCTAGAATGTATCAAAATACATTGTTATAACAAGTCGCCCAATGATTTGCTCAGATCTAAAGTTTAAAATTGGCAAGAATATTGCTTTTTTGTTGCCTTTGGGACATGGAAGTTCTGAAATCCCCCACTGAGTCTCACCCTACAGGAGGAGTACCTTTCTCCTTCTGCAGCACTTCCTTAACAACAGCACCATCCCCGACTGTACTCTGCAACCTTATCTTCCTCTCCCACATGTACAAGGTAAGAGGGGAAAAAAAAACCAACTACATTTGCATATGTAATTACGGTGTAGCTCAGAAGTGAACAAAAAATTACTGGAAGTTGAGAACAGATATGCCCAATGACCACACCTTAGTTTTTCAAATGAAAATGCTCTGCAAGGAAGGGGAAGGGACAGCAGCAGGGAAGGAAGCCAGTCATTACAGCTCCAAATCTGCTTCAAAGTCCTTATTCACCACCTCATGCTCTTTGCAGAGCCAACTGTACCTAGGGCCTGCCTGTGAACAATAATGTAAGAATGAATCCAGTAATATTTGACTGCTTCTATTTTGATTCACTTTACCAAATAGCTGTACCAGGCATATCAGGAAGAAAAAGAAAGGCTAGAGAAAGACAAAAAACAGGATAGAAGACTAAACAGGTAACAGGTTCTGAACAGTACCATTTTTCCAGTCTAGGACTTCACACGACTTACAGTAGATGGCTTACAGACACTTAAGAGAAACAATAAAATGGACTAGAAGGCGTGAAGAAGGAAAATCTGATGCATACCTAAAAGCACACAACACAGAAATTCCTCAAGGCATTGAGAAACACTTGTTTTCAAACAGTCTAATTCAGAAAAAGGGACAACTCATCTCCCTTATGTTTTTGCACACTAAGAAAAATTGTTAAATCAGGGAGGGAAAACGTGTTAGAAAAACAAAAAAACAAAAATCCAGCCCTGCTTCTTTGGGTCAAATCTACCCGTTTAGCAAAAAACAATATAATCCCTGTAATTAAGGTCTGATTTTTCTGTTCTTTAGTTTGCCCTTTTTCAGATAGAATAATTTCCCCAAGCCTTTTTTAAAATCATGGCACATTTGTGATGTTTTGCAATTTCATTTTGCTTTCCCCCATATACACACTGTGGACAGATGTCTACAAAATGGAACAGAAAGCTGCCCTCAGTGTCTGTCAGTTGTCTATCAAAGAGAATTTGAAAAGGGATGTTTGCTGAAGTAATGAAAACATTACATATCACAATAACTGAAGGTATGCCCAGCATCACTGGCCCAACCAGCATTTGAGCCTAACAAGGACAGGCACACTAGTTCATAGGTAAAAATACTCTCCCTACCACATCAGACTCTTAACCCCTTTACTTCAAGTGTCGTTCATGAAAGTTACTCTCAGAATCATGGTGAAAGGCCAGGTTCATAATCCATTTATCTCTTCAGTGTTCTTGCCAGCTCCTCCAATGTTCCTGATCTAACGTTTGACCTGTGAGAAGCCAAAGAACAAAGGAGCTTGCAGAAAGGAGGAGGATACCTACATCAAATAAAACATACATACTTAAAAGAAGTATAGATTACTATGCAGTTAAGGAACAGTTGTTTCTTTTCCTTTGATACACTCCAGTATCACACAGGGTTCTTGATTTTTAAAGAAGCAATTTGACATGTCCTTTCGCTGAAGGACTGCTACTCATACTCACAGATCCTAATTGAACAGGATGGAATGTCATCTCAGCACAGAATTTATCTTTTTTCCCCTCTCTCTTCTCAGTCCCTAACACATTCAGAAGAATACATTCATCATTAAACATGTTCATTTGCTTTACATAGCTCTCCAAAAATAGGATCAATGGAACACATTGAAGACAGAGCAACAAGGAAGATGCTACCAAACAGAAAGCAAACATGTATAAGGGAAGCAATAAAGGATGCCCGTTTTGGGGCTTTAACCTTTGGGTGACAGCAGCTGTTAACCAAACTGCTTTGAAACAACAGGGGTAAAGTCCTCATGTCAAGGAGATTGTGACAGCTGGGAATGACAGCTGAAAAGGAGAGAACTGAAACAGGCTGCTTTCAAACATTACTGACTTCTCAAAAATGAGAAAGCATATTTTTAGTTAACTTCTGTAACTCTGAAAAAGCACGTTAAAATAAAAGATACAGTTACATTGCAGTAATGGCATCTGAGAGAATCACAGAGTGAGGCAAAGTAAAAAAGCCTTCCTTCTTCCCTATTGTCCCTTCCGGGAACAAATGTACAAGTCTAAAGAAACCTGGCTAATATGTTCAGCACCAACCACTGAAACATTTGGATCACTGCCTGGCTGCTCCACACAAAGATATCAACTTAACAAGTTTCTTCTTTCCACTCTACCATCACCTATCCTCCCAACATGCAAATGTAAGCTGTCAGGTACTCACACAAGGAATCAGATGTATAGGAAGAGAAGATTCAGTACATATATTTTTACTGCCTGAAAGGTGCTTACATACTGTGGTGGTGGGGGTGGTATTTTTCTCAGGAATACTGAAATAGATTTGTAAAGCTATGCTGCATTTAACTGTAGTCAGTATTTTATCCATCAAGTCTCACTCCTCTTGACTGGGCTCTCCATTTTCCTCAACTGTCCCACAGGAATACTACTTATCTATACAAGAAAGGGACAAATAGATTATTAAATAAACAAACTATGGCTCAATACAACAGGAAAACTGAAAATAACTCTAGTCTTTCTTTACAAGAGGAGGTCACGCAAAGATTTTAAAAGCTGTAATAGGGAATGGTTTTTTAAAATACCAAACTTCTGTTACTCTTCCCAACAACTTAAAAATAAGACACTAGAAACTGGACAAGCAGAAAAGCATATCAAGACTGAGAAACACACAAGCATGTGATAATTAACTCAAGAAATCAACTAAATCAGAATATTAGAGGCAGTGGCTTATAAAAGGTTTCAAAGTCTTGCCAATGTAAATATGGAAGCAGAAAGCATTGCAAAGACTACACACATGCAACCACCTATACAATTCAGTAACAACCCCAGTTGTAACAACTTTGAGGCATCACCCAGACAACTGAGGTCAAAGCTATTTACCACTGTGATCTTCTCATACAGCAACCAAATGCATCACTCTCTGGAAGGCCACCAAGGTGCATCAGAAATCAGATCTTCAGGTATCAGATCTTCAGTGAGAAGCAAACTACTCCCTCACCTATTCCATCCTCCCTCACCCATGCACCACTCATACATATGGCCCTCTGCATTGTGCTTGGGGATTTGTGGATTTTTTTTTTTAAGTTACTAATGGCTTAAAATGGCATTTCCCTCAACAAGAAAGAATCCCTATCAAAACTGATCTGTTGCAGCACTTCACGACAGGAGCTAACCACACATCTTCACTAAATGAAGATACCAGAATACTCTTCACACCCACCTTGCCTCCTGCTGCCCAGGCCCCCCAGGCAGAAGCATCACCCACCTGCACCCACAGCCACTTCCCACACGGCTCCACCTGCGACAAGCAGCTGTGGTGGTAAAACCTACACTTGCATGTGTGTGTCCCAGTCAAGTAGACTTACCAGGTCTGACATTTATTTACACATTTCTGGGAATTTTTTTTAAGGAGGACTTATGCTTTTTTATTTACCTAGTATTTTCAAGTATTAGAAATAACCAGTCGCATGCTGAGGCTCTTCTTTAGTCATTACTGTCACAACAAAACTAACATCTGATTAAATCATCTGTGCCCGGATGTTAAACTCTAAGAAAACAGACCCCTTAACACCCCCCCACATCGCAGTAGAGATGTTGATTTTAACAGTGTAGGTCTTGAGCTAATTTCCTCCTCATGTGTTTTACTTTTGTCTACCCTCACATCACTGAACATAAGGCTTCGGAATATAGAAAGACACCAGAAGACAAAATTCCACTTCTCTGGCACATAATTACATCAACACTGACTACAAAGACAGGAAATATCACACTATCTTAATACCATCTAAAAATTACTAAGCACAAAATTGAGTTTTGCATCTTGCCACTTGTTTGTTGAAAGTACTTCCATACAATAAATATGAAAGAACTTAAACATTTAAACTGAAAGGAATAGTAGCTGCTATATGATAAAACAGTTCTTTCCCTTTAAGGGTCTAGATCAAGCCAACTGCAAGGGTAGTCCCGAGGATTAAAAATGGACTGAGACTCAGTCTTGCTATGGACTTCCTGTGTGACCTTGGGTAAGTCACTTGAGAATTCAGTTCTCAAAAATAACAGGCCTATTACAGCTGCCAGAATGAAGCACCAGTGTTTCTGAGACTACAGATGAAAGCCAGGGTCCTGCTTACTTGCCCAAAACAAAAAAGAAGCTACCTGGTATGAGTTCTTTTGAAAAAATGTAGGTAACAACCACCAAAACTTCAGGAATACCTGATATTCAGGTAACTGAAAGTCCATCTGGAACTGTAGTTTGAAATATGGTAAGAAAGCCTACATAAAACCAGAATTATTTTAATTTTTCAACCTCTTATTTTGGGTATTTGAGTGAAAGCTATCACAAGTAGAATTTTCATGATCTCTAGAGATGCAGTATGTACTGTTAAACACTGGTTTTACAGTCAACAAAGCACACCATATTCCAATCAGTTTGCAGTATCAATTAGTGTTTTTGAAATGGCTGCAAACAGCTAATGAGCTGAAAGCAATAAGCTTATATTTCTGGTAAATAATAATGACTGAATTTAGAAGTAGGGATTCTTAAGAGCCATTTTTGGCCAGATACTGTAGTTCCAACAGTTTCTCTGCAATAGAGAGCTGTTGCTCAAAATTCAGTTAAAAACCCAAACAAGCAAAAAACTCTCCAAGTTTTACAGAAGTTGGTTTTATTTCTATAACACAGTACTATAGAATGTCACAGAAAATATTCAACAGAAAATTTGGACTGAGCTCAAAGAAGTGAAATCCTCAGACTTTTATCTCAAATATTTAATTTGCATGACTTCTATGATAGGGAAGCCCATGTCAGAAGGAAGGTTTCATCTTTATGCTACTTTTCACCAACTCTTTCAGCAGCACATTTATAGAGTCCTACAAGCAAGAAAAACTGGTTTCAGACAACTAACTGCCTTACAAAAAACCTGCCTCAGGTAGTTAATTTAAAACACTCTGCTTCACAACTAACTTGTTAAAATAGCAAGCACTGATTACTGAGAAAAAAAATGAAGATATAATGGCCTTTTTAAGAGTATTTCCATTGTATTTCAGCAGTTAACATTAAAACAGAAGTATTACTTGTTTGTATGAGAGAAGATTTCCTTGGACTCAAACAGTTAATTCTGTTATCCATTTAAACCTGTTCCCCCTGACTGGAATTTTAACTTGGGCTACATTCCACAAATCCCAAATTGCAAATTTAAATTAATGCTAAACATGATACCTATCGTAAAAGAAAGGCAAGGGGGCAAGAGAAGACAGGCACAACAAGGAATGTTGTATCCTAAGCATCACTAACACCTGACATCCTGCCAGTAGTTAACACCTTGGAGCTCACAGAAACATGCCATGCTTTTGCCTTGTTCAAAGGCACTTACAGTCCTTAGTTCTGTAACAATTTCATATAAAATTGTCTTATCTAACAAACAAAAAGATCCAACTGTAAAGCAAATGAATTAGCACTCTTAACAAGTCAATCTACATAAGCTTTTAATAATGAACTCACTATTACCGGGGGGGAATTAAAAAGGCTGGCTCATACCCTCTCCTCACTTATACCTGACAGCTTGCAGAATCTACTCAGATTCATACATTCTTCTTTTTTATCATTACATTTACCATTAAATATGCATCTGGAAACTTGAAGGCATACTTAACATTATTTTCAGAACATCCATACAGAAGGTTGGTATCTTTTTAACCCTCAGGTAAGGAAAGTTTTAAATCTTTTGCTTGTTCTACTTGTCTTGCAGCATTGCTGAAGAACAAGATGTGTCACTTTTAGTTTTGCTGTTTAATAAGAGCTTATCCTAAAATATGAGAGAAGATAAGCAACCAATCCTCAGCCTTCAAACTTAGTCTGAGTAAGAAAACTTTTGCTGATTATTGAATCCATTTGGAACCTACACAGGAGTGCGGCTATGCAGATGACTGGCAAAAAAAGAAAATCAAACATGTCCCACTTTTATCCTCTTCATTTCTCTATCAAAAGAGGGGAAGAAGGGGGAAGAAGTAGATAGGAAGAGAGACTCCCAACAAATTATATGCTTCTGCTTTATCATATGGTTTCAACACTTTGTTAATTCCTTTGCTGTAGCAAATGTTTTTGTGTATTGGCCAGAACTAAGGACAATGACACTGGGTAGTTTTCTTCAGGTAGGAAGTGCCAGATTTCCTAGTAAGTGGAGGCTTTAATGGCAGGGCCAATCGGCTCTTTTGCTGATCTCCTGTAGGGGCCAATAAACAAGGTAGAAAAGGAACCAGCTCTAGAGGTAAGAAGATAAGTCTGTCTTTCCAGCTAGAGTTAATGCACCAGGATGGCTCCCAAACACGGAGAAAGCTGGGGGTGGGGGAGGGAAAGGAAAAAACGAAACACAAAAGTTTACAATACAAGAATAGCTGTGTTAAGTCTAACACTAGACAAACAGAAGAAAAGCTTACAGTATAATAACTCGATGCCATAGCCTAGTATTATTAACTAGCATACTGGATGTCAAGTGCAATCTCTCTCTAATAATCTCATATTCTGTTGGAAAGTGGGGAGGGAACAACATCATTTCATCCTTTTATTTTTTATACTACAGACAAGCCAGTTGCTGATGCATCTCCGCTACGCTCATTCCTCATTAACAGAAGATACTCACCTATAAGAGCCAAGTGCATTTAGAGTCTTAGGAAAAAAAAAAAACACCTCATACTTATTTATTTTAAATATTACAGGGTTAACATTTTTCTAGCTATTTTCTTTAATAAATATTTGCAAGTCAAAAACAAACCCACTGCTGAGAAGTCTTTATTATCCAGAAGCTATTATCTAACCAATCCTGATGCTTCAATGCACAATGACTTAAGTTGGTTTTAATTCCTCAAAAAAAGGAACCAAAACCAGCCTAAACCAAGACATACTACATTGCAGAACTAGTTGATAAAGAGTCAGAGGATTTATATAATAAAGCAAGAGCAGCAACAAGGTCCAAAAGTGATGAAGATGAAAGATACATCTTATACACCTTTTGTTTTCTGTGACCGATACATGCTGCAGACAAAACGTTTTGTGCTAAACAGCCTTAAATCTGGTTTTCTAATATTAAGCACAAAGGAAAAACACTGACAGCAAGCGTGGTAAATAAATCCCTCCCTTGAGAACGAAAGCAGCAGACAGGAGGGGGCTGACATGCATGCAGGAGAAAACTAAACACCATCTTTTTTTTCTACCTGCACAAGTTGCCATTTGCTGCAGCGATCAAGAATCTCTTTTCCCTGTTGATTTCAAAAGCTAGGTTTTCAGAAAATTTCTCTCTCAAGTCATCTGTTGATATGCTCTAAGAGCATGATATTCATACCACCGGATCTTTAAGAGAAAAATCCATTTTCTTTCCTGTTCAGGTAAACATGTTTACAGCTCCTGCACAGACGCTGGGTGGTTCAGACTCACATGTCACACACATGTCGTCAGCAATAAGAAAAGCCCCTTTCTCTGATCATCCACATTTTTAATAAGGTAAAGAGAAAAGCACTTTCCAAACTTACCTTTAGCACAGCCAAATCACGAGCTAAATATAAATATTTACACTAGAGCAAGGAATTAACAACACGAGCGTGCAAACAAAAATACCTGCTAAAAAACGCACAGAGCAAAAAAAAAAAACCAAGAAAACCCTTTTAAGTTCAACGCAACCAAACCAATCCGTTAGCCCCTGGAAAGGCCGTCATTTATCACCACGTTACGCCCCGAACAGTCAGGATCAGAGAGGTGAAGCACCGATCGTGACTCTGATCTATTTCGGAGACCATTCACTGCCTATGAAAACATCTCAGATCGCAGGCAAAGCCTTTCTATCTGTGACCCCGCACAGGAAATGCCACATGAAACCTAAAATTGCCAAGGAGGGTTACAAAATCTCCTGCTTTACATCCTAGAGTCGCGCGACGAGGACCAAACTACTTCTCCATTTTCCAGAAAATAAGTAGAGTGAGTGTTACGAGCGTTTATTCCCCCCGCCGTGTACCTTCCCAATGCATCTTAAAGTAACACACGTACCAAAGCGGGGGGGAACCACCACCCCACGGCAGCCCTTAAGTCTGAAATGTAAATGTAATTCCTTATATAGACTGCAGCAGCTGGTCACACACGCACGGAGAGCGGAGCGGAGCGGGGGCCCCCGGCCAAACCGTTACCACCCATTATTATACAAACAGGTACCTCCGAAGCCAAAGGGAAGGGAAGAAACTTCACCGCCCGCCCCCGCCGCCCGGGCGCAGCCCTCCCTTCCCCACTGCCCCGCCGGGGACCAGCTCTCGTCGGGGCGGGGAGCGGCCGG
>WEIV01015699.1:204710-301543 GCA_013390005.1 Calyptomena viridis
CTCGCCCGACCCCCGGCACCGGCACCTGGCCGGGCGGGCGGGGCTGGGCCGCATCGTGACGGGCGTCTTGCGTTACAGCTCTGATCGGGGACGGACGGACGGACGACGGTGACGCTGTTCTCACCGTTCCTGGGCTTTCCTTAGTCATACTTCCCGCTTTGCCAAGAGGAAAGGTGTATACCATGCCCTGAAAAAACGACAAGGAGAGGGAGCAATTTTTCGCGGATTATTAATGAACAACCTTAATAAACTTAGTAAACTTGGATAATGAGCTTAATAAACTTATTTAATGTATTAAAAATTAAAACGTTATCGTCAAATACTTGTATTATTTATTTACTCTTGCTTTTCACTTCAGGCAATAAAATCATTTAGTGAGTTTGCTTCTAAGCTTCGTTATTTCTCTCTCTTGGGGATTTTTTCCCTTATCCTGGGCCGATTCTGTGGAATTAATAGTTCTGTGCTTATAGGGAATTCTTTTATGTGACCAGATTAAATTCCAGTGAAAGCATTTCTGTTACTGGGATACTTCCAATAAGAAATTGATACACTACAGAACTTTAGCTATTCTCCATTGTGTCAACATGCTGTAGGTTCACATTCTGTAACATATCACCTCATTTCACAGAAGCGGCATAACAAGTCTCTAGAAAAGGAACTATTGGACCCTGCCAGTTTGTGGGCATACCTTGCATCTAGAGCTCCCCCAAAAGTACAATCAGAAGTGGTTAGAAAAGAAATATTGGGCAAAAATCGATGCAGAGTTAGATAAAGATCTAAAGGGATATCTTAAAAATTAGTTGTACCCTCAGAAATATATGAGAGTCTTCAATATGGTTACTAACATGAAAACAGTTTTGCAGGTACGAATCATTTGTCTGGTATCTCTCAAAAAAATTTGGTAAATTTAGGTGTATTATTTTTGCGTGCGTATCTTTACTCAGTGTTGGCTGCCTGCTGACTTCAACATTTTGATAAGGATCTACCTGAGAATCATAAGGATAAAAAATAAAACAGTACCAAGTGTTCAATGCTTTTAAATTACTCCTCTTAGTCCATCAGATTTGGCATTAGATGGGAGTACTTGTCAGCAAAGTTTTGAGTGAATTGCAAGGTTTAAGGCAGGCTTTTGTTTTTAATTCAACATCCTTGTTTGTCAAGTTTTTGTGCAGAAGATACCTGTCACTGTGAAACTGTTTGCAAATGAGGACTTGAGGTGCTTTGGAATTCCTGGATGCTTTTAATCATTCTGTGGATGGATTTAACCAAAATATCATGTACAGGTTTTCATGCTGAGTTTTTAGTTCCTTAAAATTAATTCATGTTTTTAGAAGGCAGTTGCAAATAAAAAATAATCTAAAAATATATTTGCAGATTTGTAACAATATTCCCCTGCGTGTCCGCACAAAATTCCAGGCCCTCCTTAAGCAAATTTGAAGAGCTTTTTTTTTTTGAGTTTTGTCACTTTTAACCTCTGGATAAAATTCTTGCCTCTTCATTTCGAGCAATTTGTTTCCTAACAGAATGAGGAGAGAAACAGTCACCTGGTGTTTGTTGTGCTCCTTTTCCAATAGCCACAGTGTCTGTTTGAACTGTAGTCTCCTGAGATTTCCGAGCAGCTGGGAGAAACTGGTGACAACTCCTGCTGGCCATTAGTTTCTGAAGAGCAGAACTGAAACTGGCAGGAGCATTGGTAGCTCTGCACTGCCATAGTTTTGATATTAATGAAAAGAGAAAACCAAAGCAATCTTTGTATATGTTATCTTTGATACCAAGGAGGACTGGAAACAAAAAAAACAAACCGGAGGATAGGGTGTTTCATCAAGTTATTGATGACCCCAATCACTATTCCTTGTGAAAGGTATCTCATTCACAACTTGTAGGTAGATGTGGGGATGGGTTGGTATTTGGGGTTTTCGTTTTTAAACTTTGATACATTTAATCCAAACAACTGGGCACTTGACATCTTGGTATACAAAATCCTCATTATTTCCTGTGCTAAATTAAGGATGCAACCACTGTCACAATTTCTACGTGATACTTTCTTCTAATCCTGGGTACAAACCCACTAGTTAAAATTCCTGCAATCTTTGTGGAGTTCTGCAGTATATGAGCACAATGTATATGTAATTTAAACTGGTTTGTGCTGCAAGAATGGAAAATCCTGTTTTTCTTTATGGTGCACAGCTTTCAATGCAGACATTAATTAATGTTCTCTTTTGCAAAATCTCTGCAAAGGGGTATATTTCTGCATCCTCCTAAATGTGACAGTCTTAAGGAGGAGTTCTGAGACAGTGATCATCTATAACAGTTAAATGGTCTCTAGTAATATAATCTATATGGGAATTTAGGCAACCTAAATAGGCATATTGTTGATATGTGAGACTGCATAGCTGCTGTACTTCACCTTTTTTGAAATTTATTTCCGTTGTCTGAAGACAGGAATTAAAATACACTGCTGTATGGATGTTCAAAAACCAGCTAATGATTCTTATAAACAGTTTTTCCCATTTTAAAAATGCTCATGTATGTCGTGTTATGATTTATGATCTCTGAAGTATGTATCATTAAATAAAAGCAATCAGTCCTCTGTATGCCTACTCCTTATTCTTGTTTATGAAATGAAGTTTCACATTCTGTCTTGAGTATTGTAGATTTAATGGTGTTCATTTAGTTTAATGTATTTAGAATTACAGTAGAAAATGACTCAGTGTATTGTTTCTTGATTCATTTCTGGTTTCTGGAGATTCTTTTTTTTCTCCTGATTTCCAATAGTGAAAATAATATTTCTTGGAATGCCAGTTCCTAAAATTTATTTTTCAATTGATTTTTTTTAGGTTTTTTTTTTTTAAATACATGTTTATTCCTGTATAGAAATTGTTGTTGAAAGATTTGCTAGAAGAACAATGACAGAAACACACAGCTTGACTGCAACTAGCTGAGGAACTAATCCTGAATAAAATTTTGGGTTTAGAGATATCAACATAGAGGTTTAGTGCCCTTTCAGATGGTCTTCCAATTTCTATTTATGCTTCCAGATAAATCTAGTAAGTTTTGAATGTGTACCCTGTGATGTTGTGTAGTCTCAAAAATGGCAAAGCTGCTTGAAATTTGCACGTTCCCTTAGAATGTTTGCAAATTTTTATCATGAGAAATTACCTTTTTTTCACTTTCCTCATCTTATAATTTTGTTTTCTGTTTCTGTACTTTGCCATGAATTTATTTGCTCAATTGAAGCTTAAGGCTGTGATGTCTAATAAATGGTCATGTCTTGCACAACTTGAGAAGACTGTACCTGCTTGAAAGATGCAAGTGAAAGGATGTAAACTGCCATAAAGCATCAATATATAGCTATAGATAGCTGTAATGACTTGCATATATGCAATTGACTTTTCTAAATCCTTCTTGTTAAGAAAAAGTGTTTGTGAAGGTCACAAAGGTCTTCAAACCCATTTTGTTTCTCTTGCTCTCTTTTTGCCCTACTTGTTGCATATTGCTTTTCTCTTGAAAGCAATTAACCTGTGCTGATACTATGTCAGGTTGGTATGCTGCATAAAATAAATATACTAAAGCATAACAAAGACCTACTGTTCCATTCTTATGCTAATTTTAACTTTCAGTGTGATCTCTGTTTCAGAGCCTTCACACAAGCAAAAAATTATTTGAGACGAGGAAAAAACTTGAAAAGGTCATTTCACATTCTTTATCCAAAAGGCAAATCTTGTGTATCCAAAATGGAATTGGAATGCCAATTTGGGTATAAGTGGTAGACAGTGAACAGTTGTGATTTTTTTTGTTTGTTTTCAAAATACCTGGAACTTAAGCTGAGAATGTTTACTTCAATACTTCATTTTCGACCACTAGATGCAGTAGCAAAATGCGTATCAAAGTACTAATTTTTGTTTTAAATTACATGTGAACTTGTGACTGATCAAATTACACTTGTAGTGCAGTTAGATTACTCGTCTTTATTAGTAGCACGTTTTCCATTTATCTTTGTTTATGATGACTCTGCACAAGTGTTCTTATCCTTTATGTTATCTAATTAAACACTAATGCACTGTGAATATTTTCCCATATGGTTCATGTTTGTTTCCTTCTCTAACTTCCACTCTATTTCTAATTTAGTTCTGCTCCCCAGCCCTCTTGCCATTTGCTGTCCCACAGTTTTGCACAATTGCTCATTTGGTTTGTGTTTGGGGTTATTTCCTTTGTTATGATATCTCTATAGCTGGCTCACTCAGCTCTTTAATTCCCAATTTAAAATTGATTTCTTACTTATTTCATTGTATATTCCTCTCATTCATACTTGGGAGTTTTAGTTGCTGAAACAGATTCTAATGTTAGGCATTATTCATTTGTTATCTCTCGCTTGTCTTGGTTTTTTCTCACTGTAAAGTGCATAATACTTCTCCGGGGAATGTTTGTTAATACATAAAAGGAAAGCTGTTGTGTTGGAGCTTGCAGTGTGTCTTTTGAATATACAGAATTAGCATAAAGAAAAACAGATAAAAAAAAAAAAAGAGTATGACAGTCTACCAAAACAAACAAATAGACTTCAACAAATCATCAGTAAATGCCATAAGGAGAAACATAGGTATTTTAATGGTTATTTTTGGGGATGTGAAGTGAAGCTTTGATTCACTCGGCACAGCTGATCTGATTCTCAGATCTGGCAAAGTCTGTCTGGTAGTTAGAAACATATGGTGTTAAAACTCACAATAGTATGTTTGAAACTCAGAGGCGTAGACCAAACTTGTTGGAACTAAAGAACTGTGTAAAATTCTAGTGTAATTATAACTGAGTTTAGTTTATTGGAACAGTGAAAAACAGTTCAGTGCAAGAATGTTCATGTGTTTCTACAGAACTGGAAAGGGATTATGATTCTCATGTAAGGCTATGATATCAAGAATTTGGGGTTGCAATATCAAAAAGGAAAACCTAGTTTGGATCCATCCAAACAACAAAGTTTTCTGTTTTCCCTTCTGGAAACAAAAGCCTAAAAAGATTTTGTGTGGGATCAAAAAAAAATGTCTTTTTTTACCCAAGTATTAAAGGCCTGGGTTAGAGCAATTGTTACAAGCAGAGCAGGTGGTCCAGGGGTTTCTATGAACTAAATGATTTGAAAATTCCCTTTATTAGGTTCCCTGTTCTTAATGTGAGGCTTGAACAGAGATAGCTATGGTGGTCACTACCTTAAATCCCTGGGCTTTAGATACTATAAAGAACTTTCATTTTCTCTTATTGATGCTGACTGAATACTAAGTACCATAAGAAGGACAAGAGCTTCTGTACCATCATAAGAGAAGGACTTTAAAATACTCTCTACACCACTTAGATAAATGTTCTGGCCATTAGGTTATAAACTTTCTTTAGTTCCATGATTATTTTAAGTATTTTATAGGAACCAAAAACATTCATCAGTACAGATGAAGACCACCTGAGTTGTCTTTCAGAAGGTGTCTTTAGATCATTGCTGAATGATGATGGTTCAGATTTTTATTAGAAGTGGATGTAATCTAACCTTGGTTTGTAATATCCTGGATGAACTCAGTGACTACTGGGATTTCATATTAAAGATGTATTACATCCAATATTTCATCCATGCAGGACATGTTCTGAATAGCCCAAATCCCTCCAGACTGCCTTCCTAGTTAGTGGGGACCTAGTCAGTGGAGCCTGGTACACCTCACAGGCACAGAAAGGGAGATGATCTCCAACCCATCTCTTACTCCTGACATCAGTCCAATCAGTGAGGTATGTTTTCCCGTCATGAGATGGTTGGAGTCTATGGAGATGACTTCATCCCTCTGCTCTAATTTTCATTCCCAGTTTTGTAGGGTGAGAAGTCCTAGAATTTGTTGCCTCACCTGCAACTGATGTTGTTTTTGCCAAATATATTAGGCACTGTTTAATGACAAGGCCATACCAGCTCTGTGGATTTTCACATAATGTACCATATATCACACAACACCAAAGGCAACAAAAGCACTTGTTATGGCACAAAAAAAAAAAAGCTTTTTTTCCTTTAATATTTGAAATCCAGAAAAATGTTTATGAAACATCTGGGCAGTCTTAATATAGACAGTATAATTTTGCAGAGACGTATAATTTGAAAGGTCAAAGTTTGTCCCTGCAGCTGGATGTACTTGTATTTGGATTCATCATTGCAGCATCTTACAGAGAAGGGCAGAAGAAATTGGTTTAATTGTTATGAATAATAGTACTTTGCTGCCATGCCATTTGTTCTAAATAAAATCAAGAATTTCATGGATTCTTTGCTAATTTTTGGTGTAAGATGAATTTGCAAAACGGAAAAGTTCCTCACTTAATAGCATTCCTCACCATCAGTCCAGGACTATACCTAACTTGCATGCTTCACCTTAGACTGCTTTATCTTTAGTTGCTGATGGCTTCATAAAGACTGCTCTGCTCCTAAATAGTGTTTATAGACTCTGTAATGTTTTTTTATTACCATTGTTGCTTGCTTGAATGTTTATTCCAAAAGGTCTGAAAAATCATGTTTGCAACTAGAGTTAATTTCCCCTTTGAAAGGTACCTTATGTGGAACTATTTTTCAGACTCTTTTTCAAGACATTTTAACTACAGTCTAAGCTTAAACTGAGTCAAATCACAGTCACATTTTCTATTGAACAGTAGTGTACTTCATTGATTTTACAGCCTCTGTTACTGCATTTTAAGGACACATGCATTGCTTGGGTCTCCATTCTCCTTAAACTTATGCATACTGGTATGAGTCCTAAGCAAACTATTTGGGTGCTGTTTTCTCAGCCTGTTTTTCCTGTGGAATGGTGATGGATAATTCTCTGTTTATTTGGGCAAGATTGAAAGAAGAAAAAAGCAAACAGACCGACCTGTCCATTGCTGTGACTACCTAGTCTGAAATGGCAAACTCAGCAAACAGGACATTCTCCGTACATAAAACATATTATAGACACAGTATCCAACCAGCCAGGAGTCACCAAATATACCAGAGCAAAACCTATGGCTAAACTGAAATGGAAATATTTTATGTAAATTCATCTGTTTGCTCTTTTACTTGCTACTCAACTGCTGTCTCTCATGTCTTAGTACACAAGTACTCACAGTGCCTTTCTTCATTAGCTTTTCTTACCTCATAGAACATTAAAAAATGCAAAACAGTTTTAGATAACATTTGTAGTGTATATCTGTTATTACATTGTATCTGTTTGTATACACACATACATGCAGAAAGCTATTTTTAAAGATTAGGAAGGTCACAAAGTCATGGGCCTTGGCCTAGATTCATGATCCCTTTGTTATACTCACATCTGGCTGCCCCATCCCTCTGCAAGAGATTACTTCTACCACAGCTGAGGCTGCTGTTCAAATCCCCATGTATTAGCAAACTGAAAACAGCAGCAGTTTGAATAAAAAAAGTGCTACACTGGACCAGCAGCTGCAGATCTTGTCTTTTCCCATTTATTTGCCGTGGCTGAAGAGTTTTCAGTTGTAGGATCAATGCTCTTTTCAACTTCTCCAGCCATATCTGGTATGGATGGCAATATTACGAATGGAAATGACAAATGCTTTTCTTTCACTCGCAGAGTTTTAATTTATCCCATACTATGTTAGATACTTTACCCCATCTCTTCCTGTGGCTTGAGAAGGTGTGCTGCTCAGCAATGTGTTAGTATATGTTTCCTCCTTGTTCAGAATAGTTTCCAAATCCTAATCATGCAGGTTATTCCAACCCCACTCTGAAGACAATCTTAGAATTTCCATGGAAGACTATCCTGGTAGATGCTTACATTTGATTTTGACTTGCAATATATTGCAATGCAATATATGGAAGGTCATACATCGTGTCAGACACATTTCATTCATCAAAATCGTTTTGCCAAATGCTTTAAGAAAACAGCCAAACTGGGAAATTCTTTAACCAAGAAGAGTGTTCGAGGATTCATTTGGATTTCTTGTTCCAACAGCCTCTACTATAATAATAACTGCCAGCTAAAGGTGCACATTTCTGCATCTCTGGGGGACAGTAGCATGGGGGAGTAGTAGAAGAGTAGCAGAAGCATTCCAAATAATTTTTATTTCACTTTTCTGGTCAGAAAAGATTCAGGTTTCTCCAAACCTTTTGTTCTTCCCCATCAGAATCTCAATAAATTCATCAGGAAGCTCTTTCTTCCTCAATTAAAAGAATGCCAAAAGCATTTAATTTCCCTTTTGCAGTCCTACTTGGATCTAAATCTGCATTTGACATTTCATGCTACACTCAGTTCCAACAGATGTAGGCTCTGTGGCCTTGCAATTAGGTAGTATGTTAAGTGATATCTAATTTTAGGATGTGCCATATGGCTTTCCCTGTAGTCCCCTAGATTGTGTATGAAAGGTGAGCATGCTGTTTCATTACAGAGATCCATCACTTCCTGAAGTCATGGGAAGGCTCATGCTTTTTCAAGAAGACACAGTGTTCCTTGGACCACAATCCATCAGCAGGCTTTGTAGAGCCCTTCCTACCTCCTAGTTAAAAATATGATCTCAGAAAGAAAATATAGGGATCAGATAATATCAGGACATTGATCTGGAGCCTGAGAATTTAAGTTTCAGGATGATGATATAGCAGTCATTTTTTCTATCTTTCCTTTAGAAGATGCTATTTGATTTTAGGGACTAGTAATCTCCAATTTTTAAGTTGCTATTAATTCCAGTGAACAAACTTGTCTTCTGTTATCTGACCATCCAGGATCTTTTTATAAGGAAAACACCACTCTAGTATTAGAAAGTATATTTCAGCTTGACGTATTTAATTGAAACATATTGAAGAAAGATGCAAACCAGCATCAGATGAAAGCTAAATTCCTCTGTTAGATGCTATGTGAATATAACCTTCCTGTCTGAAGAGAATAAAAAAAGTTTAAGAAATTACTGGCTTAATGTTATGCAGAAAACAGTAAGGAACAATGACACCATCAAATATAATTATAATAATAAACCACACAAATATTAAGATATGTTTATTATATGTTAAGACACCTTAGACGTTAAGACGTACATCGGAGAGAGTGTCAGGTTTGTTTCCGTGCCTCTCCCGTTAGGGGTTAGGTCACATTCCCCAAGGCTAAAGGTAATCACCTTGTTATCATTTTCCATTGTGAATATTTCAGTGCTGCTCTGTCAATCTCTAACCACGTTTCCTAAACACAGTCCATCTGACCGATTGTGAGCCACTCTGGTTGCTGGTGCTGCATCTGTCGTTTGGAGTGTATTCCCTCCTCACCCCTCAGCACCGCTTCTCCGATTGTTCCCGGAGTGAGAATATACAGAAGGCACTTAAAGAAGAGACAGAGGAGGCTGTTCCCTGGAAATCAGGGCTCTTTGAGATGAACAGAAGTGGTTTGGCCAATGCCTTACCACATTCTGCTGAGTCAAGTTAGCATTAAGAGAATACAAGTTCTCCCTGGGGAGTCCCAATTACAGCTGAGGATCTTAGGAAGTTATAGAAGGAAACAGAAAGGCTGGAGTGCTCTTATAATGTCTACTTTCAAATACCCAAGGAAAATACAAGGAGGGACACCTTATTCCAGAACTGCAATTGCCACTCAAGTACTGCAATTGCAGGCTCTACCCAGCGTCACTCCCGTCGATTTAACCCACAGGACTCTATTGGAGAAGAATTTTTTGGGTGATCAATTAATCAGTACCAAGTCCCTACAGAACTATCTGTAGTGGGCCTTACTACAAGATTTGCCAGCATTAATGCTGTATCTTTCGTACACACAGCTGCTAGTGCTTTGTGTCCATTTCTTCTCGTTTAAATTGATGTACATGGCATCTGACTTTTTTTTTAGTATGTTTAGTATTTTGCTACAATTTATATAATTGTAAGAGTGCTTCAATGTAACTTTTTCAGAGTAATTTGCCTGTAGCTGCCCTTCAGGAGCAGTAAAAACTAAAAAGAAGTTATGGTCCTTTCTTGGAGTGACACAGCTGAAATAAATCCATTGCCCAAAGCTGAATGGTAGGCAAATTAGTCAGGAGTCAGCCGTGCAGAGGGATGAGTGTAAGTAGGTGTCACTGGCATACAACCGGCAAAGCTGCTCATGAAAAGGCAGAAAGAATCAACAAGAGGAGAAGTAAAAACGTCCTTTGGGGAGAAAGTCCAGCGAAAGAACTTTTTTGGCAAAGTGCTGGCTAAAGCCAGGCTTGAAACGGCAAGCAAAGCAAATGCATTCTAGTATTTAATTCCCGCTTGCTTAGCAGAGCCATAAGCCAGAGGTTTCTGAAAACTCTTCCGATGTGAATTTGGCAGCCAACAGCCTCAGGAGCAGCTCAGGGCCCAGGAAGGGATGCGGGGTGGGTGCCCCTGGCTGGCACTGTTTCCCTGATCCCTGAGCCCCAGGACACCCCTCTGCATCCCCTCCCCCGTCCCATTGTGTGCCTGGGGAAAGCACCATTAGCGCCCCATTAGCAGAACAAGGCAACCAGATCCGGTTGGAAGACATCCTACAGCATCAGCCAGTAATTAAGGATCCTTAATTAGGAAGAGCCTTGAGGCAGGAGGATGACCTATGTCTGGGAAGAACAGGTGGGGCTGTAAGTCAGTGTCAGTGGCTTGAGAACTCGGGTTGGGTTTTGTTTGGGTTTGGGTGTTTTGGTTTTTTGGTTGTTGTTGCTTTGTTTTGTTTTGTTTGTTTGGGGTTTTTTTTTGGTGGCTTTTTGTTTTTTTTATGGATTTGTGTCCTCATTTTAATTATATATATATTATATAATTGTATTTATTGATTTATATTCCTAAGTGGTTTAGAATGAACTGCTTCAAAATAGTGAAACACAGATGAAGAACAAGAGAATTGCCAAATATTAGACTTAGTAATCATTCTCAGAACTTTGCGTACAAATTTTTGATACACAAGGTTACAAAAAAAAATAACAAAGCTGTACCTGTTAGTGGCACATCAGAGAGACACGCCAGAAAATTCTCTGAAAATGAGCAGTGTCTTGACTCTCTCAAAGTGAAAGTCCAATGGAGTAT
Organism: Calyptomena viridis; assembly: GCA_013390005.1. Lineage (NCBI taxonomy): Eukaryota > Metazoa > Chordata > Aves > Passeriformes > Eurylaimidae > Calyptomena > Calyptomena viridis. Next base: position 215,734 of record WEIV01015699.1, read on the forward strand.
GAGCTTCGTTTTCTGGCACACAATGCCTTGCTTTCAGCCATCTTTTATGCTTCATTTTTGTTTGTCCATTTTCAGATGTAACTTATCTCCCCTGGGTGGAGATTCCATCATTTCTGCAAAAACCGTCCCACTGCACATTCCATAATAAAAAATATGCCACAACAGGTTATATTTAACAAGGAAAAGAGGAATAGAAAGTGGTACATCTGCACAATGAATATACTATAGCATTGAGTTGGAATTTCCTGACTTCACTAGTTGCCTCAAAATAATAATGCATTAATAGAATTACACTCAGCTTTCTGCTTTTAAAAGGAAAATATTTGAAAGCAAAAGTATTTTCATCTTCCAAGTTCTTCTGGCTCTATGTGTGAGATAGTGGAAATAACACAGGACTGTGTAACCACAGCAAACAAGTGAGGTGGGAATTCTGTAACTGCTCAGCTGGCCCGAAGCAGAGAGGTAGTGAAGCCTGGATTTTTGATCTAACAGGTGAAGTTTCTTCCCCCCCTCAAACTCCATTCATTTCTATAGAAGAAAATAAAATTACTCTGTTGTAGACAGAACTGGTGGTGACCTACAAGTAAAGGTGTCTGACATTTCCATTATAAGAGGCAGGATTTAGTTGGCTGTAATTTCAGCTGTTGGTTTAAATTTTAACTGATTAGACACGAGTTTCCTTTGCTGGCTAAATACTACAGTCTGACTTTTTTGAGAGGGATTCAGTAGAGAGGGAATGGAAATTTCAGCAAAATTGTTCATCAGTATCTATAAATCAAGTAAGCAAAAATACATGGTTTTGACCACATACAGAGGCTCTATGTTTTAACCTTGCTTAAAATTTGGCAAAGAACTCATCATCTAGTTGGGATATCTTTTCTGCTTTCTGTGGAGAGTCTTAGCTGATACACAGACAGTTCAAATTTACCACATGGATGTCAAAAAAAAAAAAAAAAAAATCCATCTACTTAAGCATGCTCCAAAGCAGGGACAGAATTAGATCACCAAAAAACACTTGATTGATCCACAAGTAAAAATGCCGAAAGGCAGCAGAAATATGTACGTATTTAACTTCCCAGCAATTTTATGTTTAGTGGGGCTTAGCTGGTGGAATGTATATTTTTCTTCCCTATTTTACCAGTAAAATTCCCTGATACAGACAGAAATCTGAAGTGCAGACTTTATTCTCTCTCTTCTAAATTAATTTTGTCTTTAACATCACTGTAAAACCAAAAATGTGACCACCTGACTCACTGACTTCTTCCTAGGTGTTTCTCTGGAAGGTATAATCGGATGCTTTTTGGATACTGGCAATTTTAACCATAATAATAAAAACATTGATGATGTGTAAAGATGACATAATTTGGGGATCTTGGTCAGTGAAGATTAATCAACATACAGCACTATGTCTTAGCTCCATTCTCTGTTAAGTCTGCTTTTAATATCCAGCTCATTGCTAACAAACAGGGATATTATTCATGTACCATAGTTAGAGGCTCTGGTTCTGAAGTAGGTGCTGTACCAAAGTTAAAATCTCTTCTGCTCTTCATTGTCCACATATTCTCCCCGTTATTTTTTTTTCTAGCATCAATAAGATTTAAGAAATAAAAGTTGTAGAACTTGAATTACTACTGGTTAAAAAAAAAGGCCTTATTAATCTTCACAAAAGCAATGCCAATCTTCTGTTTCCATGATTAGAGAGTTTGTTTTCCTTCACAGGTTACTCAATATGTCAATAATTTTAAATTTTGAGGTTTGACACTTCACTCTTTTCCTGTGTGAGTATTTGGAAATAAGTTCACAAACCAGCAGGTTTTAAATGAGACATATTGCTCCTGTTTTAGAAAGAGCTCTTAGAGCTGGGTGTACTGGTCACCAGATGCCAAGGGGCCTGATGGACAAGCTAATGCCATCATTGCCGAGGTTCCATGAGAAGCTGCTGGATACTGGGCCAGGCCCTAGGAGTTATCTGTCTTCTCCCATTTAACTTCAGGCTTAGAGCAAGCTTGAGCAGCTTTTCCTGTGGTGAGCTTAAGCGTGGGATCAGTGCAAACACATATGTTCTTGTGGCTTCGTTGGACCTAGAAAATCTGGTGGGAGTGTATATGAAACTTAGTCGTGATTGCTGCAAGCTGTGAGCCTGACCAGGGACACTGCAGAGCTTCAAAACCTTGTTGAAGACTCGTGTCATGGTTAATGACATTGGATATGCAACTGGTTTACAGCACACTGAAATCATCCTTCCTATATAAGATATGGAAGAAAAAGCAACGTGAACTGTGACTTTTTTGATGTACAAGTTTGACACATTGCTGTGCCCTAAAATCATCTAGGAAGTTTTTTATTTGGGTTTTTTTTTCAGACTAAAGATGTAATACTGATTTTCAGTAACTAAAAATTGTGATGTGTAGGGTGTTTACAGGTTCTAGAAGCTAAATCACTACTTATGTCTACCACTTATGTGGCACCTACCTACTCCTTGCCCTAGTATTTAGCTTACGGGGAAAAAATGTGCTGGCATAATTTTTTCCCATCTGTTCCATAACCTCTGATATTGAACTCCTAAAAAGCTCAAAGCAGACTAAACAGGCCACAGTCAAAACAGTAAGGTTGCTTTTCATGCATTCTTTAAATCAGATGTTTTAATTATAGCTTTTAGTTTGTTTGCTAATTAGAAAACAGGTCCACAATGTGGTATCCATCTTCTTCTATTTGAATCAATAAACACAAAAGTCATGAGAAAGGGACCTCTTCCCTTCAGGGAGTCTTTTCTTGTTAATGTTGACTCAGGTTGTTAGTGCTTATTCTTGTCTCCTTTCCTCTTCTGCCTACTTCCCAGTCTTTTCTCTTTCGGTTCCCTGTCTTGTTTCCCTGTGTGAGATCTGTTGCCTTTCACATTAGCATGTATGCATTTGTCCTTTGTATTTACCTGCTGCATCGTGAGTGTGCTGTATTTTTCAGTCTGCATTGTGAAAGTAAGGTCTTTACTCAGGCTGAATGATGCTTTTTAAGCCTATAAAAATTTCGAATGTGAGTTTCACTGAAAGTGAAACAAGAGAAATACTTAATGTTTAAATAATGAATATGCACTTTTAAGTAACTTGCAGACTTGTTTGATATAATCCTGAAGGTTTCCCTCCCATATGAAAATCACAGTGCTGGCTGAGAAATGAGCACTTCATGTGCCTGTAGCTTGATTAGATTGAGATGAGTTACTAAATGGTCTCATGTTTTTTTGTTTGCTCTGTGCTTTGGATGGCATAGTCAGATTTTATAACTTCTGTTTTATGGTTAGCTGAATCAAATTCCTGCAAAGACTTAACATGTATATTTAACTTTATTTTGGTTAACTGTCTATGTAAAGATTTTTTAAATTTGGGACCATGGTTTGTTTCTTCCTGGCTGAACAGACTGCTGTAAATTTCAATAGGGCAACAGAAAAGTCCCTTAACAAAATTCGAGGAAGCTTTTAAAACAATTATTTGAGGACGTACTATTTAAAATTAATGGCATCAGGTAATGGGTTATTTTGAAATAAAAGATATCTGAATAACAGTGACCTGATTTTCGAGTGTTTGGACTTGCTACTGCACACTAGGAAATTCAGAAACTAATTGTAAGGGAGCAAATAACCAGAAATTCAAGTGTAGCCAAATGCTGTGGTGTTTAAGGGATGTAACTGCCTCTCATTTTACTGTGAGTGCAGGATATACTGTGTCCCTGCATACCCTAGAGACAGATTGCTTGTACTCCATATTGCTCCAGTGTGTCAACTCTGAAGGGGTTCTCCCACAACCTGGAAATAAAGAAAGGTCAGTTAAAACAAATATCATAAAAGGAAATGGTAAATTTTTTCAAATTTCAGAGGCATTATCTATCTTCAAATCCCCTCACTAGACCTACATTAAAATAATGATCACATCCCAAATATAGAACATTTGAACTATCTTTTTCCAGGCCAGATGTGCTATGTTATGTAATGCCATTTTAGGGTGATTGCTGGAGCTTGGAGTAAAAGGAAAATTAATGTATTGTAGGTATTGCTCCAAAGAGAAAATGTTATAAAAAATTCTATAAAACTCAAGGCCTTGAGCAAAATATTTTAGCAAATGTTCTACACAGAGCCTTGCCTACTCACAGGCTGAACTCTCCAGCAAGGTACAGTCCAGCCACAGGCCCCAGAGCTTAAAATAAGATGCAAATACACTTCCCTACACCAGTCCACTTTACCTGGATACAAAAGCATTGTCAGTCCTAAGAACTCTTTCCTCCAGGGACAGCACATTTCTAAGCTAAATGCACAACAGCAGAATTTGTCTCTGTGTGCTTTTCAAAACCTATTAAATAAAAACCATCCAAGCAAGTAGTTGTTGATACGTATGTGCAACAGGCTTTCCAGAAATTCTTTGTAAATAGAGCATCAATGTTTTCCACCGCTCATAGGGAGAAAATCTGCTGAGTTCAGACCACTGTGATCAATCCACATTGCAAAGTCACAAATAGAGAAACAAAGCACAACCGCTGTCCATTTTTTGCACTGCGGGTGCATTGATCAGAATCCATTTTCTTCACTGCTTCAGACTCAATTCTCAGGATGATGTGCCAGCATCCCACCTCCATCAGTTGCATAGCTGTCCCCTGTCACTGCAGCCAGAGACAGGACAGCACACTTGCTGCTTGAAGCATTTCATGGCTGTGATCTCAAGCAGAAGACCAATGTCTACACAGAGCATTGGAGAGGAAATTATACCAGGGGAAAGGCTTGGAGCATCTACATTAAGTGTCTGAACATATAAAAGGAGCATACCACATGAGCCACCAACCTCAGTTGATTTGGGGTGCATTTCTTCTCTTTCAAATCTCTTTTCACTGTGAAGAAAATTTTCTTCCTTTTCAGGCATTCTGTAGCGAGGGCAAAAATAGGAACCCAATTAGGCCTGGCCTCTCTGCAGGGAGGAGAGAGCGGGCGAGGACAGAGGGGGCTGTGCTGTGGTTATGCCTGGGGCAGAACCTGCACAGGAACTCGCTGTCCCCGATGAGAAACGTGACCTTTAGCGACTCACTTGTTCTCGGAGGGGTGGCAGAGCAGCTACACTCAGAAAGAGCAGCGGGGGAGACGGTATCTGAGCCCTGTTCCCTGAAGTGCTAAGCCTTACAGCGTTTATATTTTAGGCAACCTTTACTTCCACCTTGTAGACTCATGATGCAAGACAGTCTTTCCCCGAGCTATTTAGGAGAAACCTGCTTCCCTCTGGGAGAGGGACTCAGCAGTAAATGAATAGCATTTGTAGGCTTTAAAGTGCCCCTATGGCTTCAGACTCTTTGTGAAGCTGACTAAGAGGTAGGAATAGGCAGGGATAGGTAGGTGGTTCAGGCACAGCAGTTACTGGTGATCTGCCAACTCTTCTTGCCACACACTCCATCTCTATGCTAACTGGGCCAGTCCAAGATCTCTGACTGGGCCTTGGGAAGGCTAATGTGCCTGCACAGTTCTCAAGTGTTGTTCAGAAAAGCCAGCATGGTTTTTCAAACCTATTTGCTTCTGTAAATGTGTCAACCCATTACACATTGCTATAGTATTTCTAGATCTGTGCCTGTGTTTTTTCCTTTAGCATCAATAACATCAATAGGAGAGTCTTAACCATATCTCCTCTCTGGCTTTACTTAGCAGGGTTATTTTTTTTCTTTTTAGTCTCGTAAAGTAGTCTACTCATAAAATAAACTGCTTAACTTCATGGTCTTGCTCTGCACCTACCCCAATTCAACTTTATCCTTTCTGAATGTGAGCATTCCAGTTATTCAAAGGATTTCAAGAGAGATGTAATCAATGCCTTGGACAACGACTTGAATTTATCTTATGCTTTTATTTTCAAATGCTTTTCTGTATCCTATGATGATATTTTGCATCTTATAATCATGTTTGGAATTTCTCAGGACCACACTGACTTGGCTATGCTCATCCTTATGATCAACCAGCAAGTTCACGCTAGTCTCCTTCCTCTGTTTTTTCCATTTCATTCTAGTTATTAGTTGATATTCTTGATCTCATGCTTTTTACTTTTAAGTTTCTGTTTATTTCTATTATCTTACTCCACCTTCCTGACTTTTTCTGAAAAAAAAAATTGTTATATTCATAATGCCACTTTATCCTCCTTATTATCCATTGATTTTCTTCAAGACACTGGTATTTTATGTAAAATAATAACGTAAAACTCTAAATAGAAGAATTGGGAGGTCTTACACTTTTTTGAGTTGCATTAATTCAGGTAATCCTAGACATCATGTGCCTGCTCACTGCAACAGGGCTGGTAGCTTGTGGAAAACAAGTGTTGCAGTGACTGGTAACACATACAGAGTCTGCAGCTCACAGAGGATCACTGTAGGGAGTTTATGCTGTTGATTAAATGATATTGTGCACAGTCATCAAAAATGGAGCTTCACAATATTTGTAATGATGTGCTTTGTTCTAATCTTTTCTTGCATGATATCAGAGGAACATCTATTTCTAGACAAAATAAATGTAAATGGATATAACTGAGCCTGACAAAGTTACCAGGCTTTCCAATCGCTGGAAGTAAGACAAGAGAGAATATAAATTCACTGTCTTGTTACCAATAAAATATTCAGAAAACTCACAGGTGGAATATTTGATGCTTTAGGGGCTGGTACATCAGGTCTCTGAGTGGTCACATAGCAGAAACAGCAGTGATCCATGTGTTCACAAAGGTGGGTTTGAAGAAGTATTAGAGATTTTATAGCAGCATAAATATAAATAAAGGAGAAAGCCAAATGTCTGAGGATGAGTCAGCCAAGAGGAGAATGCATTTCCTCATAAGTAGGCTGTTTTGCAGATCACATTGAGACTTCCAAATCAAGATAAGGCTACAGAGTCTGTGCTTGAAGTTTTTAGAAATCTTTGATTAATTGCTAGACCATGATATCCAAAATGTCCCTGCTCCCTTCTTTCTTTCTTTTATTCAGCTTCTATTTCTCTAGATTTCTATACTCTTTTCCTCTGTATTTTTTCTCTAATTAAATATAAATAAAAAGGACTACATGTTCTGTGCTGTCACGATACATAACTTCTCAGTAGCAATCCCAGATTCACTAGTAATTTTAACTGACAGCATGCAATTAAATAAAGATAGAAGGTTTATAGATTTCAACTATGTGTCTGCATTTCTTGTCTTCTGAGTGTTTTTGTTTTCAAAGTTAACCGTGTAAATCGGGACTTTTTACATGTGTACATCTATAAATATTTCTGCTTTTCTATCTGATCAGATTAGTATTATTTAGGTCACCTCTAGTCAAGCTATCCGTGCTGGTATGGCAATATCAGCTAGGGGAGTGACGGGTTTGGTTGGTTGGTTGTTTTTTTCCTTTATAACTGGGGAAAGGCTGAGTTGAATGTGTAGTGAAACTAGAAGGATCCACACCAGGACAAAAAAAAATTCATGCTTTTCCTGGGAGGGCTATTTTTCCGTTGGGTAAAGCTCCACAGGTGAGATTAGTCTTTTTTTTCTTCTTCTTCTTCNGCCGGCCCTTGGCGGCCGCCGAGCCGATGTGTTTCCCCGTGTCCTGCCAATTCCAGGCAGACAGACCGGCCGCGGGAACAGCTGCAGAGCAGGAAGCGGACCCAGAAAGAGCTGGAAACTGAAGTTGAGCAGCAGCAGTGGGGACAGAGGATGCCTGATGCAGGCTCTGCTCCCTCGACCGTGTAACAGATTCCCGGTGGGACCGTGGATGCTCCACAACGGCAGCGATCGCGCTCCTGCTGGAACACTTCTGTGCTAAATGTCAGGAAGCAAACCTGAGTGAATTCACCTACACTTAAACAGGCGAAAAACCTCAGGGCACCTCACGGCGTTGTAAAAAACCCCCAAAACTATAGTTTTCACAAAATAAAATCCAATTATCTGAAAGGGAAATTTTCTTCTTTAGCCTTATAGCGATTTGGCTTTCTGAGTAGAGTCTTCTTTTGTTATCATTCTTCATTTCTTATGGAGGTGATCTGCACTGTCTCCCCTGGAGACTGGAAACAGTCCCCTCAGTTCTGCATGGAAAGCCATGCTCAAGGCCACTTCAGCTAATGCCCAAGGCCACGGCAGCTCCAGGTACACTTTGAATAGAAGAGGATGCTGTGAAACAGGAAAAATTGATTCTGTCCCGGGTACTATTCACATCTAACTTTGCAATTCTGCTTATTGTTAGCAGGAATACTGAAGACAGAGAAAACTTAGTTTATACTATTCTGCTTCAGAGCTCTGGAGCAGCCTATGCCACTGCNCTCTTTCCAAGTGTGTGTCCGGTGCTTCCAAAGGCTGCGGGGCTGCCAGCATGGCTGCGCAGCGCGGCTCTGCCGCCAAACTTCCTGCCGGAGCCACGGGCGACGCTTCTCCGGGGCAGCGCTGCCATGGATGGACTTTGGGAACGAGACGGATCCTTCCACCGCCGCCGGGGCCGGGAGCGGCGGGTCAGCCGCGGCGAGCGGAGGAGCGGCAGNGAACAGCTGCAGAGCAGGAAGCGGACCCAGAAAGAGCTGGAAACTGAAGTTGAGCAGCAGCAGTGGGGACAGAGGATGCCTGATGCAGGCTCTGCTCCCTCGACCGTGTAACAGATTCCCGGTGGGACCGTGGATGCTCCACAACGGCAGCGATCGCGCTCCTGCTGGAACACTTCTGTGCTAAATGTCAGGAAGCAAACCTGAGTGAATTCACCTACACTTAAACAGGCGAAAAACCTCAGGGCACCTCACGGCGTTGTAAAAAACCCCCAAAACTATAGTTTTCACAAAATAAAATCCAATTATCTGAAAGGGAAATTTTCTTCTTTAGCCTTATAGCGATTTGGCTTTCTGAGGAGAGGCTTCTTTTGTTATCATTCTTCATTTCTTATGGAGGTGATCTGCACTGTCTCCCCTGGAGACTGGAAACAGTCCCCTCAGTTCTGCATGGAAAGCCATGCTCAAGGCCACTTCAGCTAATGCCCAAGGCCACGGCAGCTCCAGGTACACTTTGAATAGAAGAGGATGCTGTGAAACAGGAAAAATTGATTCTGTCCCGGGTACTATTCACATCTAACTTTGCAATTCTGCTTATTGTTAGCAGGAATACTGAAGACTGAGAAAACTTAGCTTATACTATTCTGCTTCAGAGCTCTGGAGCAGCCTATGCCACTGCAACCTTCCTATTTTGTCTGCATTCAGTCCCTTTTAGCATCAGTCCTGCTCACTGGGAATTTGTTATGAAGTAAAAGCCTTAAATGCAAACTACTTCCCAGGCCAGTAAGAAATATTTAAACACTTCAGGCATTCAGTCTGTGATTCATAGATTTATTTATAAAACTGTTGATTTTGGGACACTAAACCATTGCATTTAAGCTGCAGAAGTGAGTCATATTTGTGGGAGGTAATTACTACCAGAAAGCACAACTAACTTTTGTTAGGTTTCTCTGTAAAATGTCCACTTATGATCTGCAACTACTAAAAATAACACATTTTGTTGAATTTCAGCACAAGTTATCTTTACAGAATTATGTGGCTTTATACATGTATTCTGTTCTCCTGACATAGGAAGGAAGAAATAAATGACTTGCATACCTGAGAATTTATTTGGGTGTTTTATGTGGACTGTCCTGACTAGGTAACTAGTTCAGCTTGTATGGTTTTCAGGAAAACCAAAGACTTTGTGGTAACTTCTAGAGAAAAGCCATTTAGCATGGGAACAACTGTAGCTAGCACTTAAAAGCAGTGTCTGGTCATCAGAATGGTCTCTGATTTCTTGTTTCATCCAAAACCACAATAATCTACTCAATTTGTTCTCTTTTCAATGGTTAATAAACCTTGAGAGCTGAGAGAGTTCCAGATGTCCAACACCTGCAGAAGCTACTTGCAAAGCCAAAGGGAACTTTCTTCATTATCCTCAGTCATGACTGAGGAATTCAAGTTTATTTAACTTGTGGTCACTTAGCAGCACACCCTACTAGCCTATGAGTCAGATGGTATGCCACCTATCCCAAAAGAATATCCTGCAACTGGGTTCAGAAAAACAATGTCATCTATCCTGGTATACTAGGCTTTGAACAGCTTTTCCCATGTCAATCAGGGAGAACTTAAGGTGCACCATGACCCCAAGCAGTCTTTCATTGTTAGAAGACTAAAAATGGAATTGCTATCCAGAATTTAAACCACAGTGCTGTGAATATCTCCTTCCTCTCCAAAACGGGCAGTTACAGAAGAGACCTTCCTTTAAGAACTGCAATTACCTGTGTGTGTGATTTGCCAGAATCAGGTAGTGTCTGCTACATTTCCCAGGAATCTTGTGTTCAGGTCACAGTCAGAAAGTCTTTCTCCTGTGTTCCCTGCTTTTCCAAAGTGAATCCAGCTCCCATGAATTCCATAGCCTTGGTGAGGCCATGGGGTCAGAGGTATGAAAGATGAGACTTGCACTTTCCTTTCCATGGCTTTCTGAGGAAGAAAACAAAATATTATCAACCTTAGCTATGCCCCTTTGAGCAGGTCCACCCTTTTCTACACACGGTTCTTGGACAAATAATCACTTATTTTACTTTTCCTGGCTTTTTTCTTTCCCCCCTGGGATCGGCTTTTAATTACCAACTAGCTCTAGGCATATGTGCTGCACTTGGCCATGGCAGTGGGGCTAGTTGCCAGAGGGTTTGTCCACATCAAGTGAGCTCACTATGCTGCTGGGATGCCTCTCTGATGTACTCAGGAAGAGAGAAGAGCAACACTCAACCCACACTTGGAGACAGCACATATAGAGGTATGTCAGCTGGTAGTCAGGAAATGTTAGGGCTGTCTCTCATCAGCATTGAAGTGGACTTGGGTACAGTTAATGCTTTTGCCTTTACAGGCAGCGGTAAAATGCTTCTCCCACTTCCTCGATCATTTGACCCTACAACATGACCTCTTTGTCTTGTTTTTTCCTCCAGCAAACTATTGCTCTGAGGTATGTTGAGCATCCTCCTGGGCTTTGCTTGTATGGTGCTTCTTCTGGGCTTCTCCCCACTATGGTCACACCATTTTTAAGCATAGTTAGTTGATACAGTCTCCTGTAAATTACTGCAACTAGAAACTCCTTTGTGGTATGTCTCCTTCTCTAACCAGAAATACCTTGCCAGAGCACTGAGGTGACCAAGCCCACATCTTGTACCGGAAGAGATTTACTCCATGCCTTCCTGCTCCTCTAACCTTTTGACTTTGGTAAGGACAGTCTATCTTTTAGCTTCTGCCAAGATACTTTGGCCTGATTTCAAGAAACCGTAAGAAAGGCTTCCTGCAGACAGACAGAAAGACAGACAAACCGATAAGTGCATTTGGATACAGAGCTTGGGCTCTGCAGTCTCTGGTTTATGTGTTTGTGAAGAAAGTCAGCATCATTTTCAAACCAGTTGCTTTCAGTGATTCACCTTCAGGACACCTAGAAGTGTAGTGGGGATTGCAGGGATAAAAACTGGTCATAGATTACTCATAAAAGAAAGATATTTTAGTAGAATAATTTAAATGTTAGCTGACAATCTGTTTGCCGAGTTTTAGTTCAGTAGAGTTGAAACAGCCAAGTTTTTAATGCCAACAATTGAGGTTTGTAAAGGAAATACCAAACCAACCTGGTGGAAAAAGAGGCGGACATTAAATTACAGAGCAAAGACTGCCTTTGCTTTGTAGGAGGAGAAATAAATAAATTACAAAAAAGAAAGTCAGTTTGAGTTTTTCAGTTCAATTCCTGTGCCTAAGCAGAAAAGTGTAGGACTTATCAGTAATCTCTGAGCTCAAGTGGACACACAGCAAGCTGTACAGAACTGTTGGTGAGGGGAGCAGGGAAGGGGACCGCTACAGGGAAGTGTTGCACAAATGCTCAGTCTCATCATGTAAAGACTTAAAAAGAGCCCAGACCACAAATTCTTGACTGCTCTTATTTTAGCAAGTGCCAAAAAGACTTCAATGTATACGATAGTTTTCCTTGGATACAATATCAACAATATATCCTTGTTGTTGAACATTTGTGTAATTTTTCCTGTATAATGTGTAAAAGCATGTTCCTGAATTCCTGCAGCAGCAGGCCAGCTATATTCACTCTGAGACCTATCTTCCATCCAAGAGGCATTCCACTAAAGTTGGAGAAACTATTCACTGCGTGAGAACTGCCAAGGCACACTGGAGCAAGGAGAGCAAAATCTTTTCCTGAAATATTATTTCAGTCACTTCAGATTTATAAAGGATAGGAGAAAACATTGTACATTGCATGGTAGACTTATTTGTCTGCTCCAGAAGGCTGAATGTATTTCATCCAGAAATGACAGTGGTGCCTGAAAAACCACTTTTCTGTTCTTTCCCAATTGTCCTTTTCTGTAAAATAATTTTTAATAAATTTTAGATAAATACATGTTTTGCCACATGAAAATATGTAAATTTTGAGGTGCAGAGGAATATACAGACTATTATTACTCTCGCTCAATCAATGCACAAACTTTGTAGTTTTAAGCTACTAAATAAAACCAGAGATAAGGTTTACTGATTAAATGATCTGCAACAGCAGGAATACATTATTTAGCTTTCCTTATATGCTCCTTGCTAGAGGTAAATGAGATATCATTGCAATACCATTCATTTTGTTACAGCTCTGGCTGTGTCAGCATTTACATCGCAAACCTCTTCCAGGGGTTTATAACTCAGCCATAAAATGCACGCCAGTCTGAAACTTGGCATGCAAGGTCTCAGTCTGGCAATGAATTTATTTTACAAAAAGTGAGGACAATGCAGTATGTGTTTGGCTGTATCTAAGTTACAATTGTTTAGATTTTTAGTGACAGGGCGGGCTGCACAGCAAAGCTGGAGAAGTATCCACCTGCCTGACACATTGCTCCAGCCTCACCCTTTTAAGGTCACCATAAAATCTAGCTATGTCAAAGCCTGAAATGTTTCATGAAGTTTTGCATGCTGCAGGGAGTTTAATTCCAAAGCAGGAGTTTCAGAAGTGCATTGCACTTCTCCAGGTAGCACTGCCACTGCTCCCACTGCCAGCAGAGCTCAGCCGAGCTCACAGACAGCTTTTCGTGGTTCATAACCAAACCCCAGACCTGCTGTGACGATGAGTAGTGGTGTCTGTTTCACCTGCACTTGTACCTTCATTCTCAAGACCTGACTCGTCTTTCCCCTTTTCCTCTCCCCGGGCATCTCATCCCACACCACCCACTGCAGCCCATGGCTGCACAGACAGCTGGGCTGCCTTCCACTTGGCCAGCCTTTGATTTCCCAGGAATCACATAGGAAAAGGTCCTACAAATGGTGGAGCTGTTAAAGTCACCAGATTTCATGTTCATGGCTGAGTTTGCCATGCCCTCCCCTTGGGTTTGCTGGGAATGTGTGGTGTTACAGTCCCCAAGGCCAGGACGGCGGGTGATGGGGAAGCAGTTCCTTTGCCACGCAGCCACAAACCTCCCCAAAGTCCCCACCCAAAGTTTCCAAGAGAATTCCTGGCATTATGACAAGGCTTTTTTCTTCTACTAGTGCTGGAACATAACTTGGGTGTTTACATCCTTGGATATGCCATAAAATTACCACTTCCAAAGACGTTAGTGTGTTAAAAGGTGAATACTGCTAGAAGAGCAGGCAAAGGACCTTTTTATGGAGCACATCTACTCTCTGCTCTTGCTCTGTGCCACGCCTCAGGTTTTCTCCTTCTGTTTCAAGAATGTGTTTTGGCTCTCTTTCCAGCCAAACTGAGGAACTGAGTGAGGACTAGCCAAGTTTACCAGGTTTGATATATACTCACTAACCAGTAATTATAGAAACCATTTAAAACATAAAATGTATACTAATATATAGATTTTGAGTGCTGCTGTTATAAACCATGAAAGAACATGCTTTATTTAAATAGAAATAGAAGGGCTGATGAGATTTTATCTAGAATCCATCTTTAAGACAAATATATGAGATATAGTTTCCAAACATTAATTCCCTTTCATCTCATGATATTTCTTTTTGGAAAGCCTCAGTCCTTCAGGTTCTCTCTATTTCTGCACTGCAGATGTTGGAAGATCATGATATTGATTGCATCTGTTTAAAAATGAGCTGTTTTCCTCCATATCTTTAATCCAAGTAATACAAGAGTATGCTTGGGGGAAAGAAAATCATAAATGTGGCTTTGAGAATATACACACAAAAGCATAATATTAATAATGCCATCATGTTAAAGTATAACTCAAACAGACACATAGTATTCTATAAAATCAATTTAAAGAAAAACAGACATGATGTTCTGACTTATTTAAGCCAAAGTTTGCACTGGATATTCAGAGTACATTTTGCCTGAATTGTTCAACTATTTATGTCATTTGGAAGGAGATTATTTCCAGTCTCCAGCAATGTAACTGATCTTCCAAATTCACTGACAATTTGTATCATAGAAATAGAATCTCAGTGATTAGGTGGTTAAGTCACTGAAACAATGAATTCAATTAAATATTTGGACTCTATTGTAAAATACATGTAAACTGGTAGTCAAGCTGTTTTGCTGTCTCTGAGGAATATTAAGAAATGGGAAGGGAAAAAACCTTACTATTATAATATACAAACTATCATTACAAGGATTTGGGGAGAAAAGTAGGCAAAATAAAAATGTGATTCAAATATTAAAACAATTGAGCCAAAGCTGTACATTGCATGTTTTCAGAACTCAACAGTGTTACAGTGATGTACCACCTTCCTCCTGAATGCAGGATAAGACTGTGTTCCACTAGGGCTTTTTCCCTGCAGAGAAGGCATATACATTCTGTGAGAACAGCAGAAACATTAAGCAAGCATGTTCACTCTTTCATTGGAAAAGCAGGACATTTTTATTGTAATAGTTCCTTTTTTAAAAAAAAGCTCAAATAGCTAAAGAACGTATTGTCACCAACTTCCATTCATGAAGGAAAATGTAGTGGAAGCATCCACCATGCAGATAGTGTCTGAAATGCAACATTAGCAGAAATGTTGAACCTGTAAATCTAAATAAAAAATATTTTTATGACAGCAAAAGCAAATCACTCAGAAATCTTGTAAAAGATTTGCTCTGATAAATTGTTAGGCTGAGTCTGAAATTGGAGGAGGTATCTCTTTTGCTGTGATGATGTGGAGACAAGATGTTTTTCTCAGTTTTGAAAGCCTTGAAATCACTGGCAAAAACAAGAGAACGAAAATACAGGTCTCAAGTGATAAATTCTATTAAAAAAAATAAAATCTCATGAGGTTTTTTAGAAGTTTTTCTATGAATGTATGAGATCAGGAAACAGTCTCACATTTTGAAGAAAACTAATTTCTTTTTCTGCCCAAGGCTTTTCCCGTGCTGGACTTAGAGGTCACATAAAACTGAGTTGAAATGAGTGGGCTGATTTTCTGCCTGGCCACCGAGCAGCTGCAGTGAGGGTCCAATCTCTTCTCTCTGCCCCACAAGCAGGGCATCGATTCCAGTGCAAAGAACTAGTGTCAGAAGGATAAAGTCTTGTAGGTTTTGTAACATAATAAATCCTTGGTTTTATCAAGACACCCAAAGGAAAGCCATCTGGGCTGTGCTGGTTGCAATTTGTGTAAGACATCAAATCTTAGCCACCAGCTAAGAACAGATTTAGATTGCTACCAGTCCTCAATATGTGAAAGATTTTCTCTTGACAGTTCTCTGAGTCATTCAATTCTACTACTTTGTCTTTGGTCCTATTTAGGAATGGTGTATGTAAATTACATTAGTTTACCTTACAGTGGTTGGCCCTCTCTCTAACATCTGTAGGCCCTGATTATCACCTTGAAAATCACATTGGCTAACCATTGAGGGCTGCTACCAGGATCAAAAGTTATCACAATTTGCTAACACTCTTTCATCCATCACCTATTTATGGTTTCTCATTTACTCTCTGGTCCATGACTTTTGAAATGTTTATTTGTCACAGAACTGCTGTTTAAGCTGTGGTCCTACCTGGCAGAAAGACAGTGCTGGTTTAAAATTATTTTATACAACAAAACAAACATAGGGCAGAGAAGAGAAAAGAGCTTCCAATTATTATTTTCAAAGTTGCCAAAGACCGTTTGAGTCCAACTGTCAGGCTTTTATTTTAAAGGCAATCTCACATAAAGATTGCCTTGTGGGAATTTTCAGTGACACAAACCTAAACAGACACTTTCTTCTATGATTCATGCAAGTTTTTGAAAAAGTTTGGGTCATCAGCTAGACAAAGGTAATAAGCACCTATCAAAAAGATACCATCATCACCGTTCATTCATCTTCAGACTACAGTGAATTAAGCTGAGTTTGAATGCAAATGCCTTGAGAAGGGTAGTGCCCACATTCCCAGGAATCAGGTCTGCTGGTGTGATCTTCCTCTGCACTCCTTCCTCACAGCTCCAAGCTCGCAATGACTGTAGTCTGTATGTTCACATTTCCACCATGACAATATTCACACGGTTGCACTCTGCGTGACCATCTGTCCATAACTTTCTTAAGAATATAGAAACTAGCAAATGGGACCAGACTCAGGCCCTTCAGCCCTCCTCCTGTCCCTGGTGTGTTTTAGGGGCCATGTTAGAGGCCCGTGGATAAAGGGGCAACTATGGAAATAAACTCCTTGGTACCCTCCCATTTTATAACAATCAGTATTTTAAGGAATTTTACAGTAAGAAGTTCAGTCTGGGGCATTGGGATCATCACTCATACATGTACATGTCCACTATGATAGTCTTCAATTTCAAATAAATAATTTTTTTTTCACTCAGCTATAGTGAGTTTCACCATTCATAACTTCATATATTTCCATTATAACCATATAAAAGAGAAATAATCTATTTTCTGAAATTGAGAATCCTAGCCACAGCAGGTTCCCTCTACAAACACTTTTCCAGACCTCTGATCTGCATCATACATCCTTTATTTTTTGCAGTTCCACTGTGTACTCTCTGAGATGAGATAACTGGACCTGCATGCAGCATTCAAGAAGCAGGAGCACTGAGGACTGATGCAATGGCACACTGGTTTCTGTTCTGCTCTCTGTTCCTCTCCTAATAGCTCTTACAGACTGCTTGTCTCTTGGGCTGTTGCAGAGCATTGCACTGCTGTGCTCAGACTTGACTGTCTCAGAAACATCACTGGATTTGAGGGACATGGGCTTGTTTTTTGAGGCAGTGAATCTCAGTGATTAGGTGAACTTACTGCGATTGCTAATTTCAACTAAAAGTCATGAGGCCAATAAATGGCTACAGATACAGCTCTCCATTGTCACACTGAGAGCAGAGCAGGCTTTGCTAATAGAGTCATAGGTGAAACACAGCTGTCACAATTAATCTCCGTGCACTGGCGGGTAACTCTGACCTCCTGGGTGGAACAGGAAGGTGCATGGGAGAGAAGGGTACCAAAAATTTGAAGGAACAGTCCATTTAATGCTTTAATTTCAGTTTTGACAATAGAGCAAGGATGTTCTTGCTTAACAAGTAAATATGTGTTTACTGGGAGAAATGGCTTCAGATTATAATGCAAATTTGATCCTGTGAAAACAATTTATTAATTTTATTTGTTCAGAGAGGTTTGCAAAGGTGGTGGAGCCTGTATCCTTGACCAAATCAGCCTATCATTAACCAGATTTTACCCTTCAGCCCTGTAAAAGAGAAGGGTAAATATTGCTCAGTCTCATTTTCTGTATTCCCAGCGTTGCTATTTCTGTATCACATAGGACCTCCACATATATTTAAAGTGCATATGCTGAGAGGAGCCCTTTGACTCTGCCCTTTTTGTTATTTCAGTGTTCAGGAATGAAATACACTGTTTATGTGATTCTAGGTTTTGCACTTGTTCATATGCTGTGTATACTGTTCATAAGGTGGGTTTATAAAATAGAATGACCTCAGCCACCTAGTTTTCAAGCCTCAGGTCCAGCTGTTGACACAAATCCTTCAGTCTCAAGCGCATTTCTTTCCTTGTGCTATTGACAGTTTTTATTTTAAATATTGTAATTTTTTTTCATGTTACTTAGAAAAATGCATAATAAAAAATAAAGAATCCTGGTATTCAGCCTTCTGCTTTACTAAAACTTTAGAACTTCCTTAGAGGCCACGATTTCTTCCTTCCTTGTTTATTTATTTTTCAAAAATATGCCTCTAAGAAGTTGTGGTTTCTCCTCATTGCAGAAGACAGACAGAACTCTATTAGTTCAAGATACCAGCCAAATTCTGCCCTAATACAAGACCTCCAATACATCTGGAGTGGGACTTGCAAGCATCTGTATTGCCTACCTGAAGTACACACAAGGACTTAGTAGATGTAGCTTTTACTCTATGAAATATTTATGAAGTCCAAATTTTGTGATGTCCCAGCATTGGCTTCCTACCACTCTTCCCCTCCATCACTCCCTCCCCAAGGAAATGTTGTTTAATATTAAAAAAATTATACTATGACATTTGGTCCTAACTTGGGAGGAATTAGAAATCAGAAACATCTGACTTTTTAATCTGTCATTTTATCCAATCATCTAAAGCTTTCTCCTCTCTTATCATATAGGAATAAAACATTCTTCGCCCTTTTCTTATCACTTGCTTTTATTCAAATAAACATTCTCTTTTTTTTTTTTTTAATTATTTGTCCCCTGAGTAAAGAGTTGAACTTTCGGTTTTTGTGGTTCTCTGCTTGTGAAATAGACTCAGATTACCTTGGAGGAATGTTTTAATAAAATTAGTGATTTCAAGGTAGGAGGTCGTGCAGGTAGGAGGTCTTGAGCTAGACTCTGGATATATGAACCTGCTTGGAAGTTGGGTGAGGAGAACAGCCTGAAAGGAAGAATATTTTGGAGAAGGCAGTAAAAGGTCAGTCTGTGTGCACATGGCTTTTTTTTTTCCACAGGTGCAACATCTTTGTATATCATTGCTTTTATTTTCCCAGCTTTGGCCCCGACACTGGATATGTTCTGTTAAAAGTTTGTAGGATTAACAAATAGACTTCAAGAGTAGATAAAGCAGGTAGAGAGTCAGTAGAGATACTTTGAGTAGGGGGCAAGTGGGAAAAAACCTGAATGTTTGTACAGACACATGGCCATAGCCATGAAAAGACGAAACTGGAAGTAAAGCTTTTTTATTTACTTACTTTCTCTTGCTCTCATCACACACAGGAAATAACAAGGAGTGAGTGAGACTTCAGCAAGGAGTAATGTTCAAACCACAGAACCAGTGGATAACAGTGTCAGACAAATAGCCTATTCCAGGCAGATGAGAATACCCAAGAGGAAAATAAAGATTTATACTACACAGATGAGAAATCTGGCATTGTCTATGAATTTGGAGACATTAAATCTTCTCCAGTTAATGACAGGATCATTTGTGAGACATGTGCTTCCAGCTTGCAGGAATGATCAGTGAAAGAAACAGTTCTAAACCACAGATACATGGCTCAAAATAGTGAGGGCCACTAAACTGTCTTGGGGAAAAATTGACATGAGGGCAGAACAGATATGGGACACTAGAGAAAGCTGTCTGTCCTCTCCTGCACTGTCTGGAAAAAAAAGTATTCTGGTTGTGGGTGCAACCAGGTGAATAGAGCACTATTGAGCAGCAGGATTAGGTGGAGAAAAGCCACCAAGAGCTGGGCCATAGCACAGAGATGAAGGTGGCTGTTGAGACGACTGAAGACAGAGCTGTTGCCACCAGGATCACCCACTGTTTCTGCTGGGGGAGAAAGGGTGGGTGGATTGATGGGTATCTAAATGTTCCTCCTGAGAGGCAGGCCCTGTGGATCACAGTCTTCCAGAGCCTGAGATGTGGCTGAAGCTAGTGATAGTCTCCCCTGCCCTGCTCCACGGAGTACACCCATGACTGCCAAGCTGCAGACCAGTTGTTTTTGCAAGACACTGATAAAGGACAGGCAGGTCTGCAAAACCAGATGTCATTCATCCTCCAATCCCAGTACAGAGTGGGTCTGCCTGTGGCTGGGAGAAAACCACCAGGTAACCAAAGCATCAGCCACCAGTTGGAGGCAGTTAAACTGAACATAGAAAATAATTATTATATGACATTATTATACCTAATAGTGTATGGAATAGCGTGCAACATTTGCAGCACAGTAACGAGTGCTTTCTGAGATGGATAAGCCATTCAGCCACCTACCAATGCTGGACTCAGCTCCTGGCAAGTAAAGCTTGGCAGAAATGTCCCTGGGCATCTGGCCAGGGAGAGAGGTGCTGCAGCACAAACTCTCCAGCAGCTCTCAGCATCTCAGGGGTATTGCAGACAGAGCTGTGTGACTGAGGAAGTTGATAGGAATTTCTGTCTGCACCCTGCAACCTCAGCACAAGGGTCAGAAAGAGAACATTAGGGCAAAGTTAGCCCAATGCTAACCCTCTGCATCTGATGTCTGTTGATTTCTGAAGAATGTTGATTGACAAGCCCCGACCAGAAGAAATCTAACCATTTGTACAGACAGGCAGCTGTCTTCCCTCATTCTGGAAAGCCCAGGAACAGGCATGGGGAGACCTTGGGTGTCTCCTCAGTGAGTCATCAGCCTTAGTCTCTACGAGACAACCAAAGCTCCAGCCTGCTGCCTCAAAAAACAACTGTGAATAAGGCAAAGCAAATTCCAGCAGCCTTGGGTATTTGACAGCAGAGTCCCAGCACACTGTTGGGTAGAGCGAGATCAAGAGAAGAGTTTTTCTCCCCTATTTTCTTCAGGTCTATTAATTCAATTTGAGTTTTTGAGCATCACGAGTATTTCAGAGAGGTCCTAATGGCACATGTAATTACTCCATGTAACTATATGTGGGAAATAAGGTACTGCCTTTAGAACAACACACAAACTGCATTTCTCAAAACAAAATAAATAATATTTAATACATGATGAAACTGTGTTAGAAATGTCTAGGCATCTAACAAAATACCGAAGAACTCCAGGTGCTATAGAGAGTAAGGCAGCTCGTGGTCACTTGCAAAAGGGATAGTGCCAAAGAAACTACCCATGCTGCTTGTTGAGAGACCATCTGTGATCACAGCAATAGGCAGAGCAGTAGTCCCAGCAGACTGTCATCAGGAGATGGACACTCATGCAAGCCAGTCAGTATCTCTGCCAGCCAGACTGGGATGCTCAGCTGATGTACATCAAATAATGTGACCATTGAGCGATCAGGCCAAGAAAATACCAGCCTTCAAAAAGAGTCAGAACTGATTTGTTCCATTTTAAAGGCAGGAACTACATGCCCTGTTAAATTGTTACTTCTCTTTCTAAAAAATGGGCTATGTGAAAGGCATTCAAGCAAGAACTGAGATCATGAAATTCAAAGTACATTTCTCAGACAGTAGGTTGTAATGCACTGCAGCAAAATTCAAATGATTTAGTACCATGGGAATCTGAGCACAAGACCTCTTCCCCTGGGTACCTACAAAACAGAGGAAAGGCAGGAATGACAGTGAAGAGCCAGGAGCAAAAACTGCACAGACAAGAAGAGTTGTCTACTTGGAAATGCTGTGCTCTTGCAACTATCCTCTCAGGGACTAAATACCAGCTCAACAAGGGACCGATGAGCAGGAAAATCAAGACCCCAGGGTAAGGTGACAGACAGGCTGTCAGCAGCCACAGGCATCATGATGCTGGGATAGACCAGCAGTTTGCAGCAATGAAGTGAGCTGAGGTAAAGCCACTACAGGACAGTGCCAGAGCGGCAGAACAGCCGTGAGGTACAGGCAGCACTGTGACCTGCAGCAAGACATAGGGACTGGTGGGTACAACAGACCAGCAGTGGAAGACGGATCAGCAGAAGGCAGCTGAAAAGCACATAAGAGAACAAAGAAGCCATGGCAAGATTTCAGGTACTCACTGATTTGATAGAAGAATGCTGGGGAAATGAGTGACCCAGGAAGCCAGAGGGACAAGGCAACATGACTGAAGCAATGAAAGAGGCTTGTAAAGCCTCTTCAGTGGCAATAACACAAACAAGATGTGGAAGGCTGGACCGAAGGGGCACACTTGAAAGACAGCAAGGCTTTAGGTACTGCTGGGCAGCAGCAGTATAAGTCAGAGCCCAGCTCAGGATGTGCAGAGGTAACTCTGTGCTCAGCAATAGCTGCCAACATGGCGACAATAAACAACTAAAAGGGGAGATTAATGACCTTCACAGCTCTTGGAGGACCAGGCGTGGCTGTGGTGAGTGGCTTGGAGGAGGCACCAGGAACTGCATCTGTGTTTGCTTGGCTTGAATGGCTGTGGCGTCTCAGGTTTTACAAGTGTGGAGTCCTTTCATGTTGTTGTCCAGCGCCCAGAACATGAAACACTTGAGGTGAAATCCTGCCCCCACTGAAGTTAATGGGAGTTTTGCCTTGAGTCTGGTTTCTCTCTGCTCACACTCTCTGGTATAAGAAAAGACAGATCGCACCTCAAGAGAGAGGGAGGGGAGAAAAAGGAAGCAAAGCAAAGCATTAGTGCAACTTTGCTGGTGAGCATGTGCCGAGGGCACAGGGCTGGGGACTGAGGCAGGCCCAGGGCTTGCGGAGCTGAACAGAGAAGGGGCTGGGAGGGCAGGAAAACCCTCGACACAGAGGGAAGGAGGTGAAGGGAGGAGCTGGGAGGAGAACAAAGGCACAAGCCAAATTACAAGCGTCAGCAATGAGCAACAAAATAGCAAGAGGGGACCACCTCCATAGAGACGGAGAGCAAGCAAGTGCCGGCCACCAAAACCATGCCTTGGCAGCACAAGCAAACATAGAGCAGAGCTGGGAAAAGCATAGGAACAGGTTTCCCTCAATGCCTCGCTGCTGTCTTAGTTTTGCTACTGCATTGGCAAGGCAAAACACACTACTTCTGTGCTGCTGGAGTAGATGAATTCAGGGCTCAGCAAAATGAGAAATGAGTGTTTATTTCTTCATGGAAAGAAGGCAACAATATTATTGTCAGGTGTTTCAACAACATGCCTGAATCCTATGCGTTAGTGAAAAACAAGAAGCGAGGAGATAGGAAGTTCACACATAAGGGTAGTTCAATATCTGGAAGTTGTATAAGAACCCACAATAGGAAAAGTAGCAGTTGCATGTGTCTGAGCAGTGTCAATTTCTTTGACTCAAGCGCGTAGATTTTTTTTATAGCTTTGGAAGAGACACTGTGGAAGATGCAATGAAAGACCTTGCAGAAGATGTCCTTTCCTTCTGCTGAAAGCTAGAATTGTGGTATACAATTCCTGAATGTCACAGTGCTCAAAGTGCTACAAAAAGGCAAAGAGAAAGGAAATTCCCACGGTAGGGCTGCCAGTGACAGAAGACAGCAGTGCTGAGAAGGGTAAAAAAAAGAGCCAGAGCAAGAGAAGTCTGTGGGCAGACCTGTTTAGCACTTTTATTTTTTTCCTTTGACTGGAATGTTTTCTTACATGTCAACACTTCTCTTTTTCATTTCCTTCAAGTATGCGTATATGAAGTCAGTTGCTTCTTGTCTTGTCTAGAAACCTCTGGCCAAAATGGACATGAATTTCCCAGGAGGCAGTGATGACCAAGTTCAGCATCTTTACCCTGCAGGACCTGGCAACCATGCCAGGGTGTCCATCCCACCACCCACAGCACCAACACTGGGGCGAGGGGCTGGGCCACCACAAGGTCTGGCCAGAGGTAGTGGGCATGCACTGAGGAAGCAGAAACCCTTCAATTTTCACTCTCCTCGTTCGTATGAAAAGTAATTTCTGGGAAAAAGACTGTGGTTTCCATGCTCTTTCCTTGTGGACATAAGGGCAATGCAGCCCCCAGCACTTCATAGCCACTGGACTATTGTGAGTCGATCTGGTAGCCCGAACCCTGCCTGTCTTCTCACAGCCTCAGCACATCCCTCTGCACCACCACAAACAGTTGTTCTCAGCTCCTTGGGCTGTTGTGAGGACTAATTACCGAGTGTTTATGAAGAACCTCATTCATTAGAGAAGCTTAAGCTATGTAAGTGCATATTATCATCTAGGATACTTCAAGATGAAAGGCACTTAAGTGCTTGACAAACTGAGAAAGCAAATGCATACAGGAATCACACCATTCACCTCTGAAATGAAGCATATGGGCCGAGATAACAACAGTCTTGGGCAGCAGCACAAGGTGAGAACAGTAAACCCCTGAGGTTCAGCTAAATGTCCCGAGGCAGCAGCAATGCCACTGCTCTGGGGGCTGCCAGAGGGGCCCCAGAACTGGGGTTGGTGTCCCTGCATGGGAATTCTGAGCCAAGGAGCAGGATGGCGCCGGTCAGGCAGTGCTGGGCCACTGGGTCCCCGCCAGAGCCTCTCACATCTTGAAGGATACTGACAGCAGGTTTGCAGCTGAGAGCTTCCTATTGTGGTTCTTTCCCCAGGAGAAGAGGAGGAGGGAGGAGGACAGGAATGGGAGAGCACATGTGCCATGTGTCTGCGCCAGAGCAGGTCACCTAGGAGGTGCAGTGCAAGTTCAGGGCAGGAAAGATTCATCGAGCTACCCTTTTTATGGCTATTTTGCATGCATAACTTTGAGCTGAAATAAATACCAGTGGATGATTTAAGTCCCTTACAACAGGCCCTGTAGCCTTTCAGAGGTATTAACAGTGTGCTTCCAATAAGGCGTGCTCTGTTTTTCCATGATAAATCCGTGCTACACCATGCCTCCCACGTACACAAGTACTCAATTTCTGCAGCAAGTGGAGATAGCAATGAAGAGGCCTGGAAAGGAACCAGAAAACAGATTATTGAGGACTATAGACCACTTAAAACACACGCTGTAGTGACAGTGAATCTTTTTAGAGAGTCTTCATGAGCTACATCCATGGGCTTGCTTTGCCCAAGTTAGGAGTCTTGAAAAGCATGTATTCCATAGAATTTTTGACAAGCTCCTGAACAGTATAGGATTAGTATGCATTACTATATTTCTTCTTTTTTTTTTTTTTTTTTTTTTTGTTCAGTTTCTTAAACTGTGTACAATACCCTGATATCAAAGCATAGAGCAAAAAATATACTGGACTATATTTTGAAGACTCATCAGGGAAAAAGAAAGCTGAAGGAAGACTTCTAAGGTGCTTTCTAAGTTGCTGAGCCCTAGAGTATGTGCAGAAGTACACTAAAGCTGAACCAAAGAACTCCACTCATATGACTTGCATATTGTTTCTTAAGATGTGAGACAAACTGTTCCATATTTGCCACCTAATAATCATGGGGGTCTTTATTTCCCAAATGTCAGGGCTCCAATTTATGTTTTGATTATGAGGTCATCCATTTTTCTCTCACTAATTGCCCTCTCAGAGATCTTATAATTTGCACTGTCCACCTGTGCACAATTGGTTATTTTTTGCACCCTCTACTCTGCAATCCTCTCCCCTCCTATCAACCTCTTGGCTCGAATCACATTATTACTAAAACTTCTGTGAATGTGTGGTCAAATAGAAAACCTTTCACAGGCCTTTTTAACCTGGCTATAATGTATTTTGGGCTGTGTAGCTATTTCACTTTTTTCACTAACTCCTTCATCTCACAACAAGAGCAGATACCAGATGGTATAACTCATGCTGAGCTGAGTCCAGGGCTGAGAAGGGGAAGAGTGCAGGGATCACACCCCACCACGCAGGACAGCAGGGAGTCTCCTCACAGCTCCTGCCATGCACCAAAAGGCTTTGGTCTTTGACTGTCATGACCCCCACTTTTATCATCCCTGTGGCAACCTCAGCTGCCTCTGACACGCTCTCACCAGCCATTGCTCTTATCTTCTTCTGTGGACAAGGCACAGAAGGGCTCTGTTCCTGCTTTGTGTGTGCAGGGGCTGGGGCCATTGGTTATCTGCAGGACCTTATGTGAGCAAGACAGTGGTTATCAGCAGGGCACCTTGCAGCTCAGCAGACAAACAGACCTTCAGCCTAAACCAACAGCTGACATTCGCTGGCATCTATAATCTACTCACATCCACCTGTATTGAAACTCTCAGCATGGAGTTTGGAGAGTCTTAAACTTTTCTAAGTTCTCATACTGCTGGACATCTACACTCCAGGTGACTTCTAGAAGAGGCATTTTACTTGCTACACCTCTAAAATGGAAGCTGTTTTTACTCATATTGCTGCATTTAGGACCAAAAGTGTTGACCCATACAGAAAAAGATACACTGATAAAGACGTGCTGACATGACAGTATATATAACAGTAAGAAATTAATATTACTGAATGCCTCTTTAGTGTGAGAAAATTTTCTGCATTATGTGAAGAAAAAGTTCCTAAGCCTTAAGTTATATAAAACCAGACTGTTATTTTACAATGAAAGAGTGTTGCACAACACAAGGAGACTGAGTACTGGCATTTGGATGTATCTTTCATATTTCCTCAGTATTTTCTTATGAAAAATCAGTTATTTAGAGGATTTACAATAGAAAGGATCCTACAATGCAAAAAGTACCTTCAGCTCCATGGAGTAGAACTGCAGTGCCTCTCCCAGAAATGCTCTGCACAGGCAGGGACTTGTTTTGAAGAAGATTGAGCTCCCTCCAGCATGCTTGACATTGACCTTAATTCAGCAGGATTCTCAGATAAATTTCAGCAATGTAAGATTTCTTGCAGCTCAAGGTTAAGGCTTTTGAGAACTTCAGCATCACGTAGAACAGTTCCTGAATACATACAAGGTGGACACTGAGGAAATATGGTGCTCCCCTCTTGTATGTAAGTATTAGCAAGCAGGTGTCTGTGAGAGAAGAATAAAGTGGAGAACAAAAGCATGTGAGGAAAAATCAGAGAAAATGCAAAATCCAGGCAATTATCTTGCCTGGGTGAAGGCAAATTCACAAATAGTGTATGATGCAGTGTTGAACCCCTAAAACTCTATAAAGTCCCAAAAGTCTGAAAACAGGCAGCTGAAGGCACATGCTGACTGGACTCTCACCAGCACTACTGAAGAGGGAAGATATCTAACTCAGCCTTTAAATGTTGATATTCTGAAAGGAGATATAAGAAACATGCTTTATCTAACACACAGCTTGATCTGGTGTGCCAGCTGCAAAAGAACAGCTGCTCTAAGTGCGTTTCCCAAGGATTGATTAAACATCGGAAGGAAATTTCCAGAGTCAGAATTTACATTGTGAAGAAGTAATTTTAAAAATAAAACACAGCCTAAAGTTTAACTGAATGTTTCTACACCAGCTGCTTTTGGAAGCAGTTGCTTAAATGCAAAAATATTTCTTAATAATATGCTGTGCTGTTGCACAAGAACAGGAGAGGGATATTGAATAGGCAGAAAGTCAAAATGAAGTAGTCTCTCTTTATCCAGCTTCATTGATACACAGGAGGGAAACAAGCACCAAAAATTGCTAATTAGTGAATGAAATATTACAAGTTTTTCTTCAGTGGTAATAAAAGGAATGTTATTCCATGCTTGTCATAGGGGTAGGAGTAAGGGAGGATGAAGAAGGGAGGTGGAATATATAAAATCATTCCACATCCCTCAGGGAAACCAAAGTAATTCAGAAGGGGCAATAGAGCTACATCTTAAGGGAAGGTCAAGGATGGGCCTTCATCCTGCTGCACCTGCTAAGGCTTCTCTCTTTGCCAGGACTGAGGGTAATGGGACGTTCACATGCACATAATGAAAAGCTGCAGCCCTTTTATGTTTCCTTCAATCCACCTTCATTTACTTTATTTTACATGGATTTAAATATGTACATTGTACATGTCAAAAAGCTGAAAGATGGTACAAGCCAAAGTAGTGTAACCACAGAAATTAAGTTTCTTTTTGTCAGGTGAACTCAAGAAGTAAACAGGAATCTAACATAATTGAATGGGGAGTCTAATTTAATTTAATGGGGTCTAAGAAATGCTAATATCACACAGACAGTCTAATTATGCTCAATGTTTCTCCAATCAGTGCTGGTACAAGTGCTATAGTCAGTATGACCAAAGCTGGTAAGTCTTAAAAGTAACAGACAGGGACACTTTTCTTTAAAGAAAAGAAAAGGATTTTTAATTGTTACTGCAAAAATCTGCTCCAGTGTTTTGCACTAGAAAATCCGTGAAAACATTCAGTGAAAACAGGGGTTAGGAATCAGCCTCCCTTTAATCTGAACGAGACCCTTCTAGTAGATTAATAGAGAAACTTGTCTTTCTACCACAGGGTCAGAGCTGGTCAACTAATTTGTAGAGTGACTCCAGGAAAGCAGACCTTCCTGCCTTACACACACAGAGATTAGGGGGAAAAAGCCCTCAAAAACTAAAAAGGCAAAAGAAAGAAAAGACATTTGTCAGGCTGTGCTTAAGGGCAGGCCACTTTCTGTGCTGTGAGGATGTGTAGGGTTCAGTCACAGCAGAGAACAGTCAGAGCTCCTGATGGCAGGAGAGAGTCTGGCAGGGCTTGTTCTTCCCTTACCAGGAAGATGTAGAGACTTTTCCAGGGATATTCTGCAGGCAGGGCAAGCCATGCCCACTTGCTGGAAAGCAGTCAACATGAAAGGAAAGCATTTGCAGGTTCATCCTTGGTTTGAGCAACTGAGAAAATGCATAGGTTTTTCTGTGCAGCTGGGAGAAGCTAAGTATTACCATTTGGAAAACCACACTGGAGGACTTTCCAGCTTTTCTTAAATTTTACATAGCGAATAAAGCCATTATGATGGTGCAAAGGGTCACAATCACAGTATAAATCACTCTTTCAGGAACACACGGGGAATTTTCCTATATATTTGTGCAAAGAACTTCAGGGCCTATGTAGAGGCCCTCATATATCAAGTTGATTCCACTGGTTTTATGATGAAATGAAGTATACATTTGCAGTTCAAGGGCATTAGGAATATTTACCATACAGAAGATGACCTTACATCACAGAGGATGAGGTTCAAATACTGCAAACCTTTCAAAGATTAATAAAGAGCTTTGCACTCTATTCTTTTCCTGCTTATTTTGGGTATGAATAAAAATAATTTAATTAAAGCCAGTGAATTACAACAATTACCAGTATGGGAGGAGAATGGGCTGTCTGGATAGACTCCAAGTTTTCATCATACCAGTTTGCAGTCAGTTTTCTCACTATGATCCTATTTTTTGTTATTTTGTCAAGTCAGTCTGAAGGAGATTAAATCCCAGCTCCAATAACTGTTCAATAGTTTAAGGTCTATAAAATATTTATGCACTCAGCAGCTTGCTTCTGCATAATAATTTTCA
Source organism: Calyptomena viridis (assembly GCA_013390005.1). Lineage (NCBI taxonomy): Eukaryota > Metazoa > Chordata > Aves > Passeriformes > Eurylaimidae > Calyptomena > Calyptomena viridis. The sequence goes on from WEIV01015699.1 coordinate 244,857, forward strand.
AAGATTGATAATGTTCCATCTTTGAGGTTTTAGACTGATGGCGTTAACTTTTAACATGCACTTATTTACTGCCCCTAATGCTTTCCTTCCCTTTGGCTACCTCCAGCCTGGCAGAGCCTGTGACACAGTCACATTGCAGGCAGGGGTGCAAAGCATGATGAGGAATAGGCTGAGGAGGATTGTGCACCTGAAGGGAACCTTTGCTGCTGCTATCATTTGGGTCACTACTAAGCCAGAATCCTGGAAGTGGCCTAACCTAAGACACTGCGAATATGGGGGCTGCTCCCAGGAGGATAGTGATCTACCTGCTGCTGAAGAAGGCTGCCAGCTCTGTCAAGGCTGGGAAAGGAAGCAGGAGATTTTCCTTTCACTTGACAAGCCTCCAGCCCCTGCAGTTTCAGAGCCCACCCGGGTCTCCTTTCACATTTGGGAACAAATGAGCATCACATAGGGGTAAAAAAACATGGCCAGGAAAAGAAGAGAACCCCTATTTTGAGGGAAACAAAGCAACAATGGACTCAGTGAGTCGTTTGTGGTCTGTTTGGCAGGACCCAGATCGCTTTTCTTCCCTAGCTCTACACAGTGATAGAAGCAGGGCTGCAGCACTTAAGGCCTTGGCACCGTCATTTCGGTTGGGATTTGGAGATATTCCAGAAGGCCCAAGAAACCTGCACCTCAGGCCAAAAACTGGGAGTACACAGGACTGTTCTGGATGATTTAAGGTAGATAGCAACAATTTGAAACCGTCTATTGCCTGGCTCCTTCTTCAGTCTGTGAAAATGTTTGTGAATGGTTCCAAGGTTTCAGCTGCTGCAACAATGCTGTTACCTCTCTTTAGGAGCCTTGCTTTTTCCAGGAAACATTTCTACCTGCAAAAAGCTCAAAGCAAAAATTTAGTAAATTCAAAGGAAAATCTGCAGAGGCATTTGAACCTCTCAATTAAGAAAGAGCATGAAAGCTCCTCACTCTCCCTTCTCATTTCTTCTGAGAAATACATTGGTTATTTCCCAATTTCATGTTGGGATAATGACAAGATCAATAAAGGACAGAAATTTTTTTGACCCATTTCCAGGAACAAAGCATATAAAGCTCAGCTATGTCCTTGGATTCACAATATCATCTATTGTTTGCCACAGCAAATTCACAGTTATGACAGGATTACTTGAATGAGGTTCAAGCAAGTTATTTAACCTCAGGTGGCTACTGGCAAAACTGTTGTGCTTATGGTATTTAACCATTCTGATCATCCAGTGTTGGGTTGCTTACTCCCAGAAAATTATGAATAATTTTGGGTCACTTTACTTTCTGCATATTCACTTCTGGAAGAGACTACTAGTCTTTTAACATCAGGGATGTAGAGTGGCATCCTCCTCACGAGTTCTATGGGAAAGCAACCACACTAACGGATGTATTCCTCACACAGTAACTAAATTCACCTTTCTGAACAAAATTTTCCCATAAAAAAGTTACTGCTGCAGCTGTAACTTCCAAATAATCATCAGCACTTGGAAGACTGTGGGAAAATATTCAGTATTAAGGGAATCATTGCTTTAGATGTGAAACTAAAACTCTGAAAACTGCTTGCAAATTAGAGTCACAGTGTCTTGGAACCACACCTTTCCTGTATCTATGGGAAAAGCAGTACAAGTATTCCAAGATATTCTTTGCCTTATTCTGATACATTCTGCCGATGTTGATTCTGAAAAGTTCAAATCTGATGTCTGCCATGTGGATATGTTGGTCTTAAATAAAATTCTTAAGAAAATATGTTATGAAGAAATATGTTGATACTCCCTGACTGAAAATGAAGAAAGTACAAGGGCAGTTTAAAAGTACACCACATCCATGCAATGTTGATGTTTGAAGATGGAAACAGAGATGCAGTGGAAACAAGACATGGTGGAAAGAGGAGTTGCAGGACATGGTGGGAGCCATGGTATAAAGGCTGCAGTGCTGTCATGCCTACAGTGAAGACTTTGGTGTCTGGATCTTCCTGTTTATCCACAGCATTTACCATTGGCTTTTCTGCCTGCAGTCACAAATCTCAGGTAAATCCTGGATTGCCAGTCCTCTTCAAATATTGCACTGGATGCTTTAACTGTGAGATAGAACTGATCTTCAGGAAGAAAATATGGCTTTATACTAATGGAGTTGTCTAGAAGGGAAAGAGTTAAGTGTGATGGGTGGTAGCACTGACATTATCAATGTGTAGAAATCCAGCTCTGGTACTAGGAGGAGGGGATCTATGTCTCAGCCCAAATGGCTCTGGGGATATGTGTTATCTAGGATGTGTTTTCAGTTACAGAGAGTGATAGTTCATTAAAGAGACTGCCAGTCTCTTGCTACAATCTCTAGGTCCATCTTCCACAGTGGCACTCATGGTCAGTGTTCAGCAAGTCAGAAGCTCTTTCTGCCTGTTTTCAGTCCAACATTTTTATAGTTTTGGGCAATTTCTAAACTCTCAGTTATGGTGCTGTAATTTTCTTGACATCCACTATATGTGTATATGACAGAGAAATGGAAAGACAACAGGGAATATTTCTCTGCTGGCAACACTGTTATGCCACTCCCCTCAAAAAGGAAAATACATGATGTTTATATGTTATGGCTGTTGTAAATGTCCTATTTTATATATCATGTAAAAAAAAAATCTAAATTTATATTATTTCAGTAATAACATTCCTACTAAATTCAAAGGTGCAATTCAATTCATGCCCTAGATAGAAAAATGCCTTCCAGGTTTTGTGGATAAGTGAAAAGAAAAACAGTGTTCAGAATAACACCCCACCACGTTTTGGAAAAATAATAGACTTTAGAGAATTTCTTCAGTGATTCCAGGATTAACATTGGGACATGCTGCTGATGTTCAGAAAATCCCTTTTTAGAACAACGAGACTGTGCATTGGTGGGGAATGTGCTCCTCTTCTACGGAGACAAGGCAAACATATGTTCATCCAGAGCAACGACTGTACCACTTCAGAAAGGATCGCTTCAAGTGACTCTCATGACTCTCAGTGAACTGGGCTTTTCAAATCTCACCAGACTCTTCTATCAGCTTTAATTTCAGCCACAGTTTCTGTCAGGATTTCATAAAATATTTGAAGATAGAGCAACCTTCAGCAGACTGTTGTTTCCAGGGGATTTGTGCAGCAGCAATGCTGCTGGACTTCAGAAAGTCTCCTGGAAGGATGGCTATGGGGAAGAGTGCCACCACGTCTGCATGTGACCCTCACAGTCAAGAGTCTTACCTGAAGCTCAAGGAGAGATACATGCCCATCCACAAAAGCAACAGTAGTAGATGCAAAAGGCTAGTGATACATTATGGTGCCATCCAAAAAACCCATTTTAAGTGCCTCCAACTTCAGCAATACTTTAACATAAAATGGTTGAGACTAGGAAGAGGATGCAGAAGAAAGAGTTAGATCTAGCCTGGTTACAGCCTAGAGAGAGCATGGGAGGGTTAGGTCGTGGCTTCTGAGGGAGATACTTAAAACAAGGCAATAAGAATGAGCAGAGGTGCCACTGCTCTTCAGCAGATAGAGCTGGCTCAGAGCTTCATGTCACCAGTCTCTGCCCAGGCATGGCCCAGAGGCTGGAGCCTTCTCCTGAGGCTCAGCACCCATCTGTGCAGTACTTGAGAACCAGGTGACCATGTTGCCCCATGACACATGGTTTTACCAGGTTTTTAGCAGTCGGAGGACCTTCCAGAAATGAGAAATATGGTTTCACATGCAGTCAGTGCCTGAAGGATTTCTGACCATCTTCTGTACCCAGCTGACAAGGTGACAGGGAGTATCAGGGAACCTATGGAGTAGAAGTAGGATTCAGAGTATTACAGTGGCCATACTTCCTCGTGGATTTATCCCTCAATCACAAGGGATCAGAGCCTAGGTTGGAGGAAGGTTGTTGAACACATTTTTCTCTCAAAACCATCAGACGTTACCAGAATCATTCCTCCAGCTTTATGGGTTTGAACAACGTGGGAACCTGGGCTCATGGCAGTGAGAGATTGTTCCCTGCAGGATACATTCTGGAACTAATGCAATTTTCCTGCATGTTCGAATGAGATGCTGTTAATATGTATCGACTGCTCACTTAGCAATAATTGTATCTACTTCATTACAAATGACAGTAATGTTGTCATTTAGAAATTTTATTAAAAATTTGCAGCTCAGAGGGTATCCCAGTTTAACCACTGCATTCCTACTTAACTGAGCTCAGATCAGAGACAGCCTCTTTAACGGTCCTCGAATACAATGGAGACAGTTGGATGCTCACAAATCATTTGAAAACATTCAAAAAGCCAATCCAAACTGCTTCAATGATTGATCCATCCAGTAACTAAAGAGCCAGAACAAAGGTGAAATTATTTTTGCAATCCTCTGCACTGCCTTTGCTGCTCCACAGAGCTCCATCTGAACTACAGGATCTCACATCTACAGACCTCACATCTAGCTACACAACCTGTTGAAACCCCAAAAGCATTTAGGGGTGATGCCTGGATGCATTCTCTTTCTGCTGTGGTTTCCAAAGAACACAAATGGTAAAAGAAAACTGGATCTCAGTGCTCTGGATGTTAGATTATGAGGAGCACACCTGCCCAGTCTAGATGTAGTTGGCCAAGCCTCCAGTGGCTGAGCTCTTCAGGTGTGGGTCCAACTGTTTAAGCAAGAGATCTGCTCATCCTCATACTTGTCAGAGCTACATGGTGGAGTGTGTCTTGCAGGTGTGGCCACAAGAAGTAAAACACCTCAAAAGACTATGTTCTTTGGAAATTAAGATATTGTCTCTCATCTGGTTCTTTTTTGGAAGAGTTTTGCTGCAGAGGTCATTGACCAAAGCAGTGGGAAGGTGCTTCCCACTTTTCTGCGTGGCCTTTCCCACGTAGGGTGGCCAGTCCCACCTCAGATTTCATGACTCCTCACCCTTCAAATAGCATCTACAGTCCTGCTAATAATAGCCTTCCTCTATCTGACAGAGCCTCACAATGTACTCTGAAATTTTAACTAACATCTCATATGCCTATTAATCTCTTGACAAATCAAATAAATTAATGGTGAAATGAAATCTTGTGCCATAAGTGGATGGACCTTGTAAGGCTTAACTCAGCAAAAATACATGGAGATGTCACTCAGACAGGCATTGCCAGGATAATAGGGGACTTTCTAATAGGATTTCATTCCCTCTTCAGAGTTTCCTCCAACAATGAAGTAAGCATTTTGTTGGTCTTGCTGACTCACACCTTTAATTAGGAAAGAGCAATGTTTTCTGTTCTCTGAATAATATGCTTAAATAAAATGTTACAAGTACTCAAACATATTAAAATATTTAACAAAATATTCCATAATTTAATGTCATATATATTTCTTGGCAGCAGTGAACTCCAAGAGCCTGAAGCTGTAATTGAACAATAAATTTAAACCATGATTTCAGCCCATGCATTATAGATGTGTTTGGGATCTTTACCGAGCTCCTTGCTGATACCATGTCATCAAAATTCCTGTTCCTCAGACAAACTCTTTCTGTGCATTTTTTATAGACAAGTCCTGGTACTGCAGCAGTAATGCCTGCAAAGTCATATTTGACTGTAATTTTGAGCTCTTAACATGTCGAAATTGGATACACCTCTGATGCCCTTTCCTTCAAAGCTGAAAAATAGCCACTAAATTTATTTTTCTGACTTGAGACATTTTGGGGTAGGTTATTTTCTGGCTTTTTGTAAATACCTTAAGAGTTTATTCACATACGGAATCGGCCATCTGCACATCTTGCTAGAACTTGATATTTAGAATATTTACCATTCCAGTCCTTCAGAGATCTTTATCCTCCGCTAATAGAGTCAGATTTAATAATTACAGATGCACTGTAAAGATTATAAAAAAAATGCTCTTTAGTAGCTATTCAGCCAGCTAAAAGAAGGCTCCTTTTCCTATAGCTTATTGTGTGAGAACACCCAAATTCTGTCTCTATGCTGGATCTACAGCCAAGTTAATCCAAACTGCCTCCATTCAGTTTATGCAAAGTACCTTTAGCTCTGGGAAATGCATTTGTGATTTTGCAAGCATGTATGCTTAGATCTGAATTCAATCACTTGTGTCTGTGGTGGCAGAGCAATATGGCAAGGGAACAAATTTAGAGTCTGCTTCTGCTTTCTTTCTGGCTAATGTTTCTCCTTGAGGCTTTGCAGAGCCTCAAGAGAAACTGCCCTGCAAAAAGTCATCTGTGCCCATGTCTTCCATGGCACACAAAAACTGACCAAGAAAAAGTGCCAAGCAATGAAGATTGCCATGTCCACATTAGGGAAAAAAAGTAGTTCCTGCTATTTCTTACTGAGGGATTTGGGAGTGCTCTGCTCCAAAACTGTTCCCCTGAGGTTGACCATCTGTTGTTACTGAACCTGCTCCAAACCCCCTGTTCCTGAGCATGACTGTCGAGAAACTTGTGGTAAGACAGACGTCGCAGTCAGTGCAGTCTCAATTCTCCTGTGACCCCACACTGCCTGGTGCCCAGCCAGCAAATGGTGAGAGGCTGTCCTACCTGGAGTGACAGTAGCCAGTACCTGCCAGCACAGGGAGTTCCAGTGGCTGCACCACATTTCCCTGTGTGTGAGGTGGTGATTTACGGGGGGATTTTATGAAGGTGCTGCTGATCAGGCACCCGTTCACCCTGGAGCAGAGTGTCAAATGTTACCTCTTCTTGCTTGGCCCGTGCAATTATGTTTCGTAATTTAAATGTGTTTTGGAGACTCCTTTGTACTCCAGTCAATGAGAATTAGTTAAATCTTGTGTTAGGCCGGCATGACTGAGCATATTCCATAGTTTGAAGCTAGGACTGGGTCTGTATGAAGATCTTCTGTTCCCAAGTGCATGAGCTTATTTTTGGTACTGTAGGATTTAATCCCTTCCCTTTACTTTAGCCTCGAGGGTCATTTACTTCTTTTTTTTTGTATGGTATTCTGCTATTCCTCTGTATTCACGATGTTCCTTAACATTAAGCCACGAGCTAATTTATCTGCACAGTTCTGATGGCTTTGACAAGGTCATTATCAAAATATTAAGACTCTGGAGTCTCACCTCTCCAGCCCCATATTTCTTGAAGGATTAGTCATTGTCTCCTTTTCCTTCCACACTCCTAAGTCAGGTTCTTCCTCACCTTTCACTTTCTCAACTGACCCCAGCTTTTCCAGTTTAAAGAAAGGATTTCCATATGACCTGTAGTAAAACATCCTACTAAAGTCCAGAGCTTTGCCGGAATATTTTCTTTGTTAGATAAATTAAATGTTTTATTAAAGGCACTCTGGCAGAAGCTACCTTAAAATGACTCCTGTTGTGCTTTATCACTTTTCCCCTTCACATTCATGTCTTTAATTACAATTTTGTTCAGAATCTTTTTTAAACCATGAATACTGCTGAGACAGACTAATGAGTCTAGACTTAATCTGAGCACTTTGTTTACCTTCTGAAGCACCCGTCTTGCCTCTTTTTTTTTTTGCCAGTTTTTTTCAGAACTCAGGGATGAGATCATCCAGTTTCTCTGAAGCAAGTGCATTGAACTCCTCGAATTTTGTTTCCACCATGATTTCCAGCTTTTTTACCATCATCTGTCTTTTTGTCTCCTGATTGAGCTCATCATCCTTTTGGAAAACTAAGACAAAGTCTGGATCCAGTGTCTCACTTCCATTTTCTTATGTTTTATGTTGCTGAAGAACTCTTGCTCTTTTGCCTCAAGCTTTGGGAGATCAATCTCAGTTTTCCTTTGGCAGTACTAAGATTAGCTCTGTTCCTCTCTTTTCACATTTTGGTCCCCTTTCCAACCTTTGTACAGGTTTACTCTCCTTCTTACGTCTCTCTGTCTAGCCTAATCTGGAGTGGAAATCTGTCTTCTTGCATTCTACCCTGTTTAGAATATAGATTTCTGATCCAATTTTTGATGTGTTTGTACTGAATGTATTTCCTTCCCCTGCACATTCAGGACTCAGCCTTAAATCCCAGCTCACTGGACTGCTGGAGGACATGGGATGCAGCTGTAGCAGACGGTGGTGTGCGTTTCAGCTCTGCTGAGTACCCAAATTTCTCTGCTGAGGTTTCAAGCTGCAGGCTGGAGGACTGGGGCTATAGCTGGAGAAGAAGGCAATTGCTGCAGGTGGCTGCTGGAGGAAACAGCCCTTACTGTGATCCTGTCATGCTCCCAGGTGCACACACAATATCCCACTCAGGTGTGTGCCTGTGTACTTTGAAACGCAGGTAAAAAACCTGGCAGAGATTTTTCTCAGCCATTGGTGTTCCGTGTTTGGACATGACAGAAAGGAGAACTTAGCAGAGAAGGCAAGATTCACCTTGCTTTGTGTTGGGCATGCGACACAAAGTAGCCATGAACCAGGTTTTTAACCTACACTGTCTGGGAGGATTATTGCAGATGATTATCTCAAGCTTCCTGACAGGAAAAACAGCAGGAGTTCATGCTGAACCAGCACTTCACAGGCTGCAGGCCAAAGCTCAGAAGTGGCCAAGGTGCAACCAGTGTAACATAGGACGAGGGGGAAAATAGTGGACTTTCCTAAGGATGTAAAAGTAACTGCTGCTCTGAGTGTCCCAAGGCCCATGGCAGGGGTAGAACACTGGTTGGATTATAAATACATTCTCAAGTAATCATTGTCCCTGTTTTGGGATAGGGAGTGGAGATGGTAAAGAAGCTGTTTTTACTCCTAAATAATTCCGCTGCTGAATGGAGTCCTGGGGAATAATGAAGAAATGTTTCCCCCAGTAAAACAGCACAAAGAATCCCTGAAGAGTGATGGATCCAGTCCTTTCCTGGGTTTTTGTTCCAGCATTTGAGTCATTTATGCCACAGCTGAGGGCTGGGATGACTATGATTCTGGGGTTTTGGTCTGTCTGGGTGTCCAGCAGTGCACTGCAAATGTGGGAGATGGGAGCAGGAACCCGGCCCTGTGCTGGGCCAGGGACTCTGCAGCCAGTGCCTGCCAGTCCCTCATCTGCCCTGGGTAGCTTAGAAATGAAAAACAGTTTCCCATTGCAGGAGTGACAACAGAACATTCAGGAGCGTCTGAAAAATTGCTGGCTGTGTCACTGGGTGTAAGCACTTCTTTCTTTGTATCTTTTTTTTTTTTTAACACATCTTTCTACAAAACCATTATTGCCAAAAGGAATAAAAAAGTAAAAAAAGTACAGCATGACATACTTAGGTAAGAAAATCTTACACTGAACCCTTAAAATGTTTCCATGTCTTCTGTGATCTCTGGATGCATATTTATTGATAAGTTAATTCCTAGGCCATTGCTGCTCTGATGGAAGGTGGATTTTTTTTTTATTAAGGCATCTGTGGTTAAATTTCGGCAAATGAAATTTTGCTTCATGTGTGTCATTGGTGTTTTCATCACAGGATAATTTTTGTAACACAGTGGAAGGTCTGAGATTTAAAAAAATATCAAAGAAGAATGAATGATAACATAATTGAAAAAAAAAGAACTTTACATAAGAAAACACAAACACCACAGCATGGTCTTATATAAAGCAGCAGCAGAAAATTCTATGACAGTTTCCCTGGGAGGGAGAAGTGAAAAAAATCCAGTTGCATAAAACTCTTTTGCTATTTATTAGGCTATTATGTCTTTGTCTAGTGCAATATCAGACCACATTTGAAAATTAACACAGACTGAGAGCTGTAAAGATGACAGAGTTTAAATTTCTGAAACAAAAACCAAACAAAATTTTCAGTTATTTAGAGCCATTGAACTAGAACATCATAGTACAGAATATTATATTCTATCATAATTTATCTACCTTTTAAGCAAATTTATTGTTCTGTTTATAAGAAAATAACAACAATCCTCTACTTGTCATATTTGATCACACACTGTATTCTTTAATGCCAAGTGCATTCCTATGAGTGCCTGTAATTTGCCATCATCCCTGAAGATGTTCTTGAAAATGAGATGTTTCATCTCAGTGGTCATACCCTGCTGACATTTTTAAAATAAATAAATTATCGGTTCTGTAGTACTGTTGTCAAGGTTTAAGAGGAATTTACATAGAATGCTGCGCTTCCGTGGGAATTGTCAAACCTAAATCTTCCAATAAGCTACAAAACTATTATTAACATATCTCTAGGTAATGTTGTTTAGTGTTAACACTCAGTGGAAAATACTTTTCATTAAAATATGAAAGCAGTCCAAATATGTTTACCCTCAAACATAATATTAGCTATGCTTTTTCTTGGAATGCCTGCAATATAGAAATTAATCTGGTCTTGCTCGAATAACTTCTGTGTCACTGTAAACCTCTGGATTTTTTCCTGGGTGGCAAGATGAATTGACACAGAAGAAAAAAATTGGGAGGCAAAGCCAATAAAAACATCTATTAAAGCCAAAGGTTTCAAGGTAAAGAGGTGTTCCCAGTGATGTGCAATGCTGCGCCTCTGCTCTCTGTGGCACATTTCCTCTGATCTAGAGTTGCTCTCTAGCACAGCCTGTTTGGTGGATGCTTATCTCAGCCTCATCACATGAATGAGAAATGAAAATATAAATATGAAGCTCAAGTTGGCCCTGGGACATGGCAGAGTGACTCCCACTGTGAGAAGAGCAGGCATCCTATTTGTCAGAGTATGGACACATGTCTGAGGCTGGATCCCTACACCTCCCTCTGCCTGATGACCAAGGAGAAAGACTGAACAGGTTGTTGAGCCATCCAGGTATCTTTTAGAAAGTGAAAATCCCTCCTCCATGTATCTACAAGAAGAAACATAAGCAGCATCATATTAAAAAATACAGTGAATATTGAATGATTGTAGGCTGTGTTTGCAGCAAAAGTAGCCCTAGAAATAATAATAATTTTTAAAAATCTTAAAAAATAGAAGTTAAAGTATTTTTTCCCAGTGTGTTGCCAACAGGCTGCCTTCAAGGGATTCAGTGAATTCATCAGGAAGTGAACAGGATATTTTACTAAGGTGTGGATAGGAAAGGGATAAATTAAATGTAATGCCACATTAAGTCTGGAAAAGTTTCTTCCTAACTGCCAGCTTGATCAGTGCAAAACTGGTGTGTGTGAATTCAGCCTAATAAAAAATAACAAAGAAGAGTGAATGGCTAATTTTCACCCGGGCAAAAACTTAACTGTTGGACTACATCAAAACACTGTTCTAGAAAAAGGAATGATTAAAATGTGTGTTAATAATGTGATTGGAGAGACGGTAAAGTGCAAAAGGCTGACAGGGTGCAAATGATATTGCAAGGAGTTTGAAACATCTCAAGACAGTTCATGGGTAGCCCTACAGAGGAAGAAAGTAATTTCCAATAAGCCAAAGTCTGAGCAGTGTTAACAATGGACTCATTGCTGGGCTGTAAACATGTTATAACCAATCAGAAAATAAAACCAGGAGTGAGGGAGAAGCTGGTGAAATCCTTAGAGGAAGAGTAAATTTTCACGGAAATGTGGTTTTGAATATCCTGAAACTATTTGTGAGTTCAGCTTGAGGCACTCAATTAGTTTCACCTCATTTCTTTCTTTTTTTTTGGCAAGAAGGTAAGGAGAAGGAAGGAACTAGAAGAGAAGGTGTCATTTCATCCTCCTTCATCTTCTCCCTCATCCTGGCCTTTGTCTGGGACATGGGAGACTCAACTGCAACCCCTTTCTCCTTCTGAAAGGACCACATCTCACAGAAATGCTGGAAAAGGTGGCCATTCAAGGGAACTCAGCTTCTTGCATGAAAACACCAATGGACTGAGACCCCAGGAAGGCGTGTGACCAGAGGGAATAGTGGTCCCTGCTCCCACTGACTCTGTAATAACTCTGGGTCCTCTGCACCATTTTCTCTGCCCAGAGGCAGCCAGGGCACTGTGGTGCTTTTGGGCACCTTTCTAGGCAGCAGGAACTCAGACCCTGGTGGGTCAGAGGTGGGTCAGCAGGAACTCAGGCCCTGCAAGTGCCTTGGAATTGCCCAATCGTGGCATTCCTGGCAGGTTGATAAAAAACTGCTCTGAGTTGTGTACAGTTAAGTGAGGGAGAGGGAAGAGGGTCCATTTCTGCAAGGAAGAAAAAATAAGAAGTTTTGTGTCTGAGGGCTAGCTTATATTCCAGCCTCTCAAAGGTGCAGTTTTGCACATGGGCAGGTTTTCATCATAGTCTTTGGGAAGAAAGATACTATGCTCAGATGTTGATCAATACCTTTCCAAAACTAACGTAGAAAACAAATTAAATATTTGACAAAAGACTTTCTTTTTCCTTGTTTTTCCTCCATTGCTCTGAGTGAACACATTCAGCCCTTCTTTTTAAGTCTCACAGCCTACAGCATGCAGTAATAGCTCATTCATTATTCAAGTAAATGTTTCTGTAACTGGGTTAATAATAGTCCTCATAGCTAAGTACAGTAGTCTAGACGGTAGAGTTAAAGTTCCCACAGAGCTTTTGTTTTCCTCAGTTTGCAATAATACTCCCAATAAAGTAATTCATGGAAACAATTGTGTCACAGCAGCTTGTGTGTAACACCCAGTGAATTATTATAACAAGACTTGTTAAAACTGTGAAGGACATTTGTAGTAAGATAGTTATCTGAAAAAGATCTTTTTTAAAAAATGGTTGAAAGCTCCCATTTCAAGATATGCTGCTTCTCCACTGTAGTCAATTCCAAGAGCTGATGAGGTTACTGTAATATTTGAAGGTAGTTTGTGATTAAAAGCTTGAAGAATTTTCCCTCACACAAAGCAGAAGCTGAGGTACCAATACAAGTAGAAAGGCTCAATATGGAGCCCATATTTAAAAAAGGAGCTAAGGACAGGTTTTTTTATCAAGAACTTCAGTGTGTAGAAAATTGAGAAAATCATTAGAGTAATAAAGCACAAGAATCTTTATAATTTGATAAGGACATACTGGCATGACATACATAGAAGTAAATTATGCTTCTCTTAAATTCATAGAATTCTCTGTGTTAAAAGAAAAAGTGGTACATTAAGGCAAGATGATGGATATAATTTATTTAGAGTGTTGAAAAGCTTTTGATAGGACTCTGCCCGTGAGACTATGAAAGAAGTCTGGTAACAAGAAGGTGAGGTAGAATCTTGTCCTGGATTAACAATTGCTGAAGAGACAACCTGGCAGTGGAAATAAATGTCTAAAGCCTTAGGCTGAAAAATATTAAGAGTGAAGTACCCTAAGGATGTCTATAAGGACTATTTTTTATCTATCCATGTGCAGGTGACTATGTTGTACATATATTACACTGATTTTCTTCCATTCCCGTGAGGATCTGTTTACAACAGATAGGAGACAAATATGGACTGTACTTGTAAGGTTTTTTAGAGATTTTTAGAATTATTTCCTATGTCTTAAGGCTATGATCATAGTTTTAGTGGATTTGCTAAGTGCTGCATTTCCTAATAACACTAAGAATTAGGTGAACAATGAAGTGTCAAAATATGCAGCTGATGAAAGCTTGATCAGAAAGGGAAAGCTGCAAAGGATTGTTTGAAACACCAGACAACTGTAATACCACCAGTAGTTGTCCTAACATGATGGAAGATGAACTTGAACTAAAAGGTAATGCATATGAAAGAAATAATTTAAACTACTCTGACACACTGATGGCTTCTGAATTAACTATAATCTCTGGGGAAAAGAACTGAGCATTACTGTGAACAGCTCAGTGAAGATACTAAACAGCAGAAGCAAAAAAAATGTGCCTGAGATCCTGCAGTGGGGGGATGCATTAAGAAGAAAGTAAGAATGTACCTACCCTGGTGTGCAGATGTGGCTGCACGTGTAGCCACATGTGCACGCAGAGGGGTGGCTCATCAGCCTCATACTGCCTGTGACTTCAGACACCACACTTACAGTGTGAACTTGATAAAAGAACAAATGAATAATTCATGTTTCCCAAGTGAATGGAACGGCTGAGGATGACAAAATTGGTCACTTGTGTCTAGGAGCTGGCCAATCCTTCTGGCAATGTACCAAAAGTTGGGAGACTAGAAAGATTTGGAAGAGTACAAGGGGTTTCTGGGTACTCAGACTTCTCATCAGCATTGGCCCTGCTGCTCTTTTTCAGGGTATTTCCAATTGCTTCTGCCAAAGTTCCTCCCTCTGTCATTTTCCAACCAGGATCATGGCTATCTTGCCTCTCATATTTATGGTTTGGATTCATAAACCCACATGGTAAAATTAAATGGTGCCAGTCAGGACACATGAAAGAATCATGCAAAGAAGGATTGGGTGATGAAGCAGGAAGAGAGCAAGGCCAGTGAGCAAAAAGGACTGGAGAGGAGGCAGGAAATGGCAAAACCCCATGGGAACCCCCATCCGGTCTCAGTCAGACCCCATCAGATGGCCTCTCTTCAGCAAAGTTTTTCTCTGTCTCCAGGTCTGTGGCACACCAACATCCCTGACACATTGTTTTACACTTAGTTCTCATTTAAGATAAATAGAGGAAGCTCATAACTCCTTGGTTTAGTTGCAGTTTCTCTGGCTTTGACACAAAATAACCTCTGCAAAAGGCAAACTGAAGCATCGTTATCTTTGCTACCAGAAGGGCTAAACACTTCATTAGCTTTTCAAATGAAATCTTAGTTTCTGGAGAACGCAGTCAAATCTGCAGGAAGGACCCAATTCCTCCCACATTTTCATGAGTATAGAGGATCAACATCTTTGCCAGTCAGACGCTCTTGTTCTGCCTGTCCCAGAAAACAAGGAAAAGAGGATGCTTACATTTACAAGACGACACTCTTGAAGCTGATAAAGAGAATCATGAATAAGTAGGGTAGAGCAAACCTGTAGAATCCACTGATGAATTCTGCAGGATTCTGCAGGATTAGACTAATGACAGTCTTTTATAAAAGTAATATTTGTGGCAGCACTAGTTATAGTGGCTGCACACGTTAAGAGCAAAAATGTTTCCCTGGCCTGGCTTAGCAGGTTGTGTTCAGCGTAAGCCAGGAGGGTACTAGGAGGTATTCTCTGCTGTGTGACCCTCCTCATTTATTATGAACCTCATCCCGGTGTTGTTTGTTGTGCCCTTTCTCACTGGTGGTAATACTGTGTGAAAATCAAAATTTTCATTGAAAAAAGGGAGTGAATTGTTTGCTTTCTTACCTGTAGAAACAAAATTGAAGATCTGACTCCCAAAGTTACCAAAAATCAAATTGAAAAAAACTAATGAAGTCTGCACCTGTTTGGCTATGGTAGGTCATGATATGTGAGTGGCTGGTGTCAGCAATACTGAGAATAGCTCCTGGAGCTGATGGGAGTTGCAAGGACTGTTTCAGTAGGCATGAAGTAGGCATTTCCCTGTTCTAAAATTCTCTGAAGAAGGCAGTGAAAAGTCCCTGGAAGAAGTACAAATGATCCAGCAAACAACAAAGGGCTGAATTTTAAAGGATTGCTGAGAATGAAGGTCAATACCACCAAGAAGGAGGGCTCAGTCCTGTAGTGGATCAGGTAAAGGCTTCATCGTGCTGGATTATTTCATGTTTTGCATGTGTGTTCACTTGGAAGGCATGGAGTTCTGATTTAGTGGGACACCTAAAATATTCAAATAGCAGGCAGAAAGTAGTCATTGGCCAAGCAATCAGGGTAGAAACAGTCTTTTGTAAAGGTTATGAGCTCCTCTCTTCCAGAATTGCTACATGGGAACCAGCAATCCATGTTTTTTCATTACTGATGTGACAAAAGAATGCTAGAGACAGTGTGTTAGATTGGAGGGACCCATGTCCCCATGGATAATCAACAAGAATGTCTGGGACTGCTGAACCCTGAAACATCATAACTCAGAGCTCCTGAGATGTGTCATTTCCTAGTAAAGCAAGTGAGGCCCAAGGGCAAGATGCTTGCTTTCTCCTTTAAGTTCTTCAGCAAAACAATCTAATGAGGAATTGACATAGGGCCCCATTTCAAAGCATAACTCAGATAAAAACTTGTAATTGAAGCTGAGATAATGGGAAATGTCACGCTGGTTTTCACAACACAAACCACGCACCTGTCTCTATAATGCTGTACCCCGTCAGAAGATCCAGTAGTGGAGTCTGATAACGAGCCAACATCACACAGCCACATTGCTGCTGGATGTACTGCACAAGGTGTCAGCATCCTGCCAAACTTATTCCCTGAATAGACACAGCTGATGTTTCCAGGAGCTGTAAGACATCTAGGAGAGTCGCCAACGGAGAGCAAAACCAATGCTGCCAGTAGCAGGATGGGATAGTGCCAAATTAGTACAGAAGTTCCTGTATGTGCCAAATAGCTTTCTAATTACATTGCGATCAGCAAGACAAAACTGTGTCTCTTTAAAAACGTATGTCTGTATTCACAGTGGGTCTGTAATGCAGAAGGGGAATTTAGAAGCAAAATAGCACATAAGAAAGACTTGTTTGGTTTCAGGTGTCTCTGGTCTTCCAGGACCCCAGTCCACAGGACTGATCCCCTCCTCTCCAGGAAGAGAAAACGAGAAAGGACAAAGAGGAGAGGGGCTCTAGTAGATTAGAAAGTTGGTGAGATTATTTCAGTATATGGGCATACATTGAAATATATGATTTTGGCAGGTACCTTGTCATTAAACATGAAACAAAACCATTTAGTCCTGTTTGGCTGCCTTTAGGTTGAATGACATCTTGTTCCAAACATGGCACTGGACCACTGGGCCCAGTTCTTTTTGTGGTTTTGATTTCAATGTCCTTTTCTTTCCAAATGAATATAGGACATCTTTCTAAGAGTTGGGTTGTGGAAATCCAAACTTGAATAAGCTGGTCCAAATTACAAGGATGCATCTGATACTCATTAAAAAGAGGATGCAACTGCTTTTGGAACAGATAGTGGACTCTTAGGAATACATCATGGAGGAATTTATAAAGAATGAAAAGTGAATCATGTTGCCATAGAAATAATTATTCAAATATGTGGTAAGTAAAATTTCATCTGGATCCTTTGTACTCTTTCAGATTTTCCTTGAGCTCCTCTAACTGGTAATGAGGCCACCACAGAGCAGAGTGATGATAGGGTTGACATGTACATGGGCTTAAGCATCTGCTTCTTCTCCAGGCCACTAGCCTTGAGAGTCTAGTACATTTTGTATCCAGCAAAAAAAAAATTAAAAGAGGAGAAATTGTGAAAATATTGACTACTCTGTTGATTTGATGGGTGGCTATACTTCTTTCAAAATGGGGACGTTAAGGCACAGTGAGCTATGGTGCAGATATGTGCTATGGTAACTACACTAGCTCCCTTTTCAGACTCCCAAAAGTCACAATAATGCAGAACAGCTTTCTCTGCTTTCAGTGCCCCAGAAACTCATGTAGGACAGGCCTAACAAGACCTGTGACATGGTCAGATATGCACAGATGGGAAGCTTCTCCTGCACACCTCCATGGGGTTTTTATGTAGTATTCAACGCCTGGGTTACGGCACATGCACACCCCCCGAGATGATCATGCAGTTTCCCCCTGTGAATACGAGTCTTCTGAGAATCAGCAGTACTTAACCATCCTGGAGCTTCGGCCTTTTCCCACTTCTCCACACATCCTTGTTTGAAGTGGCCTGACCCTCCTTATCATGTGAAATAACTACTTGGCTGCCTCTCCCAAAATCTCACAGCAGGGCTTTGTTTGCCCTGACATGACAGAATCTTTATGGGCAGAGATATCAAATATCCGTGTGTGTGATGCACAACAGTGGGTTTTGTTGAGATAAAACAATAACTGTGAATTTAGAAAAAGCACTAATAAATGTATTTAGTATGGCCATTTTTATTTCTGGGCACAGAGGGTTTGTGCAGGACGGCTCACATGTAAGTATCATTTACCATACTCAAAACAACACTTCTCCAGTTTACCAGTGTGCTCGTTATTCTGCAAGGCATCTATGCAGATCCAGCACCTTGCAGCAGGTCCATGTATACAAAATAGCAGATATTTTATTTTATTTTATTTTATTTTATTTTATTTTATTTTATTTTATTTTATTTTATTTTATTTTATTTTATTCACTGTCAGTTAGCATGAACCTGCAGTACAAATTTCTGGGTCCTTCATAACTAAAGAGGGCTAATCCAGCAGGCCACCCCTCCTCAGACCCTACATGTAGTCCTCTGACAACCTGTTTTCTTTGAGATTTCAGGCATTCCAGTATTTTGGGCCATTAATTGTAGAAGTCCTGGCTTCTGTTTGAGAAGTAAAAACAATTTACTTCAACGGGAGGTAGTCCCTTATGAGATACATCCAGCTGGTCACAGCAGGGGTTGGCCTCGTCTTTACAAGCAGGATATGTTCACATGCCAAAGTCAGCAGAAACAAAATAGATGACACATCCACAGTCTGAAGGTTTGTATTCCCAACAAACCCAAGCAGAAATAAGACAGGATAAGGAGCCAGGTCCAAATCAAGCATTTAATTCAAACATTTACATGCCTGAGATCAAACTCTTGGATTATGGATTAAATCCATGAAATGTGTAGGAAGGTGGGAGCTGCCTGTGAATTGTCACTTAGACATGTCTGGGGACGTTTTGTGACATCTGTTGTACAAGCTTGGGTTTGTAAAACCCACATGCAAAACAGTGGGTTTAGACCAAACTGCTGATATCTGAAATTTTCACTCTGCTTGATATGATGCATTGCCAAATCTCCAGCAATATCTGTGTCTGAGGCTCTTTTTCCTCTCATCCCACACACCTTGAGCTGATTTTTACTTGTACAACCTCTTGCTCTCAATACTTTGGGAGCCATATATCAAGGAGAGATCTGCCTGGAAGGAGAGAACAGGCTTTCTCTCTGTTCTCTGGTTCTTAATGCAGTTTTCAGCTTGAGGTGATTTAAGTCTTTCTGTTCAAAAAATCTGACATCAGTCATGCACTCTCAGCCAAGTGAGGTTGCTCAGGATTTACAGCACTCTGTTGTGTGACCATTCAACTTGGAGTAGGTTGTTAGGATGATTGCTGTTGTGATTTGGGGATGCTTTTGACTCACCCTTGCTCTTTGTGTCCCCACATCCCCACACAGAAAGCAGTAGAGCAGTGAAGCTCAGCATCTGAGCACTTTCCAGAACTTGCTCCCAGGATCTGCTGGTGATATCACCACAGAGCCCCAAGTCACCTTCTGTATATTCTTCTGGGTATTTTTGAACAGGAATGTGCTTCTCAGAGGTAATTTAAGATTTCTACTGCAGTTCCTTTCAGCGTTGTGAAGTGAAACCTAGAGCACTGACCAGAGAAAGCCCTCGCTAGGCTCATGCCTACCAACGGGTGCCTGATTGTAGGGCATATCCCAACCCTTCCTCTGATCCCCACATAGCTCTAGAGTGACAGCTCTGAGGGTAGTGCAGAGTGCAGGAAGGAGAGAGCTGCTTCTGGTGGCACCTGGAGGAGCCAAGGGTATCTGCAGATCACTGCTAGGGGCATTTGGTCCTATTTTGAACTAACTGGAGCAGAATTCCTCTCTTACCACACTGTTGGGTTTGAGGAGGAGCCAGTGCCAGCAGTTGTCCATCAGTGAGAGAAACAGGCCCTAAAATGGACCTCTGTGCAGATCTGGCATTTCAGCTCTGAATTCAAAGGGGAACAATTCAGGGCTTCTGCATGCTCAGAATGAGCTCTCAGCGTGAAAGAAGGTGTCCTAGTGCAGGCAACTTTGTGCGTTCATCTTGTTTCACAATTGTCTAGCAGGGGTTGGTATCTTCTACAGCAGATATCTACCTCTGGGAAATCTTGTGTGTTATAAAAGTCCAGAGGGAAGAAAATATTATACTGTTATTGTTGGGGAACTGGGGTCAGGCTGCTTGTAACAGTTATGAAAGATACACCTATGCTGTGCTGGTATAGACAGCTCCCTTGCCACACAAACTCTGCAAAGAGAGGCTAAGTGTGAGGAGCTCCATGAAAACTAGTTTCATAGCTTGGAAATAAAAAGATTGATGATTAAATGGACTATTTTATATACTTTTGACTGGTTGAGTGCCCCTTTTTCCGTATGTATTATTTCCCTGCACACAGCATCCTAAGTACGACAACACTCTTTCCTTTGGATTAGCTAACAATAAAACCTCTTCCCTGAATTCCCCCCCAGATCTGTGTTGTTACATTCCTCCTTGACTTGATAGAGTTCCAAGACACCATCCCACAGATAACTTGCCATGCAATGTGTGTCTTTTTGTATATAAATATGTATTGTATGTGGTGTCCTCTGTAAAGGCAGGACTGTATACATTAAAGCTTATATATATTAAATCATCATGGACTTGGGAAACAGATGCTTTTTTTGAATTTCACTTGTTCTCTCTCCTCTCCAACAGAAAGAGACTAAGTAGAAATTGTTCATTTGAACAAGACTCATCCATGTTGGATCAATTCTTTACTCTGGAGGTGACTGAACTGCAAGTGATAGCTTGCCAACACCCAGCAATGAGGGGAGGAGTCTATGAGCGTGACAGCAGGCAGTGTCCTCCCCCGGGCAGGATGAGGCTGACTGGTACCCACAGGGACATACAACTCTGCAATACCTTCTCTGTGCCTTGGGGTTTACAAGCACTGACAGGTCTTTTCCTTTCAGTCAAAAAAAATGCAGCCAATAGCGAAGAGTGAATTCTCAATGTGCACACCCCACATTAACTGTTCCCAGCCCTGTTACTGCTTTCTGTCACCCTCCCTTCCCCCTTCCCAATCCTCTGAAAGATCAAAGTAGCCAGCTCCAGTGTCTGCTCCATGGTCACCCAGAGGTGTGTAGGGCCAGAGTTGAGCTAAGAGCCCCATCTCAGCTGAGCTGCACCGAGCTGGCTCAGACCCAGGATGCAGCTTATCTGCCAACAGAGAAGCCACCCATGGATAATGGAAAGTGACTGTAGCAATGGAACCTGTTACAAAACTCCTACTGACTTCATGGGAGCTAACCAGCGGAAATCACTGTGTACTTACTCTAGGGAAGTAATCTGGGACAGTAAATTAATCTCAGCTGTCCTAGCTTCAGGGCTTCTTGAAGCTATTTTGTGCAGTTTTTGTTTGCATGGATTTGTTTCCTATTAAATTCATAAGGATGAAGCCAAACTTCTCTCAAACTGCTGAGCTACACTTTGTTTTGGGGTTTTCAGAAAAACAGATGAAGCCAGAGGTTTGTCTGACTCCCACCTGGAAGCAGAAATTAGTTTGCTAAAAGTCTTGTGACTCTGCAAACTTGAATCAGACTTGGCTTGTGATCCATATCTATATCCACCTGGTTTCACATCTCTTTACAGAAGGTCCACCCAGCTGTAATTCAAGGGTAGAACAAGTCAACCTTCATATATAAGCTGGGCCACCCGTGATATTGGTTGGGTCAAAATGCAAAAATTGTAGCCATAATCACAGCAAGTAGTGGAATTTCTGGTTTTCTCTTTAATAATAGAGGAGAAAAGGGTAGTATGTCTATTTGAGGCAAGGAACACATATTTAGTCATCTTACTTTTTGCAGTTAAAAATGGACCCAGCCCAAACATCTCCAGGGAAGATCAGATTTGTGTCCAGACTCATGTTGGTATTATATTTTTGAATGTCAGTGTTACAGAAAATAAGGTTTTTCTCTTAAAGTTGAATTTCCAGCTGTGGTGCCATGAGGATCATTTCTCTGATAAACAAGAGAAGAAATAGGAAACCTCTGGAGTTGCTGTGGATTATTAAGCAGCACAAGGAGGAAGTGGGTGAATGCTCTCTTTATAAAGGTGCCTGAGCATGGAGAAATGGCTTCCTCTCCATGGGTGCAAGGACTGTCTCAACCGCAGCATTAGCTGGGTTACTCCTTAAGAGTTGTCCCTCACTTCTTTCCTGCCTCCCACAAAAAAACTCTCTTTTGAGGTGACCTCTAGCCTGACAAGAAATATGGGCTAGAGAAAAGATGTTGTTTCCCTCTACTCTGCCTGCTTGGACTAGCACAACCTCCCACACTGCAGTGAGTGGTAGGAGGTGCTTCTAGAAGTGCAGGTGGTGCAGAAGAGGAGCATGGCCAGCAGGGACATCATTGCCCCAGTGAGACACTGCTGGGGCAGCCTCAAGTCACCTGAGACAATTCAGCAGGCCCACTCAGTCTTTCCTTCTCTGCCCCAACTCAACCCAACACTTCCAGCTTGGAAGTGTTGCTACCCAGCTCCTCTGGGGCCACTGAAAGCTCTCTGGCTCTCAGGAGCACAGCTGTTGAGTGACCTGACAGAGGAACAACAAAATTGTCATGCCCGTTTTATACTCTTATTGACAGTAGAACTTCTGTGACAGGAGAAAGGGAAGGCCATGCTTTCTAAGAGACTGAGAAGTGAAGGACACGTTTGTGTATTGTCACCGCTAACAGTGGAAAACAGTCACAAGAAGGTCCTCATTTGCTACATAGCAGCCCTGTAACCTGTAGTGGAAACTCCTGTCTGCTTTCCCTTGAGAACTAGCAGCAAGGCAAAGATCACAGTCTGACAGGTCTGGTTTTGCCTCAGCACAGGTAAAAGCTTTATTGCTTTTAGAATTAAATACAGGCTTCAGATTGCTTTTCTTGGAGTAGTTTTTTCTCGTTATACTTCTTCAGCTGCTGTTAGAATTATGCTGTTGGTTGGATGCACACATTGCAACAATCATGAAGTTTTGTAACCTTCTGTGAGTTGAGACACTTTCTTTTCCCTTCCAAGGTTCCCACAGATGATGCTCAGTGGCTTCTCCTCTTGTGTTCCTGCACCAGTGAGTCATTTCCCTGTCTACCTCCCACCTACACAGACTCCAGGTGCTGATGCCTCTCTGGGATGTTGAGCATGAAACTGAAGTGATTCTAAATCAAGACTACATAAAAGCATTTCCTTTTTGTTTACTTCTTCTAAGATCTTCCCCCTCTTTTTTTTTTNTTCTTTTTGTTGAATTCTTTAAAGATCTTCCCCCTCTTTTTTTTTTTTCTTTTTTTTTTTTTTTTTTAATCTCTCTCTTATTATAGTTCTTCATCATATCTACAAATTAGCTTGGTCTGCAGACTATGTTCACTTTCCATTGACAGCCAGCCCAGTGAAGTGCTTTCAAATGGATTTTTCCCCCTCTCTGCAGTGGGAAAGAGTGATGTGGGCTGAAGACCAGAAAGAACCTTAACTGCTGTGGGGAAGGTACGGAAGGAACTCATTTAATCTGGGCTACAAAGACCTTATCAGAAGATGAGATTTGGGAACACACTGTTGTGAAATCTGCGTACTTAAATAGAGGATCTGAAGGAACCAGGACAGTAAGGTCTGAACTTGAACACTGGTGCATCTACAATCAGCATTTTAGTTTGGGCCAGGACTCAAATTCCAAAGCCAGTCTCCCAGTTGTCCCCACTTCCTGTGCTTCCTTTAGATTTGTGGAGTGGATCTGGAAGAAATGAACCCAACATCTTCGAGATGAAACACATGCTTAAATACATGCTCTGGAAGCCCACTGTGTACAAACACATATTCAGTCCACACCATGCTTCAGGTAGCAGCACATTGTTCCCATGAGGTGGCTGGTCTGAAATTCAGGCTAAAAATAAAAAATCAAACCTTCAACATGAACAAAGAAACATATATATACATCATACACAGAAAATCTAAAGTTATTTGGGAATAAGACAATCTACATTCAAAAAAGAGTGTTTAAAAATGTTTGTGAAGTGACACATCACTCATGAGAGAGTTGTCAGTACAAACAAAGCTGTCAAAAAGATGTTATATATATTGCATACGAAATCCTTTTACACGTTTAAGAACCTTTTTAGTCTCCATGAACAGTAACAAAAAAATCTATGTAATATATATATCACAAGTATTTATATATTATATATACACATAAAATCATTTTCCTGTGTATGGTGTGATTTTGAACACAGTGGATCTATTATTCACTCATGCTATTCTCTATAAGGGAACAAATACAAAACCAACCTGTGACAGGTTGTTTTGTACCAGTCCTTTCTTTATATACAGTAACTGTAAAATTACTGATGCATAACCCGAAAGCAAATAAATCTTGGTATCTGAAACATACACTTTGCTGCTCCTGCTCTATCTTGCTCTACATGACACAGGATCATGAGAAGCAGTTGTAGTAGTGAAATCTTAATTATTCTTTACTAATTACTGGATGGAATAAATTAAATGTCAAGGGCATTTGCAGGAAAAAATGACATAATGTATGATACAATTAAATATACAAAACTATGTTTAAATAGCTGTAAGTGTCTAGCTAAACCAAATCAACCAAAATATTCAAAGATAATATTGACAAAGGCCCTTACATCACACCGTTGGGAATAAAAGTTAATCACAGAAATCATGTTAAATTTAATTATAAATTTTCTGGTAGTTTAAGGTCTATTTTGTATTTTTATAATTATTAATTTTTATTTCTATGGTAATAAGAGCCAATGACAATGTTATTTTTAACAGTTGGCATATTTGAGTGGGTGATAAAAAGTAGTTGATCAATGTATAATATTACATTGTGATATAGATATTGCTATGAATATAAAGTTACCTAAAGGTTCTGGGAAGTGCTATCTAAATCTGTAGTGAGTGCTACTGAGTTTTGTGTTTTCAGAAATTATGATCTCATGTGGTCACAACAACACGCCTTAAATTCGATGTTCTTGATGTCAGCACGACTTTAAAATGTTTGTGCAGTCTAACCAAGGTGTAGGAAGGCCCGAGGCAGAGCAGGAATTTTCAGTGGCTCCAGGGGTAGGTTTGATAATCATCTGGAGCTTCTCTCTTCCTGCAGCTCCGGAGAATCCCAGTGTTGCTCTTGCCGACAACTTTTATCCTGGGTTTCAGGATGAATCAGACATTACTGACATTAAAGGAGGAACTTACACGGTGTAAATGCTGACAGACCAAACAGGAGCAGCGTGAGTGTATTGCTACTGTAATGAAAATCCCCGAAAGAAGTGTCACAACTCTACGTTACTTATTAACGCTAACCTCGATTAACTCACACCAGCCATTGACACTTTTAAGTTTTAATATCAGGTGTTTTCCGCTGTTTTGAGATGAGGAAACTCAGCCAACCCAGCCCGCCCGAGGTCGCCGCGGCAGAAAGGCGGCAGTGCCGGCGCATCCGGCGGCACTCGGGCAGCAGCAGCAGCCCGGCCGCCGGTGATCTTTGTTCCTTTGTTCCCCCAGCCCTGCTTCCCTGTCCAGACCAGCCTCCGCGCAGCCTGGCCATGGCTTTGCTTTTTTTTTTTTTCCCCCCTGCTTGCTCACCTGCAGTCTCTGTTCATATTGTTTTATGGTACTTTGGACAACGGGTTTTAACAGCTAAACATAAAAGCCAGTGAGAGCATAAACAGGAAACTTGTGTTTAGGTGGGAGTGCCTAGGAATTTTATACTGCTGACCACAGAGGCCATGGGAGAAAGGAAATAGGAAAAACACTGTAAATACCTGGGTGACTAATGACTTGTGCTGCTCATCTGGCTTTTCAGAACATGAAAAGTTCAGCCTTTTTCCAGGCAAAACAGCATAGGGCAGGCATAATTTCTCAGATCAATACTCTCCATGCCCCTCTGCTGCCTGTTTCTCTGCTCCGCTCGCACCACGGAAAGCACTTCGTTCCTATTCGTTCCTATAAAGTAGAATAAACCGATGATAAATTGTCGCCTGGCACTTGAGGCTGCGTGTACTGATGGCCGAGGGAGGGAGTGTGACACGCGAGGGTGCACGCCTGCTCTCCGCATTCGCGCCGCCTAAGAGGATTTAGATGAAAGAAACCAAATCTGCAGACCCTGGTTTTGTGCTGAGGCAGCAGCTGGAGTTTGGGGGCAGCGTGAGCCTTTGTCCAGCCTTCCCTCGCCGGCTCCCGAGAGGATTGCCATTGTTCCTGAGGGGCCTCCACGGGGCTGCTCCTGTGCCCGCTCCCTTTTATCACCAGCCGCACTCCTTGGGAGAGGTTTTGTCTTTTGCTGACAGCAGCAGACTTGGCCGGTCGGCATCTCCCACGCGACGGCGCCGGGGTGGGATTTTCAAGTTAGCCATCTGCGCGGGGGGACTGGCAAAGTGGGGCGTTTTGGCGACCGGACGATTCCGCTCCGGGAGCCGGTGCTGCTGGTGAAACCACGGCATCTGGTCACCTTCGCCGGGACCGCGGGGTCCGGTTTCACTCGAAAGCTGCAACGGTTTCTCACGCTGAGATCGTGACCTGGCAGAGGAGGGATGAAAGCAGATGAGGATGCTCCCCAAGTGTTACGTTTCTAGGGGGGAGCAGCAGCCCTGTGGGAAGGCAGCGAGGCCAGGCTCTTCAGATGGGGTGCAGGACGTACGTGCAGTCCCATGCGAACCCCAGGAGCCCACTTGTAGCTCTGGCCAGTGCTTGCCTCAGTTTCCAAGGAAGCACAGCCCGAAGTGTTAGTGCTGCAGGCAAGGCAGGGCAACGTGGGCTCCAGCAGGACGGAGGGAGCCTCTCTGGTGCCCTTTGTTCAGTCCTTGCTACTTCTCTCTCCCACAACACAAAATCAAAGACAGAAGAACTTTTCAAGCTCCACAAAAAACATTACCTTGCAGGCAACACTGATGTGCCCGCCCAGGCTGCTTCAGAGAAGAACCAGCACACCCAGGGGTGCTAGCCCTGGATCAGCAGCTGGATCTTGCTGAAATTAACTGTGTTACTAAATAGGTGTGGAATTTCACTCATGGAGAGTTAAGCACATCTGTAAACATTTCCCTGAATCCATGCTGGAGTTTCATTCATAATGAACTTGTTGTTTGATTGCTGAAGTGATATGATAAGCTATGGCAATGTTTGGCAGGGAGCTGGGGAGTTTTTTGATCACTTCCAGACCATGTGAGAACTGATTTTTTTGGATGGAGATGTATGTATATGTTACTTTTATGAATATGTGTACCTATTGTTAAATAGGGGTGTAGATACAAATTGACCCAGTCTATAATAACATAGTTAACTGTTCTTACGCACTTGTAAAAATATGTAGGAAAGGTTGTTGTGATCATAGAACAAGAGGCCAAACATCTACATTCATTTTTCCATAAATATTGCAGCAATAAAAGATGCTGGGCTTTCTGAAGTTCTCCTTTCCCCAAGGGCAACCACAGACCAAGAACATAGCAGTACAAGCCGTCCAACAATACAACTCCAACACCATGCGAGAGGACCTGCTCAGTGCCTCACCTGCAGCAAGCACACAGCCTCGCCGATATCCAAGGAAATCGCTGAATGCTTGTCAGGAAGGTAGAAAACGACTCTGCTAAGTGACAGCCCCAGTGCAACTCAGCGAGGGACTTGGCCGTAGCAGTATTGCCATGGAGGAGTTTAGCCCCACGCCGCAGCCCGTGCAATGAGGGTGTCTTGCTTTCCTTGCAGGGTTGCCTGGAAGGGATCACGGTGCTCAGAGGCCAGCAGTGCACACACGGCACTGCCCGCGCCGGCCCGCCGGAGACACGCTGCATGGCTAATTCGGGGTGGGAAGGACATCGCTCCTTCCGCTGAGCTGAGTACTTAAGCCAGCTCTCACACAGCGACCCTGAAGTTGTGTCCTGAAGACTGTAGTGGCCAAAGCATTTCTCAGGGTTTTACTTCTAAATCCCTTCTCCTGCATAATACTGAAAAGGGGCTCTGACCCAAGACTCTTCTCGGTTAAATACCCGAGCTGCCAAGCTACAGATTTTCAGGGATTCCTTTTGAAACTCTCCTACTTTGTACAAAGCAATTAAATATTCATTGGCACGGGGACTGGGAGCCGGCCTCCTGGATAAGCACCCCCACCCCAAGACGCAGAGCCCTTTTCATTCCTATCCTCTGAATATTTAATCAGCTCATACAAAGCAGAGCGGCTTCAGCAGGGGAGCCTGGGAGAGACCCGGCACTGAGACCCACTGACCACAGTATGCAGCAGAGGCACCCGATCCCCGGGCCCTGCTCCAAAGCAGGCAGATGAAGGATTTAAGCATTCGGCTCAGCATGGCTGTGAGTGTGTTAGCTATTCACAGCAGAGGATGTGACACTTCCTTTCTCTTTTCTCCCCCACCCCGTCTTTTATGCCAGTTAAATGTAGTTTAGCAACCCCAGAGTCCAGCAGGAAGACAGGATGAGGAATGCTTCGTTTGTGTCCTGAAAACTGTACAAAATGAATGGATGAAAATTTGATGAGAAGTTTTTCAGACATTCAAGCACCTCTCTTAATAATTCAGATGTTTGATTTTCTTCTTCAGTATGCAGTAAGGATTAGTGCACTTTGAAGATGATATAGAAACTTCAGTTTTCAGAAAAGGAAAAAAGCTTCTGATTTAAAAAGAAAATCCCACAGAGGAGTATGACACTATTATATGAGTTTCTATCCCCCTGATTCTCTTAACTGATGACTGGGATTGGCTTTGTACTGAAATTTCAGCATAGAGATATCTTTTGCAGCTTACCTCTAATAAACAAAGTTCACAGCGGAAATGCTGACAGGCTGTGATCAAAGCAGCACCCTCAGGTGTTGCTGTGATATAGTGCTTGCTTACTAAAACACAGCAGTTCAAACAGCCTGGCTGTATTTAATTGGGATATACAGTATTTCCAACTCTGAGAGCTCAACACCAAAGAGGGTTTCTCTTAGATCTTTCACTCTGCTATTGTTCTGCTATTTGCTCAGAAGAAAGACATTTAGGAGACCAAGTTTTGGTTTTCATCTGGAACAAGGACTATAGGACTATTCATAGCATTACCTTGAACTTTACAGGAGGCTGCCCTGTGAACATTCCTCTGCTGTTTCCCCTCAGAAGACCATGTTGTCCTCTTCCCATCTATGGGAAGCAGCTCTTCCTCAGTGGCAGCTGAGCATCTTTGCTTTAGTGACACCAACTGCATATGTAAAAAACTGACACTGACAGTACATCATAATGTAGTTTTAGTGTCTTTTAAGTATTACAACAGAGAAGGCAAAAAACATCCAGATGATGAATTCTTGGATTTACCAACACAAGCTCTACCAGGCACCATTCAGGACTTGTTAGAATCTGGAGAAGTGCTTGGCTCCATAAGCAAAGTTCACAACTCATCCTCTGAAATTTAGATGTATGTCTAAAATTTTGGCCTGGCCTGGCATGACATCCTGACATGTCTCAAGGATGCTAGCTGGATCTGAACTGCTCTAACCCTCACCTGGGATTAGAGCTGAGCAATTTCTTTAGAGACACTTCTTTCAAGAGATGTCTGCAACAGTTTGAATGGAAAAGAAGTTTTTCAGGCAGTAGGATCTGTTCCTATTTCAAGGAAAGCAAGGGAAACCTTGCTTGCTAAGTCCTATATGGTAAATACAATGTATCCACTTTTGTGATGAAGACAACTCATTTGAGATATGATCCTTTCTCAACACCATGACCTTGGATGCTGCACATGGAGCAGGGTTTATAAGACAGGCAGGGCACAAGCCAGATGCACAACCTTGGATCAGCATGGTTCTCTCCACACCATTTAGTCAGGATGGGGGACAGGCTTTGACACCTGAAAGGAAATTATTGGAGAGGATGACAGGGATGTTGCATGAGGGAAGTGCTAGAGAGAACAAGGGACTTCTCAAGAAAGAATATTTTTTCCTTGCCCAGTTCTCTCAAGCAACATCCACCATAATCCCAGGAACTGGCTCTCAGCCGCAGTCTTCTTAAATGACAAGTCCAGACTCCAACACTGTCATGTTCTCCTGCTTTGGTCAGTGAATTCCTGCACATAATCAGTTTCTATTTCTTGGTCCCACCAAGTTTATTGTTTTCCTTTAGTCAAGTTTTTTCCCCCTTTCCAACTGCTCTGAAGAATTCCTTGTTTATGCTGCCTCCATTTTGGCAGGGATGTTTCTGAGAGTTCCCATCCCTGACTTTTACTTGCAGCAACCATTATTGGAGAAACTCACTTGCTTTGACTTTGGATGGAGTACATTCAGCCCAGGGTGAAGATGGTGCATATATTAGCTTTGTTTCAGGCAGGAGCTGCAAGGGGGCAGAGCATGTGCAGTCACCCTCTGTAGACAACAGAATCTTCTCTGATCCACTCCAGCAGCCCTAAGAAACTTGCATATGTACTTTCAAGATGGGATGTACAGAAATATTATCTTCTATAACAAAAACGTCTCTACTTAGCATGGGCAAAGTAGGTTTCATTTCAAAAGTTTCTATTTGGACCTAATTGAGAGATTTCTATAAAAACAGCAACAGGCATTTCTGAACAGAAAAGGCCACTTTGTCTCCACTCCTGCATTTGAATCACTGCTACAAATCCCTGAGAAATTAGGCCTTTTTGAAAAAAATTTTGTTATAATTTTTTTTTTGGTAATAAGAACAAAACAAAATGTTTTCTCAATTCCTGTTCCCAGAATCTGTTAAACTGTTTTGACAAAAAAATTTCCAAAAATTCAGCCTTAGGCACGCACCTGGAATATAAAATATCACCCCAAATGGTTAGAACTTGACAAAGTCTCAAAATGTGATTTTATAATAGGAAATATTGGGCAAACATCATATTATGCACTATTAGCCCCGCCTATTAAAAATATTTTCTTATGTGTAGCAAGGAGCTTTATACAAACTAGCATTTGCAGATGCAGTCATTATTTCCTAGTGTGCAAAATCTCAGTACTTTTGACTTTTTTCAAACTTACTGAATGCAACAAGACAACGCTAACAAAATAATCCCTTGGTGAATGTATTCTTTTAAATAAAAGCTTGCTTTGAATTATGCTGAAAAAATGCAACTTTAAATCAACTAATTTCCATTTAATTACACGGATATTAGTTAAAAACAGCTGAGTGTACTTTTTAATTTTTAATTGTGAAAATTCTCTCCCGGGCTGAACTCTTCTATGCCAAGTTTCTGCACTGAGAACATTTTTACGGTCTAGTTATAAACCCTAGAAAAACAACGTTTATAGGAAATGTTGACACAACCTTAACTAAAGTGGTGCTAGCTGACACCTCTATATTTTCAATTTGGGGATTTCTACTGGGAAAATATAAACGCCAATGCAGTAAAGGAAGCCAACTATAATAAAATCCTCATAGTCTTCCTGTTCACCCCATGAAGACCTACTTCAAAAAACATCAACTCAGACTGGAGATGAGTTGAAGTTAACTGCATTCCTCTGAGGGTACTAAAAATTACCTGCAGGTAGTTCAGCCTTATAGTTACTTGCAAGACTCCAGTCTAGTCAAAGTCATGTGAATATCCATTAAAAAAAAAATCCTGAAAAGAAAATGAGAATGTGCATAAGCTCAAAAAAAAGGGTGCTAGTCCACCTATATCCCTCCTAGCACAACATAAAAAGAGGAAAATAGACTTTATAGATTCTAGTGAAACAAATGTAAGTACACACAGGGGAAAAATACAGAGATGGAAAGTGAAAAGTGAAGTTAGCTTTTCTACCTGTATCTTTTAAGTCTGGCTCACCGAAAATGGATGAATAAAGGGCGGTCTGAGGTCTCTGCTTAGCCTTATTTTTAAAGGTGTTTGAGCAATTCATGAGTCAAAATCTGGATGATTTTCAGGACAGCTTCTGACTCTTGGTGACTCAGATCTTGAAGTCTCAGATCTTGCCTCAAGAATAAAACCCAATCATGTTAGTGATACACTGGATGTGATATACAGTGTTGGAGGGAGAATGTTGGAAAAAATGGTAGAGTAATCTCAGAACATAAATATGAAATTCAGAATAAAAAATAGATTTTATTGTTTAAGGGCAAATTGTGCTGAACCATCTTGGTTGCCTTCTGTGATGAGATAACTGGCTCTGTACGTGAGGGAAATAACTAAGATGGCATTTCCTTTGATTTTTGCAATACTTTGAAGATTATTTCCCTTAGCATCCTTGTAACCAAATTGGGGAAATATGGACTACATGGCTGGACTTGAAGATCTGTGGTAAACTGGCTGAATCATCAGGCTCAAAGAAAATCAACCAATGGTTCAGTCTAACTGCTAACCAGTTGGGTAGTTTTATGGAATTTACAGTGGGCCTGATGCTGTTTAATGCCTTCCTTAGTCACTTAGACAATAATCCATAATGCACTCCCAGCAGATCTGCAGATAATATCAAATTGAGGAGAGTGGTCAGCAGAATGGAGGGTAGAGCTACCATGTAGGAAGACATTGACAAGCTGGAAAAATGGGTCATGAGAAAACTCTTAAGGTTGAACAAAGGAAAGATCAAATGCTGCACCTGGGCTGAATTAACCCCATGCAGCAGAGCAGGCTGGAGTCAGCTAAACTGCTGGTGACTTGCCAGGAAAGGAGCTGGCAGTCCAGGTAAACAACATGTTAAACAGGTCAGTAGTGTGCCCTGTGGGAACAAAGGTCTATCTGCATACTGGACTGTATTAGGAAGGGGAAAGCCAATGGGTCAAAGAAAGTAACTATTCTCCCCTTGACAATCATGGGGCCTTGTATGAAATAATGTGTCTAGTATGGGATCACCTGGAACAATAAAGACATTGATACATGGCAGAGTCCAGAAGAAGGCCAGCAAGATGCTCAGGGGGTTGGTGCATGAGGCAATGAGGCTGAGAGAACTGGCTTTGCTGAACCTGGGGAAGAGAAGGATAAGGAAAAATCTTACTGTTGTTTTCAGTTACCTAGGGAATGGCTGTAGAGAAGGGGACTGACTCTTCCTGAAGCTGCACAGCAAAGAGATAAGAGGTAAGATAAATGTAAAAATGGGAAATTCCAGTTGGACATATGGGAGGAAAAAACTCACAGCAAGAATAGTTGAAAAATGGCCAGGTTGCCCAGAGAGATTATGATAACTATCCTTAGAGAAATTCAAACCTCAGCTGGACAGGTTAACCCCGCTTTGAAGAGCAGGTTGGGTAAGGTGATCTCCAGAAGACCTTTTCAACCTGAATGATTCTGTTTCTACTTGCTATTTAGAAAGCATCCTGACTTGCCAGTTCAAGTGGTGGTTTGGAAAACCAAGACTTTCCAATGTCACTTCTGGAATTTATTTGCTCAGTGGAAAAGGAGAAAATGGGAATGGTGACACTGAGCAACAGCCTGCTGGCTCTCAAATGCCACTCAGATTCCTCCTTTAGACCAACTGGCTGCTGATGGAGCTGCTGATGGATATTTGCCAGCTTCTGAGAACCCGGCCTTATCTGTTTTTAAAGAAAGGCATGCTGAACTCTCCAGCAACATTAGAAAAGTATTGGCCTGAGTTTTATTTTAGTTGCTATCATACCTAACCTTCACCTCTTCAGAGGTGAACACTAAAAAGTTACATAAAAATACAAATGGAATCATCCTGGTAAACAAATGCAAGACATTGACCTTGTCTTAGACCTGAAAATGACCTACCCTTATATAGCAGTAATCCACTCCACTTAGTGCAGTTAACAAACTGTAGTCCTTTGATTCAGTGAGACACTTGCTGCTTTTACCATTACTTTTGTCTTGTCTAATTGTCTATTAAGAAGGTAATTTGGGTTACATCCCCATGAAAATCACACCTACCTAACCTTCTGCAGCTCCCCAGAGACCTTTCACTAAGGTCTCTCTATGAACAGAAGAGCTTTGGATGATTTTTAAATTTTTTTTTTACCTTGCTAACATTTCGACAATTTTGGCAGCAACTTATATAATTTCTGCATGCTGTCTCCTTCTTATTCTGTTTTCCCCTATAGGTTTCACAAGATATCACAGTACCCTTGGCAAAAACGTGAAGTCTACTTTAAGGTTAATGCTAAACTTCTGTAGTACATTATTTTAAGGTTTAAAAGAAAGATAGTAGGTTCCAGTATGTACCTGTCAGTACTAAATGATTGTTCATTTCCTGTGAATTGAGAATAAAGTAATAACATACATCTGGTGAGCTAAAACATGTTGCTTATTTCTTTTTCTTCTCTGAGCCATATCCTTTACCATGCAGAATCTCCAAATACCTTTGAGGAAAATTAAAACAAAGGAATAGAGGGCTGGAAGAGACACCCTGTGTCTTGGAGCCCAGTCCCCTGCCAGCCCCAGGCCACATCACACAATGCCTTTGATCAGCTGTTCACACTCCATCTTACAACCCCTCTTGTGCTCCCATACTCACACTGGAAATCTGCTCTCTCCAGTGTTGAGTGCTCAACTGGCTACATAACATCCTTCAGTTTCCAGTTAAAATGCATTCATGGGCAGCTGATGCCCATTTGTTTTTGTGCCAACACTGTCCTTCCTCTTCAAAAGGTATTTTCCTTCCTTGATGTTTAACCTCCTGGTGTATTTATAGAGAGAAATGACATTCCATAACAGCTTTTGTTTTGCCACACTAAATGCATCAAGTTCTTCTGCTTCCTTATGCAAAGTAGGCTTTCCATTCCCTATCATCACAGCTTTACTGCCCTTGTTCCCAGGTCATCTTTGGCCCAGTGGGCTATTGCTGGACATAGTGTTTAAGATAAGGTTTCACCAACTCATTTTATTAGTTGTTAACCATTTTCTAGTATGAATCAAGACAGAAGATGACATGGTAAAGGGATATACATCACCAAATGTACTAAATACATTGAGAAAAACCCAGAAAATAGATGCTTTCCCTTTGTTAATGTAATATTTCTAAATGTTAGGTGTTTGTGGGCTTCATAAGGCAGTGGAGTTCTGATGATGGATTCTCAAGTACATGTTAGACCCTAGAAAAGAAGGTTGAGGCATGAAAACAACAGCCATGGAAGCGCAGTGACCTGAATAAAAAGAGTCCAAGGGAGAGGTGAAGTAGGATTTATTACTGCACTGCAATGGATGATGAAGGAGGTGATCAGAAATTAACTGATGAATTCAATTTTTTATACTCTCCTGGTCTGACAAACACTTGAAACATAACAATATATATTTGCATGAATAAAAATCTCAGTCTGTGGCATTCTCACATTTTCCATTTAAAAACACAAAGGGTGGCAAGTGAAATTTTCTTTATGCTATAAATACTCTTTTCTTTCTGCATATTTCCAAGTCAGAACATTAGAAAAAGGTAACTTGCATGATTAAGTGGAGAAAGGAAGGTCCTTTGCATTTTTCTCCACACGGACTCAGTCTACGCAGCTCTTGAGTAACTTCATGCAAAAGTTTAAATTTTATGTTCTCATTGTTCATTCCCAAGATGTGACCCGAAGAAAATCTTTGGGGGAAAAAAAGACAAAACAAAAGGTCTTATTGACTGAATGTTAGTACACACTCTTCTATGGAATAAAATTTAAATGTACATATTGTTTGTTACGACAAATTTCTTCAGTATTTCACAGCAGTTCCAGAAATTAAGTATCTCTTTCATGGTTCCTGCCAGCACTGAGCTATGCCTCAGTAGAGTAATTTTCTTTAGTATCATACACCACACAAATACCATAGTTTTATCTGATGGCAATGAATCATAGAGGCAAACAGTTCTTTTTCCAGCCCTTTCATATTATATTCATAAAGGATGAGGGCAGCTTGAATCATTAAACATTAAGCTGAAAGGCAGCATTCGGAAGAGACCTGAATGGGGACCTCCCTGCTGGATTAAATGTAATGTTCTCCTTGCAGAAAATGGCTAACTCGGCTGCATGCAGGAGGTTAGTTCCACTGCTCTCTTAGCTCCCAGAGAGGAGAAATTGTGGTTTGTGCAATTTTGCTTTATGTAAGAAGCACGTTCCCAGTCACTGTGCAGCTGCAGTTGCATTAGGCAAAGTCTTTGTACTTCTTCTGCCCTTTGCGGGTCTCTAGACATGTGAGCCTTGTCTTTCTGCAAGCGAATCTCTGTGTGTTCCGGGATATTTTTCCTCCGTGACCTGCCTATTGGACTGGCTGAGGCTCAGATTACAGTGGTTTTCAATGGACATTAAGCATATGCTGATACATTTCCAGGCAGGAACGACCTCTTGAATTTGGAGCTGTAATGCAGCTACTGTGTTTACTCAGTTGAGGGACAAATCATGCTCCTCAGGTCTCATATTCTCAGGTTGGTTGTAAAGTTTTGTGTTTTGCTTATACTATGTTCTGGGACTCAAACTTTGCACCCTCCTGGGCTCTCTGCCTGTACGGGACTCTCTTGAAAAATACAACGTGATTCAGTCCTAGTTCTGCATCAGTCACCCCTCCAAGTCTCTATGTCAGCTTAAATATAATGCCTGATAACGTAGAAAACTGAGCTGCAGTGAAACAGTCACTACTTGACACCACCTTTTTTATTCTAATATCTTCAAATGAGGCTATTTCAGGAATTGAGAATAATTCTCTTGGAGCAACGAAGTTTATATAGCCAACATAAACAAACCTACGTCTGCTTCATGCCAGGGGAGGAGAGAGGGGGAGATATTTCTTTTGCTACAACATAGGCTCTTTTGCTTGAATAGTATTTTTGGCAGATGCTACCATATTTAACTTCCCACAATGGCACTGTTTATTTAAGGTCAATACAAAACATCCCTGGCCCTTCTCTTAGATTTTTAAGTCCCTTGGTTGACTTTCACGTATCCTTTTAAGCACATTTTTGTAGTGCCTTTGGAATCACTGCTCGGTGCCTTTAAATGAAATACTTCCAAACAATGAGAACTCCATCTTAGCAGTGTGAGGAAATAAGATGTACATGCCACACCACTGCTTGTGGATTTCACTACTTTCTGTACAGCCTGTTCTCACTAGTAGTTCAGAGGAACAAATAACTGACAGACCAGAGATCTATCTAGCCAAATACCTTGTCATCAACAAAGATCAGTAGTGATTATTTAGGGAATAGTGTAAGGAAAGCATAGTGGTGCTTTCTGGCAATCATTTAATAATTTTGTCCAAGGCTGCATTGCTTTGTTGTATCAGAATGACCCAGGAGAAATTTACTTCTGGGTTTTTTTGCACTCTGCCTTTTTGTGGTATAGAAAATATATTTGCAGCTATAAATCTTTCCCAGATTTGCATTTGATTTTAAATCAGATATCTGTAGCTGTAAAAGTAAGTTTCAAATCCTTATAGGAAATTTACTAGATTCTTAGAGATAATGGCTTATTATCAACCAAACATCCTCTGTTTTCTATGGAACACGGTTAATTTTCACCACTGACTTCAGGCTGAAGCCCTTATTCTCTACAGGAGTGCAGTGACACCTTTTCTATTTGTACCCATTATATCTAAGTTACTGGTCTCTGGCTTCACACGTGCTGGAGCAGAACTATGCTCCAGCCAAAGCCACTGCCTAATAATATCCATGTGCAAACCAAACTGCCACAGGCCCTGGTAAGTCACCACAGGTTGCCTGTCATGAATCACTGTGGCCACAGCCGTGGGACACCTCTGTCCAGGAGCACCCTGTGTGTTTGAAGTTGGACAGCTTGAGCAGTCAGAACTTCCTGGCCTGGCAGGGATAGCTGGAGAATGCAGTCTTCAATTTTCTTGCCTATTGAAGCAAATTTATCAGAAACGTCCTTATAGTGGCCTATCCAAATCCTAATGTTTCTCCTAGATGTGTTATTTCTGCTAAACAGTAATTACTATTGGTATTTTGGTAAACTTGTGGCTGCTCCAAGCTCCTCGTCATGCTCTTCTACGGTCTTCCCCAGGTAAGACTATTACCTGATCCTTTAATACCCTCACCACCACAATGGGTGTTTTTCTTGTGTTTTCCTGTGAAATACTATGGGTGCCAAACACAACCTGAACAGCCATCTGCAGAAACAGTGTCTCCCAGAGGAGGTGCAGTATGTGCACAAATATGTGCTCTGTTTTCCTAAGGACACCTGCCAGAATCCTGCTGATGCATCAAGCATAGGAAAATATTTGGCACAAACCATGTCTCCAAAGATTTCTCTCCTTGTAGGTAGTGGAAAATATTTCTTTCTTAACATACTTATTTCATTGTTTTGGGTTCTCTCTATATCAGTGAATTCTTCTGTTGTTCCCTGCTGTGGCGTCCAATAAGCACAGCCAGTTGTGGTCTCTCAGATCTCTCAGAGCACTCATCCATTCTCATTTTATCTTCTGCCTCAAGGTGAGTGATGTGAACTGTTGTCATGTGGCACTCTCTGCTCTGTCCTGTGTTTCTGAGAGTTTTCCTTTTTCCTCAGAAGACTTCTCCTAATTATTTTTCAGGTTTTTAAGTCCTCAGTCTTTCCAACAAATGCATCTTCTTAAAGGCACTAAGACTTTTTTAGCTCCCTAATGGAGCTTAATATACTGCCTTCCCCAGTATACTGTGCTGAGGTGGTGGCTTGACTGGAATATTAATAATCAAAGCATTAGCTTGCTCAGGAAGGTCAGGAAAGATTAGACAGGACAGGATGCACTACCCTGCATTCAAGGGTGCATAGGTGTGTTGAGAATGTGGAGAAAGTTACAATCTCTGAGAAGGTAAAGAAAGGAAAAGAATACTAAGGCTTTGGTTGTGGAGATTGCAAAATATTAAACAAGGAAGACTTGAGGCTTTTTGTGTCCAAAAAGCAGAATCAGCCAAAACCCAGGATATTATAATAATAAGGGATTTTAACAGTCCAGGTATTCCCTGGTGAAAGAATGCAAGGGGATGCCAATGTCCAGTGAGTTCCTGGAATTACTGGCAATTCTTGTTTAAAAAAGGGGAGAAAGGAGGAGGGAGGAAGGAGGAAAGAGGACTTTTCCAGATTTAATGCTAAACTGTAAAGAATGATGTGTAGGTGAAAGATTACAAATGTAAGAGTAGACTTGGAGTCACAGGGTATATGATCCTTGGAAAAGAAATGAAGAGGAGCAAAAGATGATGGACTAGAAGTGTGGAGGCTTCAATAACTATTAGATAGCAGGTAGCTAAGTGAACATAGCAAT
Organism: Calyptomena viridis; assembly: GCA_013390005.1. Lineage (NCBI taxonomy): Eukaryota > Metazoa > Chordata > Aves > Passeriformes > Eurylaimidae > Calyptomena > Calyptomena viridis. The sequence goes on from WEIV01015699.1 coordinate 283,564, forward strand.
AAAAACCAGCTGTGAACTCCTCAAAGAAGTGTTTCTAAGGACAGTAGTACATATTATTCCACATTGGAGTTTGGAGTAATATTTACTAGTGTAAAAACATATATGTAATAATATATATAATATATTATATATATCATATATATGGATTTTACATATATATAATAACATAAGTATATACAACTGTAAAAATATACCAAACTGGTTCAAGCTATTCCTAATATATACCCAAAGACAGTGAAATGAAACCAAGTTAGATTGTTAAGGGAAGTGAAAAAAATTAGCTTGATCATGAAAGACTAAAATTTGTGCTTTGTCTTTTTTCATTCTGTTTCTTCCAACCCAAAATTAGAGACAGGAGGTCAACAAGTTGAATAGTAATGAAGGTGAATCCAAGGAAAGTGATTGTTGCTACTTAAAAATGAAACAAAGCTATAAAGCTAAGAAGGCTGAAGTAGGTAATTTTGTATCAGTTTTTACTCAAATGATAAGCTGTAACCAGATTTCTTGCACAATTAACACTATCACAGGACGTAGACCAGGGAATAGGTTAAGGAATTCTTTGATGAGGTAAGGTGCTTTCAGGTCAGCTGCACCTGTTTGCTAAGCTTCATCTGTAGATGGCATAAAACCTTGGTTAGAAAACTTGATCCAGAAAAAAAAATGTTTCAAGAGTTCTGTGTTATAAGATAGGTATATTTCTGGAGGGCTTCCACAGGAATCTATTCTGGAGCATTTTCTGCTTGATGTCCTTCTTGAGGGCCTGAATAATGCAATATATTTAATAATTTTCTGGATGAAGTGGAGCTGGGGGGGTGGCAGATGGAATGCACAGTGGGATTGGAATTTAAAATTATACTGAAGAATTACTGAAGAAATTACCTGCAAAAACCAGAATGAAAACAAATAGGGAGAAGTTTAAGGCACTGCAATTGTTCAAGAATGATCACCTGAACAAATGAGGGTTGTGGAGGCACCAGGCTACCTTTCAGCTCTTCAAAGAAATCTGAAGTTGCATTGGGTCTTGAGCTGAGCAGGACTCCACACATTCAGGCCATTTTAAAAAGGCAGACTCAATAGTGGAAAGTGCAAACAGGAGTGTAAGAAGGCACAGAAAGATTTTCCCCTGCTCTAGTGAACACTGCTCTAGTGAGCATCAGCTGGAGCACCATATCCAGTTTTAACTAATGCCTTTTAAAAAGCATGGAAATTAAATTACAACAATCCAACAGAACCAACAAGAATGATTAACAGTAGGAAACAAAACCTGGGAGGAGAGCCTGAGAGAATCACACTTGCACAGCCTAAAAAACACAGCTAGAAAATAGAAGGAAAAGGAGCTATGATGGAATATAATAACTATTGTCAAATAGATAAAAAATTGCAGTGGGCTACATGATCTCTTGACTATCCTTCTAGCCACATACACAATTTTTATGGAACTGTGCTCCATTTATCAATAAACTTTGCAATTTTTCACATGCTCCCTTTGTATGTGTTCGTTACATGGAGGCTTAAATCTTACTTCTTTATCACCTTCCTTTTGTGGATTTTTAGTGTTAAAATTCGTGGTGGTCCTGCTTTGGCTAGTATACCTCTGTCCTCCTTAAAATTTGGAACTGTCCCACTTACTTTCTCAGATTTTTGACCACAACATTTTCCAGTGATCCTACAAAAAATCTTCTGAAATGAAGGTTCTGTTATTGCTCTTTTCACTCCTGTTGGGCACGCTTTCTTGCCACGTGGAAACTCTTACACAGTGATGCTGTCCTTTAGGTCTTTCATTGTATTCCATGGTCTATGACTCTTCAAAATATAAGAATGATTAGAAGAGTGAAGGGTGACAGCAGGAGCACACATATTGAATGCATATTCTTGATACAGGAACAGCTTTTTTTATTTTTAAGATTTTCACTGGAATAAGTAGAAAGGTAAGAAAGAGAATCAGGAGGACCTGATGACCGAGGCCAACTTCCCTTCTTTTCCTTAACCTCACTCTTCTCGGCAATTCATTCTTAGAGATTTTGACTTGTGCTCAATTTCTCTAGCAGCAGAGTTCGTATGTACTTGATTACTTACACAGGAGAAAATTTAACCGTGAAAACCTCATGTGTGAGGGATTAGCTGAGGGCAAAGTAGAGCTCTTAAACTCTTCATGTAAGTATGGTCATGACAGCACAGTTTGATTAAATTGAAACATTTCACTTAGCAAAATATAGATTTAATTCTAATAATTTTAAAGGTGCCAGAAAGGAAGGGATACTCAGTTCACTCAGCACAAACTGTCTGCACATCTGTCTCCCTGAGGTGAACAATGAACAAACCCTGCACAGAAAAAATAAACAATTACCTTTTCTGTACATCATTCATCTTCTGGTACTTGCAATTGTTGTGGACATATCTGCATGATTTCTACAGGTCCTATTACACCTCATATAGAGAAATGAGGTTAGTGATACAAAGTTTTATTTGAGAGGTAAGACTTGCTGTTGCTCTGTATTAGAGATAAAATATAAGTGTTAGAAATTTTCTCTTTTATTTCCTGCAGATATAATAACTAACTTACTTGTAATGCAAGTGCTCTTTAGGATACTACTGCCATATTTGTCCCACTGCAACAGTTTTGTCTCTGACCATGGTTTTCATGCTTAATTTTTATGTTTACCATCAGTCATGCAATTCCAATTGACATATGATTTGATTTTTCTGCTACATAAACCAATTTTAGATGAGTGTAGTTCCAGTAACTGAGGCTACTCACGCCATAAGAAAAGGACCAAGCCCTTCTTTGTTTTCTTTAGTTTCTCTTTCCTTATTCTCTTGGGCCAGATTCTTAGCTGATTTAGTCTGTTGTCTTCAGTTCAGATCTGTTGACTTAACTGTATTGGCAAAACTTGCACTTCATTTTTACAGGTTAACTTTGAAATGAGTCAGTTAGGATTTCTGCCTTTCTTTTCTATTGAACTCTTTCCTCTGAGTTGAACATTTTGAGGCTTAACTTGCAAGATAGCTACCTTAAAATAATCACCTTGAAATCAATAGCTGGTCTTAAGAAATCTTGTTTATACATTTTATGTGATGTGACAAATTACTGCTACACTGTATTAAGAGTTTATACTGAGAGTGACTCAGGTGGATGGTATGAACTGCTTTATTCATCAGCTAAAAATCTATTCTCTTCTGCCTCACAGAGAAGGGCAAAAGCAAAGTGGATTCCTGACTTTAGTAACAGAGCAAACAGCCTCCCAGGTGTGTGTGGAGACCAGAAACTGTGCACCCATCACCCCCTTACAATTGCTCACAATTTAAAAGCCAGCCAGCAGCAGGAACAGGAAGAGAAAAGGTCACAAGAGGACAGTGTCCATGGTCAGCATCAGGTTTCAGAGCAGGGACCATAAGGGAGAAAATGAAAAACATTTGGACTTAATTAAGGCACTAATCTGGAAAAATGAGGAACAGTTGAAAGCTGCAGAGTTGGGGCATAATGCAAACTTCTTTTCCTGATCACAAAGTAATCTTGCAGTAGCTTTTGCTACTGAGAATGAGGAAGGAAGGGGTTGGTAGGAACTGGGGATCTGAGGTCTACCCTAGAGCACTGTTTTTTTATACTGCAGTAGCATCAATAAAGGCAAAGGAAGGAGTATAAAAGGAAAGGAGTCTGGGAGAAAATGACATACATGGCTTAGAGCTTTGCTCCTTAACGGATAGTGCTTTTACAGCTTTGAAAATATGTATTTCTCCCAGAAGTAGCTTTTCAGTTGTCATCTTAAATTTTCTGCTAGAAAATTCTCTGTGTGCTTATATATAGTATATAAATAGCAGGTAAATCTTGAGTTATATAAAATAACATTGTAGATAATATGCACATATATTTGCTTGTATTTATCTCACAGAAAAAAAAAAAAAAGATGGCAAGGACAGCTGCATAAAATACGATAAAAGAAGACAAGATTCTGGAGTTCTTTCCACCCTTTGCAAGGCCTATCTGCACTACAGCTTAGATTAACTAAAGGTAGGGGCATCTGACTTAGTTCCAGCCCTCTGTGTTTTGTCACTGATTTGGATTCAACAGCATCAAAGAACAAAATTAGAGAAATCTCTTACACTCAGTGGCCTGCTCATACTTCACCATGAAAAGCACATAAGAAAAACTACAGTTCTTGGCATCCCAGAGAGCCAGACACCAAAAATGCTTGACCTCAAAATCTGTCCTTTCAACTGCTGCAAATTGGCATAGCTATTCACCCAGATAATGCAGTGTTGCTCAGTTTGGCACTGGTATAAATTTACTGCTTAGAGGCTGTATGCACACATCTGAATTGAATAAGTATTGAATAAGCAGGGATTCCAGTTAGATGAGGGTCAAAATAGATGTTGCATGTCTAAATGTATAATTTCTTCTTTTTTCTTTATGGCCTAAACAAAGACTAAGAAGAGTATATTTTGTTCATTTGTAGAGACTAAGGCAGATTTGCTACCAGACTGGGTAAGTACATCTTATGCAAAACTTTCTATGGAAAGACAGTTTTCTAGCCTAAGATTCAGAAGGAGGAGTGCTTGTGAGTAGCAAACAGCAATTTTTTTTTTTTTTAAATCAGCTGTTTTCCACCTTTACTTAATTAAATTTACATTTAATGGAGACAACTAATTTTCAGTATAATCAAATGACATTTTGGATATTAGACTATTTTTCCCATTCCAGTTTCCATATGAAATTTCTCTGTACCAGTTTGAGCACCTCCACAGCCACATCCTTATCTACTGAAAGAATATCCATTAACAATATAATGATGTTGACTTTCGTCGTACCGGAGTACAGCCCTCAGTCCAGGAATGTCTTCAACTGAGTGTGGGGCCCTGATTCTCCCACACATTGTTTCATGTACAACTGTCCGGGCAAACCAGTTTAAAACTGTACACAGAAAGCTGTTCAAATACCTGATAGTAGCCTGCATCTATTTTGCATGATAAGTATAACAGATAAAGACAAGGTATTGCAGAATCAAAGCAACTTCTTGTTCCCTCCCTTTAGCATACAGGAAAAGAATGGAGCACTGATGTCTACTGAGGTAGAGAATTATGTAATAACTTGATGTTATTATTTGAGAAAAATTAAATAGAGCTTATTTTCTGATAGAAATGTACTATTTGGTAAGGAGACATAGAAGTTTGTGGGTCTTACATGAAAGTTCTTTTTAAACTATGTTTTGTGGCAATTCTTTCTAAAAATAGCTGTGGCATTCAGTAAATAGTACAGTTGTTGCTTTGAAAAAAAATCTGTGTCTGCAGTGGTCTGAAAATAAAATCCCACATCAAAGAGTACAATACAAGTTAGCCCTGATCCACAGACAAAAGATATTTATGCAAGGATGTGTGTGGAGTTATTTCTAAACATTGCTTTTCCATTTAGTTCTTTTGGAATTGGAAATATCTTTTTCTTCTCTGGTTTTCCCGTCCCTGGTGAAATGTGTTCCCTTTCAGCCTTAGCAAAGTATTGGACAGGTGGACTGAAAGTCCCAAACTTGCAATTTAAGGGATGTTTGCATGGCTCACTAAGATGGTAGAGCATATTCTGGTATCATTCAGGCCAGATTTATGCTGATGGAACACCCCTGGGTGAAATCCAGGTCTTTTTTGAACTCAGAGCAAAGACCGACTCCAAGGACAGCCAAATGAAATCACCTTACAGAGAAAGCACTGGAAATACCTTTGTTATTTATATATTTGACTTAAGCCAAGTGATGTAATTGTTGATAAATTTCAGTGAAGTACGCCCCAACCACTGCCATTAAAGTCAACTAAGTTAATTTTGTTTTACATATACAGGATTAGGATCAGAATTTGTCTAAAGATTTTTTTCATTCATTTAAGCAGAAGAAATGAAAATAAAGGATTTATTTGCAACTGAATAAGGAGAAAGAAAGATTACAGTGAAGTTTTCTGAAGTGTCCAGCCTACTAGGGAGCAGCTTCTGTTGCCACTTCCTCTGCCAGCCTGTATAGCTACATGCCATCCTTATACTTTATTTCCAAAATAATTTTAAAGGAACTTTCTGCCTTTTCTTATGTTGCCTTTCTCACTGAGAATATCACCAAGCAGGTTTTCTACTCCTTTTTAGCTCTTGAAAGGGTTGGCATAATTTTAATATTTTTAAGTGGCATCTGTGTCAGCTACATGGGAACTCCTAATTTTTAAACCTCTATTGCCATCTGAGGCAAATTTAGGCATAGATACTAGGCAGTAATCATTAATGCCCTACCATCCATGCACACAGACTACTGCAGAGGTCCATTCTGCCCTTCCCAAGTGGTACATTTAGTTCCATCTAGGAGTCACTGAACACAAACACTGTCAGAGCAAATGAAGCAGAAAAGGTGCTCCCAAAAATCAGTGGACACAAATATCTCTCCTCTGCTTTCTGAAGATATGCCAGTTCCTCCTGTGTATACACCTGGTAGAGCAGCACTGCTCAAAGAAACATCTCAATCTTCCATGGCAACACGCCCAGAAGCTGATCTGCCAGCCCCAACCTGGTTAACTACCAGTAAGTGGGGGTAGCCAGATTCCCAAAGAGCAAGAGAAACCTATTTCTTCTGCACTGGGGACGATTTTCACACTGCAGCTCTGGTGTTGAAACTCTTAGGTGACTTTGCAGCCACAGATTTCTAGGAAGTGTCCTTTGCCTTTCTGGCAATGTGCTAGAAGGACCAGACATCTGTTTTGCTTCACCACCTATCCCAGGAGCCCAGCTAGCTGGCCAGGTCTACAAGCATGTCTCATATCATGTGCAGTGACTCCAGAAAAACAGCTTTTCAGTCTTCATCTTTCTTCTCCTCTCTGTTAAGAATATTCTCATGTCCCCAGAAGCCCTATGAAACTCCACTGCCAAATGGGTCTGTCTGACTGCCTGCCAATGTGTGTCCACTCTGACAGACACACCCAGGGCACTCACCAGCATCCCCCACACTGCACGTCAGCGGGTCAGAAGTGGCACTGGCAAAACCAGTACATGCCAGCACAAGAATCATGGGACTTGTTAATTTTAAGTCCAGTTTCTAAATTCCTGTAGCTTCTAGAAGGCATCCTAGAACTCACCATTAGCAAAACAACTGTGGAATATCTTCGTGGAATATTGAAGGATTTCTTCATATATAGATGTAGATTTGTAGAGTCTGTAAAGTCTCTACAGAAAACCAAGAAAACAAGAAAAGCACCTTGTGGAAGAAAAGGTGGCATGGGTGCACTTCTGTTTAATTGCTTTAATTATTGCAATTTCAATGAATGAATAAACTAATCCAATGGAATAACACCAAGTAGACATATCCACAGACATGTCCCACAAAGCACATCCCCACCTTTTGCATCTTTCCTCTCTATTGCTTTGTAAAAAGAACTTCTAATTCTATAAACTTTATTATTCAGCCTATTCCAATTAAGAGTACCTCTAAAAAACTTCATTTCATTCTCTCTTCTGCAAAGAGAAAAGTTTTTGTGCTGAAAACCAAAGCAACCCTTCTTCCATTTCTGCTCTTGTGCTGTGTATATTCTAGCATCCTGAATTTTACCAATGCAAATTCAGAGACATGGTCTCAGCATGGAGGAAAGATGTAGTTATTTATACATAACTTAGAACATGCTTTGGTATGTGCTCCTAGCTAAATATATAAAAAAAGAAAACTACCAACTCAACAACATCTCCTGAAAGATTTACATTCTCAATTCAGTGACATTTTTCATTATGCATCTTCTTTTGGCATAGTAGGCTATGCATGAACACATCAGATCTGGAATCATTAGTGACAGCTACTAAACTTCAGCTTTGCCTCCTGCTTCTAGGGTTTGTCTGGGGTTTTTTTGGGTAGTTTCTTTTTTTTTTTTTTTAATTTTATTTCAACATAATTATGGGTATGTTTTTAAGTCTAAAGGATATAAATCATAAAAATATTAAGCAGACATTCATATACATCAGAACCTTTGGTTTCTTCTAAGATTCACGCATTTCATCTGTATAGGACTACAATTATGTCTAAAATGCTTGTTATCATTTAATTAGTGGTGCTTTAAATAACATTTTTGTGTGACATTTGGAAAAACCTGGTAATAGTACAACACATACTTTCTCCTTCCAAGCATAAATCGAACTTCAATTCCTTCACACTCACCCTGTCTTTCAGATATATAACCATAAACCCATTATATTTCATCTCTAGGTATGATGCTCTGACTCTCAATTTCATGTAATTTAAATTACATAATATGCATGCTCATGACTTAAAATACAGTTGTTGCTTCTTATAAAGAAAATAAACAGCAAGGTATATATTATCATGGCTATCACAGAGAGCTATACTGAATTATTCCTTTGACTATAGTAGGAAACATCTAACTTTAAATGTAAGTAACTGAAATATAACAAATGGACTAAGAAAATGCTTTCCTAACCAAAAATTCACCTACTCCAGTATTCCTTCTCCTAGCTGATATGTGGGGGAGAGTAATACAAGAAAAGAGTATTTCAGTACTTCATTGGAATACTCTTCCCCTTCCACAATTTGTGGCCCTGGGACTACCTTTTTTTTTTAACTCTTTATTTCATATATCAGTATGACAATGTAGGTACATATAATAATACCATATATACTATAGATATTATTTTTTTATGTTGTATAGTTGCCATTGTAAGACTAACACCTTTCTTTAGCTTTATTTCACAAGCTGAAAAATTCTTGCTAGATTTCTTGTACCATACAAAAGTGCCCTCCTCACTTTTTATACAGACAGGCCCTGCTGCTTTGGAACCTGGCACAGGGGGAAAAAGCCGTGGGAGCCTTCACATCCCAGCAAGCCCTTGGCATTGAAACAATCCCAGTAGCTTTCAAATGCAACAGATCCTTCTTGCATCTCGGGTACACCTATCATATGTACATCTATATCTATATCATGTGTACATCTATAATGACCAGGGTCTGTCTCCTTTGCTGTCCCCTGTACCAGAGATATCATGAGGCTCCTGGTACCAGGCATCTTCCTTCTTCTCTCTTACATCTGCTAAGTAATTCAGTGAGTATACTACATCTACCTTCATTCATGTTATCGTTACTAAATGGACTATAATTGGTAAGAATTCCCTAGGATATCCTGCATCCTTCTTGTGACACATTTTACCCTTAACGCAGGAGACAAATTACCAAAATGGTTCCACTTCTTCCTCTTCAGGACACAGATGTCTTAGCACAGGATTTGCACTGAAGAATCACAGCTCAATATTACCAGTCTTTTCCTTCCTCTCACTGCTAGACTGCTCATGGCCAAGAGCTGGATTGTCACAGGCTTTATAAGCTGCTTTTCTTAACCTGGCTGCCTACGGAAATGAGATATTCGCAACACTGCTTTTCATCTGGTTTGTTTTCGGTTGTTTTTTTTTCCTCCCTGCCAGTACCCTGGTCATAACAGAGGAATCCACTGAGAAACTTTGTCTACATCTGAAAGAAGAGTCTCAAACAAAATGACATTCTTACTGGTTTTGAGGCAATAAGCAGGTAGGGGAGAACAGCAAGATAAAATCATGCCAATGTGGGGGATTATTGGACATAAATTGTGTTGTATTTTAGGCAGTACCAGCTGGCTGATGATCTGGGTTTGCTAATTTAAAGTACGGTTATAGCTTTTTCTTGGTGCACCTTATTCATTAATACATTTTTAATATACATATGTACAAATAATACATATGAAAAATAATATAACAGTAAATGTACCAACTATGTAAAATACTCCGATAAAAAAGTATGAAAACAATCAGGCTTCTTCACAGCTGATTAAAAGCTATAATAGTTTTTATTTATTTTATTTATATAATATGTATGTTATGAACACTGAAAAGAACAAGTATAAAGAATAATAATAAATTTTTAATGCTTTTAACATACTGATTTCCTGGGAGTTTCAGAGAACAGACTTTTATTTAATCGTATTTCTGGACTGTTGCCAGGCTGTCACTATTCCCTAGAGCTGAATCTCTGGACATCAGAGGTTCTCCCCTGGAGCTGCATCTATAGACATNNNTGCATCTATAGACATTAAAGATTCAGAGCTGTTACATACCTTAAGCTAGAAGAGACAGGGGACTAGGCCCTAATTACAGTTTATGCTCATTTAAGGTTCTTCAAGCTTAAAGCAGAAGCCTTGATGCAAATGAAAATCAGGTCTTCAGTGACTTCAAAAGTACTCATAAAAAAGGTTAAAATTCTGTTTAAGTTCCTCTTCTTATCAAAGTCTTGGAAAAAGAAAGCCTTTTCACAACCACTAAGCACTGCATGTTTAATCTGAAGTCTGCTGTTCAAAGAGGGTGATTGATTTTTCCACATTAAGGTCAAAATAGCAGGAGATCCTTTCCTCACTAACTCTTACACACACACACCTGCTAGCAACAGACTTGCTCACTATTCAAATCAAAATGGGATTTCTGGGTTTAACTGCAGGACTTGCAGGGCTCAGTTCCTTTGGCCTTGTCTTAAATTAAGAGCCAGAAACTATTTCCCCATGAGACTTCAAGTTAGATCTTTGCCAAGGCCATGGGTCACTTGATTGCATCCAGAAGTTTACCCTAAACTTAGCTGGTGATGTGTCAATGTGATAAGGTTTCAGCACATGATACTTCATGGTGACCAAAGCTGGTTCCCATGATTTTTTTAATTCATTTTGAGGAAGAGCAGTATATAAAATGTGACTATAATTTTCTGGTTTTTATTCCATGTTATATTTTTCCAGAAATGCAAGCATTTACAAGGACCTTTGATTTCTCACTTCTTTCTGTATGCCAGAGTTATTCATGGAAAAGAAAAATAAAACTGCCATGTAGATGCACTGCTGGGAAAAAAAATATTACTAATTAAATGTGGAGTAAGTGACTATGATAAAACCTCTTGGTAATATGCCTGGCCACTGTGGGACAAGAGGTCACACGTCACGTGCCAAGAATGACAGTGAGATGCTACAGGGGTTTGAGAACCAGTCGGAGAGTCATTTCTCTAGTTCAGTGACCTCACTTCAGTGGGAACTGTATAAACAAAGAAGTTGACCAAATAAATTTAGATATATTTATAACTCTCTTGTGTAGTCAAGTACACTAAAGACAAGGCATGTAGAAATTACAGATTACCAGTAATGGTAAAAGAAAACAACAACAAACTTAAATATATATTATATAGAGCAGACAAGAAAAAAACCAACTTTCTAGAGAAGACTGCCAACAGCTCAGTGACACAGCTTTTCCACACCAGGATCCTTTTCCTATATGGTTTGCCTCCAAGAGGAGCCTCCACCTTATTTAGCAGTGTAAGCAGAACAGACTGGCTGGGGTCCTCTGAGAAACCTTGCAATGACATTAAGGCTTCCTTGCCTCAGTGCCTAAATGGAAAAGGAGAACAGTTTCCTTGCTCACTGGGTGTCAAACAAATAAAGTATTGAAATTATTTCTTTGAAATGAGAGAAATAAAATAGTAAGAACTACCTTAAGAGGTTAAGAACTTAAGAACTATTTTAAATTTCTTGACATTGAAATGATAAAAATTCTTTGCAGTCCAGTCTTCCACTAATGCCATTCTCATACATTCTTGCAGAGACCTACTGGATGATTTAAAACCAGTCAAGATGGCAATTTTCATTAAAATCGATGGTCTATCTTGTGATTCAAGAGCAATTTGCTCACTCTCAACTCTGAGCTCTGCTAGACAGAGATTCATGTACGTCACCTTTGCACTCCCTGTGCAGACTGTATCCCAGGACAATTATCTGAAGAAGTGAAGACTCAACGAGCAAGTCTTCTGCATTATGAAACTGAAGCACAGAGAGGCATTTCCTTGTATTACAACACAAACATATTGCAAAATACACACACACACACAAAATATTTTTATGAGAACATGTAATAAACCATCCAGAAAGCCAGTGGTGTATCCATGCCACAGATCATCACGTGTTAAAAGGAGGGCTCTGTGCAGGGTTCCTTCTCTAGTCACTGCTTTGAAAGGTCTCTCTGTGAGCTGTAGTCTTCATTCAAAAGTTTATTTTTAAGAAGCATCTCTTCATTGTCAGCATAGCACCTTTGTGCACTAACTCAAAGTTCTAAGTAAAAATAATTACATCTTTGTCTCTGAAACACAGCATCCTCTTGCTACACAGCATTTCTAGAATCAGATACATAGCAGTCAAGTGTAATCTCCTGGATTGCAGTTACAAAGGGCATTCTATGCTTTCTTTGAAAAAAAAGAGGCCATATCTGATTTTTTTTCAGTCCTCTAGTATTTGTTCCTCTTTTCAGGCTTCATTGACAGCGCTGCAGGAAGTTTCATAGCAAATAACTTTTATCCCCTAAGATGCATAGCAGCTGGGCTGGCTGATGGACTTACAACTCTGCACATTTTTCAAATGTTTTCGTGCCTGCTTTTTAGGAATAACTATTTTTATAAACCTTTTGTTACTTCTAAGTTGTCCAACATTTATGGACATTTCTGTCCAAGTGAATATGAAACAGTATCTTCATTACTTCTGAATCATTCATTTCTGTCCTCCCCATTTAATCTTGTGCCTATTTTCAGTTTCTCTTTCCCCTTTATTCTGTTTGCAAAAGCCTATTTTCCCCATATTTGTAAGTATAATTTTTTCTATCCTCCCATTTAAAAAAGATTTTATTTATGTGTTCATCTGTCTTATATTTGCATTTTCAAAAATTCAGCTTTTTTTATGCTTCCCAATGCTATAGGTGTTTCTAGAGGCTTTTTAGTCCATAGAAGTAGTAAAAAGTATTTCGTGATGCTGAAAGAAGGGAGTTTGCTTCATCGTGCTTGCAAGCCTGCAGGTTTCCTCTCAGTCATATGTTTCCTTGGCTTCTCATTAAAAAAACAGAAAAAGAGACAAGAACTATGTGTTCTTGGCTTGTCATAGTATTTTATTACCTTGAAGGACAGAGATTAACTTGTTGAGCATAAAATGAAAACTTCAGAAGAAGCAGCTTGTGGGGTTTTAAAAATAATTTTTATTTGGCATCACCAGTCAAGGCTTTCATGTTGCTGCAATCTATTGCTGTCTTTGAAAAATCAGTCATCCTAAGCTAGTATAAAATCAGTACAAAGAGAGATTTTTCCTACTTTATGATTTCTTAGAAGCTTTTGAAAGTGTCACCTCAAAAGAAGGATAATAAATACTTTAAATATGTTCCTAGTCTCTTCTATGAAGCAATAATAAAGGACATAAATTCTGGCCTTCCACATATCACAACACAGAACCTATGTTGAAAGAAAATTGGGAGGTTGAAATCACATCCCAAGAAGTTTGGGAATACCAGCCAGCATTATTTTGGCTTTCATGCTCTTGATGAAGATACAGTTCTTAGTTATATGTGTCTACTTTTAAAAACAAAACAAAACCAATAAACACACACACAAAAAAACAAACAAAAAAACCCCAAACAAACAACAAACAAACAAACGCCCCCAAAAAACCCAAAGCAAAAACCACCACCAAAAGAAACCCCCAGAACAAGAAGTTCACAAAATGAGCAATTGCTGTGCATTTGCTTTCTTTATGGCCAAGTGGGTTATCCACCATATAGAACACTCTTGTTTTGACTACTGGACTGACCACCAACACTGATGGACCTTCTGTGCAAATGAAGCTATATGCTTTTGACTTTTAATCTGCAAAAATATATTACTGTAAGGTAACATAATACTAAAATTAAGCATTTTGGATTCATTCCAAGATTTGGAATAGGATGTGTTGTTGTGTGCAAGACTATTCTGCTTGTTGTCCCTAAATTTGATCCTTCCTCCTTCTACCTACTCCTGCAAGTCTGCCTTGTCCCACTTATGGACTTCTGCTCAATCTCAGCCTTCTTGTCCAGTCAGTTTCAAGATACAATCAAAACTATTATCTGAAAAGTCCAGCTGGCCATGCCCTAACACTGGAGGTATTTGAACTTTGAAGAGCTGGGATTCATATCTCTGAGGAAGTTGCCATAGGCTTCTCTTACATCAGAGGAGAAGGAACTTCCAGGACACCATTGATCTGTTTGAGACCCCAGGAGATAAACTGCTGCCCAGATTTCTCTGCCACATTGTCTTAACACACATTAACTCTGAATTGTATGCAAAGGTGTTTCTTAGTAGCATTTTAACTGTCCTTCCAATTGCCAGCTGCATTTGTTTCAGATTTCTTCTCATTTTTCTGAGCTGTATCTTTTTATATCTGCTATGTCCCTTGGATATTTCCTCCATATTTATTTTATTTGCTTGTTCTGCTTACTTGATCTGGATCTTGGCTTCTTTATTACCTTAATTAGCATTTCTCTTTTTTTTTCCCCCCCAGAGCAGTGTTCCAGGATTTAAAAGTTTGACAGGTTAATCATGACAAAAACGAATATACTTAAATCTTATTATATTTTTCAACTTCAAAGAGTTTGCTCATATTTATTAATGTATCTTCACAATATTTAAGTCAGAATTACCAGTGCTGTTTCAAAGGTAGGTGAACAGAGGTGTGGACATTAAAGCCTAAACATCTTCTATATTTAACAGGTACAAATAATCAGCAGGAGGCCTGATCTATAGGCAGCAAGAGAAGTCTGGTAGTAAGAGGTTTTTCAAGCTTGTGTTTGGTGTTGTCCAAGTTCCCCAGCCTTTCTGAGTCTGTGCTATAGTGCAGTGAATTTAAATAACTCCATCATCTTTAAAAAACCATGGTGTTCTCAAAGGCTGCTGAAGTACTCCAGACTTAACCACCTAAACCAACACTAACCTAAATGATTCTCTGCCTGGTCTAAACCAAACTAGTACTATACAGTAATTAATACCTTACTGCATGTGGGTGGATTTTCTCTAAATGGGATGTAAAATTCCTCCATGTACACTAAAGTGCAACAGAGAATAGCAGGCTAATGATTAATGTTCTAAAACTTCATGGATTATGGGAAGATAGGAAGTATTAACAGTTGTCTGTTGACACAGCTCTCCTCATAAAGGCTCCAGTTCACAGCACCACAGAAGACAGTGGTTCATCCCTTTATTACCATGCATTGGCATTTTTACTTTCACTGATATATTGAAAAAGCAATGCCGTGCAAGCACTTTTACTGATTTAATTCTGAAAATATACCACATTCCTAAATACAAACAAATTAATGTGGGTTTTGCAACTCTGGATTTCTTTTAGCCGGTTTATTACCCTAAATTACTAAGTAGTGCACTGTACCTCATAAAATTCCTAATCATGTAGGTACACTCTTCAGCTTATTCTATCTGATAGTACACTACTGCTCTTCTAAATCTTCTGATCTCTACAACAGTAGCCCTTTGTCCACTGTAGGTTGTAAAAAGAGAAAGTAATATCTTTGTCAGATATCACAGCTTTCTTTTTCTTTCTATGGTATTACTTGTTCATTGGTTACTAAGTCTTGTTTACTCCCAACTCTAAGCAGAAACTCATTCTATTACTTTGCCTTTAAGAAAAACTCCTTCACAAAAGTCTGTAAAACAGAATTGAGATCACTGATACACTGTTCTGGAACATACTCAAGAAACAGTACTTCAGAATGTCATAACTTTGGATGCTGAGGGGAGAGGTTACTCCACACAAAATATTTTCTTCAACAAATCACAATGAATTTTTTTCCCAGTGTTGCTTTAAAACTTGATATTCCAGATTGTCATTAATTACCACAGGTACAAAGTTTCTCTAATTTATCATGATGTGAGGCTTGAGGAAAATGAATACACTCTATTAGAAAGACTGATCTTTTGTGTGAATACTGAAAACAGTCTATAATGGAAGCTTATATAAATCCATTGTAGTATTTTATTTAATTTTTAAGTGACAACTAATAGATGGTAAAGGCACAAACACATTTGCACATCAGAATGAGTATTTTGTGCCTCTGTGGCATGTAATATATCAAGAACCATTGTATGCTAATTAAGCCACATTTGTGGTTCAGAAAGGCAGTACACATACTGATACAGTAATAGTTTTCCTTAAGCAACAAGTCCTTAAGAGTTGTATGACTACTAAAGTAATTATAAATATTTAAGACCATTTGGAGGACTCACCTCCAAATTCACTGTATTTTACAAGTTCTGTAACTGCAAACCACTCCAGCTTTAGTAGGCACAAAAAGGTGAAGAATAAGTATGTTTATTTTTGAACTTCAGTTCCTGTTGAAATTGTCAATGGCTTTTAAATGAAGTATTCTGAAGCACTGGAAAAGTTATTTCAGATACAGAGCTTTCAAGTGGAACACATGACTGAAGGAAAGTATCGTTTCATAATGTACCTTGGTTCTGAAATGACTTTGAGCCAGTCTGCCTGTTTTATCACCACAAATTTGCCAAGATGTAGTTACTGTATTCACAGAGTTCTGTTTATGTCCAAAATCACTAATTCACGTTTACTTTCATGAAATCTGAGTCAAAAAAGAGGCCCCTGTCACCCACTTTTTCCAGCAAAGGGCTATGGGACAAAGCTGTGCCAAGTGCAGGCTCACAGGAGATGGGACTGTCCTGACAGAGCACAAGAAAGTTGTGAAGATGGAGGCAGTTCTGCACCACAGGATGAAACTGAAAAAAGGGGGTGGCCCCAATGCCCAATAACCTTTAAAGTGGTGCAGACAGAAGTCCTTTTCTTCCCCACAAGGATAATCTCTGTGATAGATGACAGAAGAAAAAAGGTTCAGCTGTTTTTTTCCGAATGTTGTTTACCTTCTCTCTTCTTACCTACATATTCTACACTTCCCTTCTTTCTTCTGCACCTTCTTACCTCTCTCCTGCCCAAATCGGTTCTCCCTTCATCCTTCTCTTACATCCCGTATTATCCTATTTCTGTTACACTTTTATTTTTCCTTTCTTAGCATCACATTTAGATTGGAAAAGACCCTTAAGATCATTGAATGCAGCTGTCAATCCAGCATTGTCAAGTTGACCACTAAACCGTGTCCAAGTGCCACGTCTACACGTCTCTTAAATACCTCCAGGGATGGCGAGTCCTTCAGTGCCCTGGGCAGCCCGTTCCAGTTCATGACAATCCTGTCAGTGAATACATTTTTTTCTAATATCCAATCTGAACCCCCCTTGGTGCAACCATCCTATTGCTCATTACTGGACAAAAGAGATCGATGCCCACCTGGGCACTCTGCCAGCTCATGTTCAGCTGTTTTCAACCAACACTCTGAGGTCCTTTTCTACCAGGCTGCTTTCCAGCTGCTCATCCCCAAACTGGAATGCTGCACGGGGTTGTTGTGACCTAAGTGCAGGACCTGGCACTTTACCTTGTTGAACCTCATACTGTTGGCCTCAATCTCTTGATCCAGCTTGTCCAGATCCTACTGCAGAGCCTTCTTCCCCTCCAGCAGATCAACTCTCCCACCCAACTTGGTGTGTCTAAAACTGACTGAGGGTGCCCACATTCTCCTCGTTCAGATCATTGATAAAGATTAACACTAAACAGGACTGGCCCCAACACTGAGCCCTGGGGAACACCACTGGTGACCAGCTGCCAGCTGGATATAACTCCATCCACCAACACTCCCAGGGCCCGGCCATCTGGACAGTTTTCCACCCAGCAAAGAGCAACCTGGCCAAGCTGTGAGCAGCCAGTTCCTCCAGTGATGGGGGAAATTGTGTCAAAGGCCCTACCGAAGCCCAGGTAGACACATCTACATCCATTACGTGGTTTACCAGGGGCCGATCACTGCCCTAGTCCTGCTGGCCACACTATTCCTGACACAGGCCAGGAGACCACTGACCTTCCTGGCCACTTGTGCACACTTCTGGGTCACGTTCAGCCCTCTGCACTCCTCTCTGAACCAGTGCTTTCAAGTCCCTTAGGCTCATTTATCACAAAAATCCCTGTACTTTCCGGAGACTCATTTTTCTAACCTGCCTCCAGAAATCCCCCATCCCACCGCCTCCGACCGCAGCACCATGACAGTCAGTTC
>WEIV01015699.1:312132-345737 GCA_013390005.1 Calyptomena viridis
CCTGGGCAGTTACCTTTGCTTAGTGTGTGTTTGTGTTTTCCTGTAAACTAGTGATTTTCTTTTTGGGAAGATATCCTGATTGGCATATGACAAAGATTTACAGACTGTAGTGGATGAGATATAAGGAAGAAATTGTGGCGAAGGACAAAAAAGCAAAGATACCTTGCCCCAAATGATGTCTTGACATATTNAAAAGATTGCTTAGACTTTGAAAGGCAATAAATATGGAGAAGTGTAACATAAATACACAGAATGATGAATGGTTTGAGAGAAGTAATTCAATAGCTCTTGTTTTGTTGGCTCATGCCAACATTGGGGACATTCTGTGAAATTAGTGTGGTGAACTGAGAAAGAAACTTGAGAAATCAATTTATTAAGAAATATATCCTAAGATAGTGAGCTCTGCAGTCTAAGGATAATTTTAATTTAGGAAAATTGTAATAGAAATAGGGTAAGTTAGAGTGCAGGAATATTTACACAGGCTCAGGTTACCTTTTGTCCTGAAAGAATATAATCCCTCATCTTTTTGTCACTTAGAAGATTATTTTCATCATGATTTTTAATAAAGCTCATCTAAAAACTATGTATTGATGGTGGGAGTAAAGGAATTAAGTCTATCCCTAGTTTGTTTGTGGGAGAAATGGTTATGTTGTCTCACTAATTTGTTTGCTCTCTTTCCCTGTATTAGGTATCTCAGTGAGATACCCACTAGGAACTATCTCTTAGTTCCCTTGGTAGTATCCACTATTTACTTAGTTTTTCTCGTAGATGGGGACATTGAAGAAGAGGTTTTGAGGATTAACATCAAGGTCCTCATCAGCTTGGAAAGAACTTATGTAGGGCAGTTGCTTTTCTGACTTGCCACTAGTGAGATACTGTTCTGCTCAGCTTCGATTTTTTTTTGTTGCCTGGGCTTGTGCAGTAAGTAGGTGTTTCTGCACTAATTTAATCCAAGTCAGTACACAAGTTTGTTCTGTACCTAGAGGGATGGAGTATTTAGGGAGGGTGAGATGAGCTAACGCTGGCCTTCTGTGTCATGCAGCCAACTCCCAGCAAGTATGTAAAAAGTCATAAAAATAGCAGTGGGGGTATCTTAATTAAATGAGCATGCTTGTTGCTCTGCCAGTCTTTTTTCTTGGCATGGTTCAAGTCCTAGAAACTGTTTGCTTTCAGTCTCTATCCAACTCAGTTATAAAACTCTGTGATAAAAGCATCAAAAGCAGTGGTCGGCAGGAAAAGACTACAGGGTCGGCTTTTGCTCGTTCCCACTGAAATGTCCTTTTCTCTTGGTTTAATGGAGGCTGCAGTTTTTACTTTTGGTGTGTTTAGCAGCAGATTGACTTAAATTTGTTGTATTTGGCTCTGAAGCAGCAAAGAGCAGATGTCAGGGAGGTGCCGTGACAGGAATAAAAAAATTCAGAAGGCTTGTGGGAATTTGGGAGTGAGGGGGAAGTCTTCCTCCTATTTTTTCCATGCTAGAATCCATATTATAACATTTAGAGCTGGCATTTGGTTCAAAACCTGCTGGGCTGCAAACAGGGTTGGTGCATTGACGCAGGCATTCTTTCCCACAGCTCAAATTATGGAAACAGAGTTTATTTATAAAATAAAATATGCCTGTGAAATTATAATTGATACCTTAATTATGGTGAACTTGCCTGAAAGATGGTAACTTAGTGATCTGTGGGACATTTTCCTGGCTTAGAATAGCCACGATTTACACCAAAACATTTTCTCTGTACGAATCTGAGAAATGGAATTCCCCTGTCAAGGCAGAAAAACTTCAGTAACTGAGAGGTGCTCTGTCAGGGATGATAAGCTTAAAATAATGGTAAACTTTTAAACATTATTTAGGGTTGGAACATCTGAAAAGTAAGCTTCACTATTTGGGCATTGTCGCTATTTGAAAAATATGCATTTGAAAGCCACTACTGCATGTTGCAGGTCTTTACATAAGCAGGTGGATGCCAGATGTCTGTGGGATCCTTGAGAACTTCATTGCTTTGGATTGTTTCTTTTCACTTTTGTAATGAGCAGAATGCTCCAAAAGTCAGTGGGTTTTTTTTTTCTTCTAAATCTTATCTTTGCTTTGATTAAGGGACCATTCCTGTGTTAGTAGCATGATTACTTGTTTATCTTTCTCAGATCTTTTTTTAATTCATGATCTACTTCCACTACAAGAGTATATATTGCCAAAGTATAGTTTATAGAAACATAAATATGATTTAATTTACATTTATGTAATTTTGATTGCATGTTGCTATATTTGAAAATTGTGCCAGTTCTTTGTTGCTTATGTGTAGAATGATGTACTGAATACTTTCTAGAGGAATTTTTTTCCTATGATGAAAAAGTTTTACTTACAATAACTTCAATTACAGTAACCTGGAGAGAAGGACAGTAATACATCTGCTTTTTTTTTGAGATGATTCTCATTAATCTTGTATTAGTGTTTTTTGAGATGATTCTCATTAATCTTGTCTTAGTGTTTTGGTAAACCATATTGACTTCTGCTTTGGATCTTCTGGTTTAGTGGTGAAGCTGGACTCTTGTCTAGCTCCAGTCGTAGCTCTTATCATTTTCTGGGGAGATGGAATTTAAAATAGAACAAAGGTATGTTATTGTGCACTTAATAAGAATAAAAGTTTGAAAAAAGCAAGTAGTATAATGGTGTGAGTTGACAAAAGCATCATATATGTGAGGTGTGTAATGTGCAAGCTCAGTTCTCCTACAAAGTCAGGAGTGAAGTGTGCTGTTCACATTTGAGAACAAATCTTCCCATCTCTTTTGCTGATGAACAATGTAAATGCACTGCTAAAAGAAAACAGGACAAACTAGCTTTCCTAAGGGCTGTAGCATGTTGAGTTCCTTGCTTAGGTAGCAAATTTCAGTGTCTTGAAAGTGACAAGCCTGGAAATAATTGTGGTCAGAGCTGCTTCTGGAGGATTTAGTGAAGTCTTTTTGATTTCCTAAGTGTAAAGGAAGCCAGGTTTGATCAACAGCTGCTGGGAGGGTTATTCATATGGGCTAGTGAGTTAGTCCAATCCAGTGCAGAATTTTCCACCTCTGACCAGTTTAGGGCATCTTCTGCTTAAGGTGAGATGCTAAAACTGTAAGAGTTTGGTGTGTTTGATCAGCATAATTTATGTTTGTCCCATACTTAATTTCTTGCAGATATTTTTGACCTGTCTGTCATATTCCTTTGTTTACTGCAGTGTCAGAAGGACTTTGTGACCACAAAAAAAGGTGTTAGAAAAAGTTATGGATTCTGTAATTAAAGACTATACCTAGATAACTTAAGTAATTAAGTATTTTTAAGGTTTCTTTTACATTATAAGATTTTGCTTCAAAAGAAGAATGAAACTGTAGAGTCGATTTAGGCTAGATCAAGGTCATACCTGTTTTGCTTTTTTGCATGATTTCATCAAATATTAAACCAACATTTGTGCACTAGCATGCTCTCAATATAGCTGTGTATTACAGGGAGAGCTGGTGTAAGATGTTATTAAGTNGAGTATGACATTTTTTACTTTCCGTTTTTTAAAGTTAATTATATTTCTTTCTGGAAATCATATGAATAACCTCTCAATTAAAAAACATGACTTGTACTGATATGCTAGAATCATAGAATATCCTGNTTTTGCATCTAAAAATCTTTAAATACTTGGTATATAATATTGTGTTGATTGGAAAGTGAAATTATTCTCAATTTTAAGACAAAAAAGCTTTTTTCATATTCAAGATTAAAGTAGAACAAACTCTCATTTTTCATTTTCTTGTAGAGAAATGCAGATACCATTGAAAGATTTAGCAGATCAGCTTTTGAGAAGCAGAAAAGTTCCTTAGACTAAGAAAATCGATGGAAACTCCTGACTATAGAATTGGTTTGTTCTGCATAAGTCTGTTCCTGTTCCAGGAAGCTGTCAGTTTTGGTAAAGAAGCAAAAAGATCAAGAACTATAAAATGTTGATTAGAGAAGTTGTGGAGTAATGGGCTTTAAATGGACTACCAAAAATGCAAATCAAGAAAAACAGAATGTCTTAATGGTAGTATCTAGTAATTAACAAAGCATCTTCCCACATGAAAACAATGAGTAAAAAAAGAAGTATCATTTGTATAGTGGACTGTGGCTATATGCTATTGGAACTGCCCTGTCTTACCAGGGAATAGGACAGGCTGAGTATCCCGGGTCTTATTTGACCGTGGGGGATTTCAGTGATGAGAGATATAATAATCTTGGTCAGTGTAAGCCTTTCTTTGTATAAGTGGAATTATGTTTTAAAATATGTGCTGTTCAATAATGGAAACAATTTACTCGAATCATTTCTTTATGACATTTCATATGTGAAACACTAGAAGACCATTTCTAAAATGTTTATTAATAATTGGCAGTTAATAGATAAACTTAAATTTTCTTTAGTGGCCTCTCTCTCGACATTACTTGTCTGTGAATGGTGTAGTTACCTGATAATTATTCTTTGGCAATTACTTTTAGAAAGCTGCTCTGTATTGGAAAGGACAAAGTGTTTAGTGTGTATACTTGCAGTGAAGAAGACACAGGGTGAGAANCTAAAGAGATTTCATGAAAAGCAGATGTGGTCAGGTGGGAAATGTTGATTTGCAAAGGAGTGCTGTGTTAGCAGTGCGTGCTGTTGTGAGCCACAGTGCTGCTTCAGGGTCCAGCAGATGAATCAGTTACAGACTCATGTATTGACAGGAATGCTCAGTTTTTGACATGCTGCCTATACTTGGGAAGTACAGGAAACAGCTCCTGGTGCTGTTGCCACCAATTCATTTGCATGATCATAGTCCTTGTTGTGAGCTCCTGACTTCTAACAGACTTGAGTCAGTTCACCTTGCTGAAAAAGGCTGTGGTTTTAAGTACATTGAACAGAAGAAGCCATAGCAGTATCACTGGGAGTATTTTTGCTTTGCTTGTACAAGTTCTTTGGAAACAGAATATTTTGCAGCAATATTGAAATGTTTTACTGACCGATCAACAAACATTGTTATATGCTGTGGATGTATTTGTGTAGCATTTATAGCCATCAAAAATTTAGTGGCTCATCTACCATTGCAGGGTTTTTTTGGCTAACATCCTGTATGGATATTGTACTGCTGAATCTTAAATCTGCTGTGGAGACACACAAATTTAGGAGAAGTGACTTTAATCTCTGAAGAACGTGTATTGACTGGGAGAGGTATTTCAGTTTGTTTTTGCAAATCACCAGCCCTTAGAAGTGGGATTAAGTTTAGTGCAGGAGAAAATGGAACCTTCCCTTTGTCTCCAGAATGAGATCACACTTTTCAGTCTCCATCTCGGTAAAAGAATAGAACATATAATTGTTTCAAGTTTCCATTTTAACTCCTGAAGAATGGGAGTTACACTTACTTGTGCAGGCCACAATGTCAGCAATGACTTTTGGGCCTTCTTGATTTTTACCTCTTTACTGCACTGTATCTGCCCTGTTTGCATGCCCATGCTCAACATTCTCGTGTGCTGCTTTTGAATTTTCATTTTTTTTCCCTTCAATTTTGTTTAGGGATTGCACTGAGCAGGTAGCTGAGTAGACTTCAGTCATGCAGGAGTTGTTTGTGCATGTGGCTTTAGTGATGGCAAAGGCCCACCCACCTTAGATGTGAAGGCAAGGAAAAGGAAACAAAACAGAATCCAACAGAAGAGATGAGAAAAGGAAGACTTTGGTAGTAAAGGAAGGTAGAGGGGTACAACTGAGTGACAAGCTGGAAGAAAAGAAGCTCAAGTACTAGTATGGTATGCTAGTTTTGGCAATGGAACATGTGATGATGCTGTTCAGATTTGTAATTTCCAGAACAACTAAAGAAGTGTGTTGCTTAAATAAGATAATTTGCTGATGTTTTTAATTGTAAAAGTATCTTTCTGTCTCATTTTTCATTATATCAGATATGCTATAACATTTTAGGGGAGCTTATTTTTGTTTAATAATAGTATGTTCATGGTAATTTTAAACAATAAATTAATAAAAACACTAGTGCTTGGTTGCTTTATTGCTCGTCTCTTGTTTGATTTGGGTTGTCTGCAACATTATGTCTTGGTAGATATAAAAGAATGCAATTTTACTTAGTGAGGAGCTTAAAGAAAGTCTCTTCTAACACTAAAAGGGTTCTCAGTTCTGTGTGAAGAGCATGTGTGTATGATCACTGTTCACTTTCCAAAATGGCACTTGAAGGCTTTGGGACTAGATTGAATCAAGTACAGTCAGGTTACTCAAATTCCCCCATGTCCCTGGAGAATAGGAATCACCTCACCAACAAATACATAGGGTATTTGCTGAGCTCTGGGGTTTATTTCAGAATTTGGGAGATGCATTTTCATGGAATAGGTAACTGAGAGAGTTAGCATTCTTGCTTAAATAATGCACTATGTATTTTGGAAAGAAGATTCCTAGGACTAAATAAGAACAAGATGTTTGACCATCTTCTAGAGAGGAGACTGTTTGGTCAGCATAAAGTTGAAAAGTCTGGAAGAGACAACTGACCATTCTTGCATGGTGTTTGCAACTTTTTCATGTTTCTTCTGGGCTTTAATTATACTGCATGTACATGGCAAGAAGAAAGACCAGAGGTTTTGTTCCTTTTGTGGAGGTGTAGCTTTATCACATCATTGGGAGTTTATAGCCTAGTAATATATAGTGTTTTTTCCATTCCTGCATTTTGCAATTGGTTTGTACAGCCTCATAGTTTGGCAGCTGACAGCTCACTTTTTCATGATTTTTTTGGCATGAAAGGGTTACTGTTCACATTTCCTGTGTAATTCCTTCTGATCTTGCTGGGCTGTAATTACTTTCTTGATGTTAAACATTCCCAGGCTCCTATAACCTTCTAGCCTGCTTGCACTGGCCAAGTTTGTCCCAGGTGATCATGTGGGCGAACCTCCTGTTTTTAAGGATAAAAATCTCTCCTTCCTGTGTAAGATAGGCTACATACTCATTCCTTTGCTGTGCAATCCCAAGAGAAATCTTTTAAAAAATAATAATAAGGTAACACATCACTCTTTTAGAGTCAGATTTAGCAGCCAAATAGATGACAAATCAAGTGTGTGGATTTAGAATTTGCTGAATCTTGGTTGAATGACTGCAAGTTCACATGGAAGATTATTTTTTCTTAATACTTTTGGAAAATAGGTTATGATATAAAAAAGAGATTTTGACTGTAGCTTCTTACTTTTGACCATATAATTGGCATATCTTTTTAAGCTTGTTTGAATGTAGAACTACTTAGTTGAGCCTTCAGGATTCTTTTTTCTTTTGATTGCTTTGCAGTAGCTGCATATCTAAAAAAAAAAAAAGAAAAAAAGACAGGATCTTACTCAAGTCTGTCTTTCCCATGTAGTGCAATTATCCTGTATTTCTTCTGATTTTCAGTTTTGGGATATAAACAGTAAAACCCAAGGTATTATTTTCTTTTTAAATAGAAGAGAGTGTATACTACTGAAAAATGTTGACTTCAGAGGTGTGGGAACTGAAGTCTTCTGTTCCGCAGGGGCACTGTGTGCCACTGCTCAGCTGCTCCTCAGCTTTCATGTGGAGGAGACACCTGTAGGAATGTGAGTGAAGTTTGTTTTCCATGACCTTTATGCTGTTTTCTCACAGTGCCAAGAAAGATACAAGATTGTGATGGCAGGGGTTTTTTTTAGGGTGCGAGAAGTTACAATGTGGTGATGCATTGACATTGGTGGGTGCATTTTTGGTACTGAAAGTGTCAATGAAAGTTGAGGTTCTGTGTACTATTGGTTCAAGAGGTAGCCAAAATTTTGATACTTCATTCAAGAGCAATCTCATTATCTATTATAGATAATTTTTTTTGTTATAATCCTAGTCTTATTACCTTGTGCATTTAATTGGCTGCTTTGTGAAATTCTCAGGCTGCAAGTAATTCTGTTTGGTTTGGCTGTATTATTGTACTTGTAGCACAAACTCAGAAGTCTTCCCAGTAACTGACCTACTGAAGTTTTGTCAATGCATAACTGTGTTTGATCTCAGTGGCATTATATGGTTATACCTGGAAGAAAATGGTTTGTGAGCAATAAATGGTAGCAGTCTGAGCCCTTTTCTTGGTTGAATTCTCACACATATCATTGCCTGTGCTTTACTACATAAATAGAAGTTAGAGCAGTTGGTGTGCATGTTGTTAACTGTGCTGCTATGCTAGTGGAGGATAGGAAGAACATACTTTAATGAAAATGTCTTTTTTAATCTTTCAGGAAGTCTTCTTGAATTTGATGGCTTAGTTATAATTGGAATGCAGTCAGTATGCTGCCCAGTTCTTAATTGCATACTCCATCACATAATTGGGAACATGGCTGTCAGATATGCCTGTTTTTGTTGTTGAACCCAAATGTTCTTACTGGGATTATTCAACACACAGAAATCCAGTGCTGGCATAAAGTATTTATACAGAAATAATGTGAAAAAAACCCCATGAAGCTCCAAATGAGTATAACTGGACAGAAGAAGATACTGCTGATGATTTGAAATTACTGTTCCATAGTAATTTTGTTGTGGCTGGAATGTGATATCCTGGTATCTGAGTTTTTGTAGGAAACTTCAGATTAAGAGAGTTTACCTGAGCACATCCACTTGGGTTTGTGTTGAACATGTTGCAAGCACAGTAGGTGTCCTGTGCAGGAATTGTAGCAGGATAGTGCTTTGTTTAAAGCATTTTTTCAAAACTGCTTACTTTTGAATTTTCATTAATAGAACACTGATGAATTTAGAGTTAGTTGAGAGGAAAACTGTATTGAAGCCTGTTTTCCAGCTAATAGGATGTATAGATCATCTTGCCTTTATCTTTACCTGTTTAATTTTGCTTCTGCTCAAATGAAGACAGAAAAATTACACGATACATTGTAATTAAAGGTAACCTGTTTCAAATTTACTTTGTGAAGTGCTTAGAATGCAGCTGACAAGACTTTCCATTATGAATTTCACCTTTGCACTGGAAAGTACCCTTAGTGGTAATGAATTTTCTTCTATGAAAAATATGTGGTTTCAGAGTCTATTCAAATTGTCTCTTGCTTTTCGTGTAGAAGTCATGTTACAGGGTATAAGCTGGTTCTGGTGATCTTGTGTGTGTGTGTGCAGGTTCATCTTGTAGTGGTTTGACTTAAAACTCTTTTGGACGTGGATGTCTCCGGTGTACTAGAGGCAAGGTGATGCATGTAACTGTTATGCAGGCAAGAATTGGACCTAACCTTAATGCAGAGAAAGAAGCTGTTTGCTTTTAACAAGCTGCTATAGAAATAAGGAATAATTTGAATAAGGTGTGAGCTTTTAAGCTTTCAGACAATGTAGTGAACTGTATTTTTATATTCAGTTGTACAAGTTCTCTTTTAAAGAAGACACACAAATTACTGTTGTGACAAAATGCATAAATATGTCTAGGGTTTGATAGTAATTAATTCATTTCACTTATCTAAAGAAAGATAAAGTGCCTCAGGTTGAAACTGGCTATAAACAGTAACATGTAAATAAATTTAACACACATCCGGTGTAATAGCACATGTTGTAGAATTGCAGGCACTTTGTATTTAGATGTAGTGGTTTCTCACTTTCAGCGTTCACAAACTATTTAGTCAGAGAGTGCCTCTTGACTAGATTTATAAGGACAGTTTTTACCTCCATGACTTTTTCGAGTGACTTGAACTATATATAACAGAGTCT
Organism: Calyptomena viridis; assembly: GCA_013390005.1. Taxonomy (NCBI): domain Eukaryota; kingdom Metazoa; phylum Chordata; class Aves; order Passeriformes; family Eurylaimidae; genus Calyptomena; species Calyptomena viridis. The sequence continues at coordinate 321,834 of WEIV01015699.1, forward strand.
TAAGTATTGCTAAAATGTTGATTAGCACTCTGATAGAATTATGTTGTTTACCACTGGTGTACAAAAAGAATCACAGAATTATAAAACACCCTGAGTTGAATGGAACCCATAAGGATCATCGAAGTCCAACTCCTGGCCCTCACAGGATAACCGCAAGAATCACATCATGGGCTTGTTCCAATGCCCAACTACCCGCTGGGCGAAGAGCCTTTTCCTAATATCCAGCCTAAATCTCCCTTGACACAGCTTCAGGTCATTCCTTCAGGTTCTGGTACTGGTCACCAGAGAAGAGATCAGTGCCTCCTCTCCACTTCCCCTTGTGAGGAAGCTGTTGACTGTGATGAGGTCTCCTGTCAGTCCCCTCCAGGCTGAAAAAGCCAAGTGCCCTCAGCTGTTCCTCATAAGGCTTCCCTTCAAGGGTCTTCACCATCGTCATTGCCCTCCTTTGGATGGTCTCTAATGGCCGAATATCTTTCTTATACAGTGGTGCCCAAAACTGCCACAATGTTCAGGTGAGGCTGCACCAGTGCAGAGCAGAGTGGACAATCCCCTCCCTTGACCAACTGGTGATGCTTTGCCTGATGCCCCCAGGACACAGTTGGCCCTCCTGGCTGCCAGGGCACTGCTGACTCATGTTCAACTTGCCATTGACCAGGACCTCCAGGCCCCTTTCCATGATGCTGCTCTGTAGCCTCTTGTTCCCTTGTCTGTCCATACATCCAGGGTTGCCCTGTTATGTTTGTTAAACTTCAGACAGTTCATGATTGCCCAGCCCTCTAGTTGAGGTCTCTCTGCAGGGCCTCTTGGCCTTCAAGGGAGTCAACAGCTCCTCTCAATTTAGTATTGTCAGTGAACCTTTGAGTCCTGTGCCCAAGCCCTTTATGAAGACATGGAATGATTGACTTTTTGAGTTTTCTTGGATTTGTCCTAGTTCAGAAGATGCCATGTATCCAGTGAGGGGAGAATCTCAGAACACATGCTCTTGGTACAATTGTCTTTCAGGATCTTTTTTTCTAGATACTAGATCTGGTGAGCTTCTTATGTGAGAGTTCCACAACAGTGACTTCAAAATAGATTTGTGTTTCACGTCAGCCTTTTTGTGGTCTGCATTTCATCTTTGGCTCTTTGTATTCAGACACACATTACATACATACGTATTTGTATGTAAATATCTTAACAATGATGTATTATTTATAGGAACTGACTGTAGTCTTAGTTCTTAGGTAAGTATTAAGTGTGCAAGAGACACCAACAAGCTTTCTGAACAAACAAATGTTTCCTCAAGATCAGAACTGCAATTTTGCTATTTTCTGCTTTTCTCAGGATCTTAATGTTCATCATCTCCTATATCTAAGGCTGTTTTACATTCTTAGCCAGTTTTTTTTTAGCTTCCTCCATCGCTTTGGAAGATTCCACCATTGCCCTGAAAGACTGTTAAGTCATCAGCATATTTTCCCTCTGAAAACATTTAAGCCTTACTATAAAGTACTGGCAACATATAGTAGGAACACAATGTTGAAAAAAACAGGCAGAGCAGCTACAGCGTCCTGTTCTTAGTAGGAAATATGACTTTTACAACCCAAATGTTAGAAGAATTAAATACCCCCCTGTATGTTGTTGCCTGAAAGGGAAAATGTTTGTCATAAAATCTTAAAAATGTGCTTGAAATGTTGATGGCAACAAATTTTTTAGTTTGTCAAAAATGTGTATGAGTAAGAAAAGAGGAATAGAACAGTTTGTCAGACTGTATAGTTGCTACTTGAGACAAAAATTCCTCTTCTATTACACTGCCCACTCAGAATTTCTTGCTTTGAGCACTGCTAGAAGTAACAGGTATCCTGCATAAAACTGCCATCTTTCGTTTAGAAACTGAAATGGACATAATTTCTGGAGCTTAAAATTAGATAATAATCAGCTGACAGAAGCAACTGTGCATTGAAGACTTGGCACTGAAACCAATAATTTTAGATTAGATTAGAATTCCTACCACTTTAATAAGATGGTTGATGAGTTGTTGGACTTGGTGATCTGCACACACATTTGAGTTCTGAATCATACCTACTGAGAAAAAAAAAATTGTTGTTTTTCTGAAATACTTGAAAGCAGTGTATGTGTTCAAATTTGTTGGTGAATTTCAGGGACATTGTTTTGTTGTGGAATAAAAGATTGGGGTACTGGGGTGATGATTTTCCCAATTACACCTAATACTTAAGAGTTCTACTTTTAGTTTCCAGACGATTAACATATTTTTGAAAGTATACCTTTTCAAAGTTCACAAGACATGCATCCAGTTTATATTTATTCACTGGATTTTTACTAAATAAAACAGGCAGTGGTTTTTGAAGGGATAAAAACCTGTGAACACCCCTGCTCTCTGCAATTTATTGGTGTCAAGGTTACAGTATCTGTTACTCCTGATCATTTACAGAAAGCATGCATCTTCAGTGATGGAAACAGCTTATTTGCAGCTCTTACTGACTAGTTAAAACATCTTGTGTGATCCACAGATAAATACAGGAACAAAAGATACCTGGTATTGCTGCCCAGTTTACCACATTCAGAGACTACTATTCAGCAAATGAAGAAAAGGGGGTTAAATGTAGTGATAGAGGTGTTGGCATTTTTTTCTGTGCCAAGAGAACATAAAATATTATGTCATTTTTAACATTTGAGATGTAGTACCACCCAGAATTTTTGGAAGTCCTGTCTATATTTTTAAGGCTTTTTCATAGTATGGTTTTAGATGAACAGTCATGAAAACAGAGAACTTTACAAGGTATTTAACAATTTGAAAGATGTTGAGAAACAGAATACACTTTATCCTTACTAAACAGTTGTTTCTCCTGTATAGAAGGAGTTCTGTTCTTGTCATCTGGTCTGATGCCCAAAGCAGTTTTGTGCTTTCTAGGTGATCTGCTAAATGTGTATGTATTCTCTAAGTTTGTTACTTATTGGAGGTTTCTTTTAAAAATCCAAAACTTTGCATTTCAAAAACCTAAAGCTGAATTCTTTCATCTGTATAAAATGAATTTTGTTTCCAGTTTGTGGATTTTTGTGATCTTTAAATGCCATAGGTGTTGCAGCTATTGCAGTGGGCAATTTTGCATATACTTGCAAGTTATGTGTGTATGTAGGCAGAAATATTGAAAAAATGAGTCACCTATTTATCTTTAAAGATAACTATCATCAATGGAAATGCTTAATTTTTTAGATTAATGAAAAGACTGTGGGTTTGAAGGGAACTCTGTCATCACCATTTTCTATTTCTCTTTTAAGGTTAATTCAGTTCCCGCTTGTAGCATGGTCATTGACATTTACATGCTATGGTTCATGAGGCCTGCATGCAGCGAGTGAATTCACACAGATCAGAAAAACCCAGAATAGAATAGAAGAAAAGTGCAGAATGTCTTTGGTAGTTATCACCAGTATTTTTTTTCTCTCCCCTTCTCCCTTCCAGTGCTCTGTAAAATGTGCTTGAGCTGCATGAATGACTGTTTGATACGGGAGATGATGCAGGTTGTTTGCCTGCATCCAGTGCACATCTCAAAACACAAAGTTTACAACACACATCTTAGGTTATTTCACTATTAGTGAAAGGCATATGGACTTTACAGAGAGGAAGTGAATATGGTAGAAATAACCTGCCAGGTTTTCTGCTTTGCTGCAAGGAAACCATTTTTATTTTTACAGAAGTGCCTTTGGTAAAGTTTTTTCCATATTAAAACTCTTACCTAAATCTTACAGGGTACTGGGTTCTTTGTCCAGGCTGTTCAATCCTAATTTTTGAGATAAAGCAGAATGATAAATTAAAAAGACAAGTCACAGCTGTGTAATGAGAATGATAGCAGAGTCAAATAACTTGTCTGTTATGACATGTTTAATGAGTGTTTACCAGAGAACCTCAGAGAAAACTAAAATATCACAGCAAAACTGTATAGACTTTTCTGTGATCTTGTATATTAAACATTCTACATTGCCTAAGTGAACAGTTCTCACCATTTAGAAGACAAGTAGAATAGTACTGTGCCAGGGTATTTTATCTGAAAAGATATATTAGTGGCTTTTTATAAATACAATTCAGATCGTAGTTTTTTAAAGCTCTTTCTGTATTCAGTAAAGGAAAATTATGAGAATTCAGTCTGTTGCAGGTATTGGGAGCTTGTGCTGATACATCAGTTGGCCACTGATGAATTTCAGAAGCTTCTAAAATACTTTTTCATATAGATATAAATATATAGGTATACATACATACATGTATATATATATATGACAGTTTTCTAACAAAAGTCACATTATTCTGCTGAATTCTGTACAATCTTTCTGATTTGTGTAGAATAAAAGTGCAGATGTGCTAGGAACTGTGACCTAACTTTTCGTGTTGAGAGCCAAGAAAAAATTCTGCATGCACGTATCTCCTACTTTAATCTTTAAAAGAAAAACAAACTTAAAAAACATTGAGTACTTGAGCATAAAAATGAGACTAACCTGATAACTGCTTGCTCATTTTGTTACTCCCAGAGCAATTCTTTTCTTAGGAAACATGATTTGTTTGGTTAAAATAAGGTAAGAAGGAGTGAAGTTAGCAATACAGTTTTGAAGAATGGGGAGCTAATGATGGCAAGCACTATATGGCTTGGAGACAGGTGGTTAAGGAGGTAAAGTTATTAATAAAAATCTGTGGGCAGTAGAGTACAATGGAGTTCTTTAAATGTAGAGGGTGTTCTTGAAGGATATGATAGAAGTCCAATAACAGGCAAGGATGATAAATTTTTGCTGTGCAGAAAAAGGCATAAATATTCAATAAATATTATGTTCTGTATTCAGAAGGAGGCTGGATGATGCTTTTACATCTCACCACCTCCATCATTAGTGATGAGAAGAATGTATTATCACTGTACCAGCAACTATTAATGTTAAATGTTTTTAAATCTGCTGCACTGACACCTACAGATACTAAAAAAAAAGCTTAGAAGCTATATGAATTATTCATTTTGAGTTTTAGCAAATCATGGAACAGTGAAGAAATTCTAAAAGGCTGGAGAGAAAGGGGAGCTAATGTGCCCAAATTTAGAAAGTAAAATATGTGCACCTCGAAAAGGCCAATAGTAGTATGCTGTCAGTGAAGATTTAAAGGAGAAATGCATAATTAATGCTGATCAAAATGGGCAAACCAGACCTTACCTTGTACTGCTGCATAGGTTATTCATTTCTGTGAACTGAGATTAGACTGACTGGCCTGTAGTTTCCCACATTCTCTTTCTTGCCTTTCTTGAGGTTGGATGTGCTGTTTGCCAGTTTCCAGTATTTGTAGAATCTCCCTTGGTGCCATGACTTTAAAAAGATGATAGAATGCATCCTTTCAGTGATACTGACCAGCTGTCTCAGCTCCAATGGATGCATCCTTCTGGGTGCATTCCATCCTGTGGAATTCTGCATCTTTATCCACATTGTATTAGCACCTCATCCTTTTCTGTGGCTTCTTTCACCTTCTCTGCTAAGCATTAGGCCACGTTTTGCTTAGCCTTTTTTTTGTTGCCAATGTACTTGCAGGACTCTTTCCCATCCATCATTATTTACAATTCCAGGTGACATTTGCCTTTCTTAACTCTCTCTGTGCATGCTTGAGCAGTGTCTTAAATAATTGAAACTCTTCTGAAATCTAGAGACACTGAACATGACTAGCAAAGGTTGGATTTGGCCACAGTGTAGGGAATTAGTGCCGCTATTCAAAATAGATGTTTGGTTATTTAATTACCCTAAGTGAGCAGAACTTTAATGTTAGGTTTTAAAGGTTTGACATGACTCAAGCAGTGTAGGTGTCTCACAGCATGGTTTTTGTGGGAAATTAGTGAAAAGGTACTGTGTGTCAAACAAAAAAAAATCCAGTTGCTCTAAAAGCTTGGTCATGCTTAATTGTTTTTCTCTTGAAGTACTAATTCGGTTTGGTCTTGCTTAGTTTGAGATTTAACTGAATGCATCAGGAATACAAATATCCGTAGGAACAGAAGACAAAGCTGGAGGGCCATAGAGAAAGAAGAATGTTCCCAGGGTTAGCATAGTTTGCACACCACAGCTGGTTGCTGGACAATGTCCAAGAATAATTTTGACATGTTTATTTCACATTTTTTCTCTGTGAACATGTTTTGAGGACACTTCATTAAATATGCCCCAGTAGTCTTTGAAGCTCTGTGCCTTTAACGTTTTTCAAACAACAAACAGGGTGATGGATAGAAAAATGAAATTATATTGGCAAGAACTGTTTGCACAATGAGAACAACATAAGCTAAGTGAGTGAAGGCGGTGAACTAGGACATACTTTGATTTATGCTTTTTTGTGTGTCTAACTGTGTGAAGGTTTTTGTAATAAGTAGGTATGTTTCATCAGAAATAATTCAAGTAAATTATAGAGTATGGATATACACTTTGTCTTGTAAATGTCCTGTATATGGTGTACCAGTTTGAACAGCAGCTGATATTTTAGGTGCTTCTTGATGCTAATCAATCATCACGAAAACTAGTTAAGCCTGTGGAATATTTTTGTCTACGTAGATTTTACTATTAATTTACTACTTTGTGTTTAATTTACTAGTATGTGTTTACTATTATGTGTTTATAACACATTGACTAGAAAATACACTCTGTTATGTCCTGATTGTTTTTAAAATAAATCATATATTGGTCACTTCTGCTCACCAATTGCTTTGTCAGTTAGGTCAGACCTCCAGGAGTTCCCAGCCAGGGAATTGGGACATTCCATGCAGGACAATCCATCGAAGTGGTGGCAGTTCTTTCCCAGAAAATGAGAGGGATATGACCAAGCAAAGAATGCAGAACAGCTGAACTTCTCTGCTGAGGTCTGTATGAAATAGTCTGAGCACAGCAGCAGCAGGGAGGGCAGATGCTGCCTCTGCCCTGTGTGCTCAGCTCACAACTGGGCTGTCACTTCTCTTGCTGCAGCCCTCAAAGGTGCTACATCTGTAGTTCCCTTCTTCAGCTCTGGATGTTGAGTGAGAGAATTAATTGTGCGAGATAATTTTGACTGTGTTGGTTGTAGACTGGGAAATATTTTTATCTACAAGCATAAAATTTATGCAATATTCTTTAACACCTAAGGCACCTACTATGAGAGAACTTATATAAAGTGTGATCTTTTAATTTTTGTACTAAATTCAAAACTCTGAATTTTACAAGGGTGTTTCAGTGAGTTTGTGTTCTAATTTGTAAACTTACAGTGTGATGAATCTTCCAGCATAGAACAGTTTATTATATGTTTAGAAGACAGTAAAGATGAAAGTTATAAGATTGAAGTTGCTTATGCCATTCTTCGAATTTTTACATTCTTTTTGGTGTGACCTGTTAAGTACATATTCTTTTCTGATGAGTAGGATCATGGTTGGGAAACATAGGGTATAATTCCTAGTTGAGCAATATTTTTAATATTCCACATAATTTAAAAAAAAAATCCAATTACAGTATTTACATCTCTGGTCTTAAAAGTGTATGTGTTTATTATATGTGTATTGGGCACTCAAGTATCCAGAAAAAACCCCATCCTTATCCCTGAAACAGTCTGGACTGGCAGCGTTAGAGGCAAAGTTTGGTGGCAGAATCTGTGCAGCACCAAACCAGTCAAAGCAGTTCTTAGTACATCATCTGACTGGTTACCTGATATATTTTTTTACTACAGGGATTTCTACAAGGACCAGTTGTGTCTTACAATGGTTACACGTGCTCAAACAAATTCTACTTCTTCAGTAGAGTTTAGAGGTTATTTTTTACTTCAGCTGCAGAAAATAGGCTTTTTCCTTCAACCTAAGTAACTAAATATTTCAATATATAATTCAAATTAAGAGCTTTTGTGCTTGAGAGAAATTAGGCCTTAGAATTTAGTATGCTTTGAATGATCTTAGGCATGCGGCAATGTTTGGGTTTTTTTGGCACTAATAGAACTTTTCTGTTCTTTGTTTCTTTAAATTCTGTCTTTGAAGTTTGTGTGTGTTTGTTACAGGTGAGCCCTTTTGAGGAGGACTTTTAAGAGAAAATTGTTAGTTGGCAGGCAATTTGAATTTTAACATCTTGGAAATACATACCATCTTGGCTGAGCTCATTTATTGCTTGATCAGGTCCAGTTATAGTGATAGTAAGATTCTTTTTTTTACCTTTTTTTTTTTAAGTGGTATTTTTTAGTTCTTGAATGCTTGTTTTGCTTGGGTCTGTGAGTGATACATTGGTGTTACAAAATATACACTGCATTTTATGAAGTATGGAGGATGTTTGCACGAACTTCAAAATGTCAGAATGTAGCTTTCTTGATGACCTTTTAAGAAACTCTGTAATGGAAATTCTTACAGAAACAGCTGTTGATGATGCTCACTTTACTTATTTGGTATCATGGCAAAATTTAATGCTCTGCTCAAGTTTGCAACTGTAAAATCAGAAATAATTCTATTATTCTAGTCAGAATTCGAAAAACAATTCACCTTGCAAAACTTGGAGTGTTTTTTTGTCAGCTGTTGGTTACCTTTCTTCTAAGTAGAACATTAACAACTTACTCAGACTGTATGAAAATAATGAATCCCTGTACACATTCTTCCTGAATGACACAGGGAGTTTTATCAGAGGGATTCAGGTTAGTGTTGAAATAGCCCCAAATACTTTAGTCAAAACAGAAGAAGTGATTGATTGTTTCTTGTTAAGGACTGTGATTCTGTGAAAAATTTAGTGCCACATTTCAAACTTAATCAGTCAAATTGTGCAGATGAATGTATTGGACTCTCATCTTAATCCTTAAATTACTAATGGAATTTCTAGGGCTATGTTATCTGACACATTCAAGTACATTTTGAGTACATGTGATTCTGTTCTGAGATATCAAGTATCTCCAAAATCTGTTAGGACTACCAAATTAAGAAAACAGAACTTGCTGTCCTTTCAGCATTGCAGACCTGGCTGGTTATTCCTATAGTCTTAAGTGATAATTAACAGAATCCTAAAACTTTCACTGAAAGTTGTTGCACTACTAGTGATAGCTTATTCTTCAAATGCTAAAGTTGAGGAAGATGAAAAAACCCACATAATGTATGAGTAATGTTTTTTTGTCTTTCCTTTAGTCATCTTCAGTTATTTCGGTTGGTACCTTTAAATGCTAGCCTCTTTCTGTTCTTTGAAATAACCTGTTTTCCTGTCGTGTAAAACAGGTACATAAAAAAGTATATATGGCAATTTATTGCAAAATAACTTTATTCTCTGCCAATTGCTGAAGTTCTCTTTAATCCTTCAGCATAATGTGAAGCATGGGAGGTTTAGCTAATTCTGAAGTATAGTAGGAGCGTTGCAATAGGAATTGATGGAATAATCTGTCCTAAGTACATGAATCCAATTTTTCTGTCATTTTCAGGCTATCCTGTCAGTAAATATAATTTGATTTCTGAAAGGCAGTTGTTGAGGTTTTCAAGACCTATCTGGACAAAGCTGAAAGCCCAGTCGTTGACCCTGTTTTGAGCAGGGAAGTTGGATGGGATGACCTTGGGCGGTCCCTGCCAACCTGAATGACTGTGTGAGTAGTTGTTTACACAATCATAGATGTTTGTCTAGTTCTATAAAGTTTTATTATAACTCCACTGAAATTGCTATTTACTGTTTGTGATACTGTTTATCTGAAAGAAAGCTAATGTACTGCATTAGCTGTACATACCGTACAGTGAGAGATAAATCATATAGTCTGTTCTTATTAGACCAAAACAGTAATTAATTATGAATGAAAGTCAGAAAGTCTCCCGATTAATCCAAATTTAATCAGGCATTGCAAACTGAAAACCACTGAAAACTGGTGCACTGCAATTCCACTATGAATGACATAACATATTGCTGACAGAAGTGTAAGATACATAGATAAATTAATACTTAATTACGGAGCAGAATAATGTGGCAGAGAGAGGAACAAGAGTAGAATGTGTTGCACAGTTTGAATTTTAAAGTAAATTTTAGATTAGTCACTACCAACTAAGAATGCTAGGTGTTTCTGTTTCTAGGTGGTTTTTTTTTTACTAAGTTAGTTTGAATTTAAATTGTAAGAACTATGCACAGCATAGATTTCATGTAGTATGTTATAAAAATGGAATTAGTTTGTATGTTCCAGAACTATTGTTTCTAGCTGCCCTCAGAATCAAGAACAAAATGTAGCAATTTGTATTGATCCATCATTTCACAGTTACTTTCACAACAGTAATATCCAAGGCTGTATTTTAAATTAGAAGCTTTGATCTTTTAATGCAGAATAATGGCAAAGATGTCTAATACAGACGTGGAACTTATATAGGTCTCCAGTTTGTGGCTTTCAAAGCACTACTACTCAGAAGGTATTTGCTAAGGAAAACGTAAAATGACCATCTGTCCTTTTAAATTGCAAATTTGGGAAAAAAGGTTATTTTTTGACATCAATGAATTATCTCATATTATGCATAATCGTGGTCGTGATGTTCCTTGTTCTTTTTTAGGTTTTCAGAATGGAGTTGTTTTCTTAAATGGAAAATAGCTGGGGTTATTTATAGGCGCAAAAACTGTTCCACTGTAATTTATTTAATACACGTACATTTCATAAAATGAAAACTCAATATTGCTCCTTCTTTAGCCTTCTCTCCTTGTTCTTTTGAGAAATGTCACCTTTATACATTTTTTTGCAGGTCTTTGAGTTTACTCTCTTGGAGATACAGTCATAAAATAAGAATTCCTGAGACTGTACTCTGTGCTGTCTGCAATAGTAGAAAATGTGTGGAACAGCCTCATTTCTTGCAGTGTATGTGCTTGTCTTTATTCATACAATTGACAAACCTTAGAAGTTGATTTCAGAAGTTTTATCTCCTCAAGAAAAGCAATCACTTTTCATTTACTTGCTATTTTAAGCCAAGAGTCGAAGTTGCCCTGTGTTGTTTCATAAATAAGCTTTTATTCTCAGCAACATGTTACTGAAAGTAGCATAGAACCTGTCGTGTAGGCACAGTTCCACTCTGACAGATGGACATAGTGCAGACATGCCAGCCAGCCCTTCCCCACATAACCCAGCAGAGTATGAAGGGAAGCATTTTTGTCCAGGATTGCCACTGTGGCATTCAGTGCATGTGAAGCTTGAAGTTCAGGAAATGCACTCGGACAGGTCCATCTCACAGGATGACCAAAAGTTTAAAAATAGCCTGGGTTTTAGGTTCTGCTGGGTTTGTGCTGTTCTGTTTCTTTTTCTGGTTCTGCTGAAGTCATCTAATGGGCTCAGCCAAAAGAATTCTGTCATGGACACACATTTCTCACTGATTATCTTAAATATGGAAGCATAAGCACTGTGTAATTTCACTTTTAAGAAAGCTGTTGTTTGTGACTACATCTGTATCTCTCTGGGTATAGAATAGAAAGACAAGGATCTACTGATACAAGAGGAAATCCTGGTGTAAAAGTATGATGTAAAATAGAAAGCTTTGAGCAAATCAGACATTTGAGATTGAAGATGTGGGTAGTGAAATGCAGCATATTTTTGCAGGTTTCAGAAATGCAAATCAGATACTGCTTGGTTATTGAGGTTTGAGATTTTGGGAGATTTTTATTTTTTAAACAAATTGGCTTAATGCCTTGTGCTTGATTTTATAAAGTGGCCAAGCACTGCAGGATTTTGGCAAATATACTTGCTTGAACAAATGCTTTTGTGTGTTACACTAGTCAGTCTTTGTGTCTGTAATTTTTATCTTTCTCACTATTTTTGCATAGCTTCAATGTTTTCATCTTTTATTTCAAGTCTAACATGGCTTTTATATGCCAACTTTCCTGGAAGCTACGCTGATTCAGTACATTCACACTTCTTGGGGAACTTGGATTCAGTTGAAAAGTTTCTAAATTATGTGAAATAATGTTTGCATGGCACTCATTTACAAGGTGGCACAGTATGTGAAAGACCAGGTGTGAAAAAGGAGGTGAATAAAATTGCTTTTGAAATACAAATGGGCATTTCATGGGCTTCTGTCAGGAGAATATCTTTTCTTAACTGTTCTAAGTATTTAATTTTTTTTTTAGCTGAATGCTTTCCTACTGAAATTAAATTACATAGTATTTAACTAACACTTCTTAAATTAAAATTCATAATTAAGCTTAGTATGAAATTATAAGATTTGATTTAGTGCTTTCTTCTAGTACCTGAACTAATGATCACTGCATCAGAAAGCGCAGTCGTCATTGGGAAGCTTTGTTCTTTTAACAAAAAGTACCAAAAATAAATTCGGTTAGGGTCATAGTGGTTTAGTTTAATACTGTTATGATAATAAGTCCTATAATTACTTTCAGATAGTTCTTCCTTCCCAGAGGACAAGGTTTTTAGTTTTGATGTCTGCTTAAAGCATGAGACTGACAGTAAAATTAATGTCATAACCTTTACAGCCTATTTATCGCTTTCTGTGTAATATCATAAAGGATTTTGTGTAACATCTAAGATAAATGTCTTAGTATGGATAAGCATCAAATTAGGTTAATTGGGTTCAACTGATATTCAGATTCAGTGTGTCTATCAGGACACCTGTTTCATATTAAAGACCTGGGGGTATCTTTTGGGGAAAATTGCTTTTAAATTATTACATATATATGCTTTGCTTTCTTTGATTGTTAAAGACCAAGTTACAGTGTAGGATTTTTTTTCCGGTTTATTAGCTATTTTTGCCTCTTCTGGTTGAAAATTCATTCAACCTTTCATTCTTTGGGAACAGAAGGAATAGTATAGGCATGATAGAGCTTATTTTGTGGCATTAAGATAGATTTTACTTTCTAATTCTGTCCAGCTTTGACTCCACTTCACTTGAAATTCTTGTAATAGATTTTTTTTCATCTCTGAATAGTCAGCAGCAGATTTCTAGAGAACTGTTTTGGATTCTGGAGTACTGTGACGTGAATGATTTGTTTAGTATCCTATGGTAGGGTTACAAACCAAGCAAAACAAATTTTAAGATTATATAGAATTTTGGAAGTTTTATCATTGGGATATGCTCTCAGGTAGAAAAGAATTTATGATAATTAAGGTAGAAATAATCCCTGTCATCTCCAGTATTTGGAAAGAGCCAGTATTGGACTCAAATATAATCAGGGAAAACTGTAAGAACACTTGCTTCCTCAGTATTCAGCAAAAACAACAGGACATTCTCAATTATTAGGTTGGTGACCAACCTAAAATTTGTTCTGAGTGTAGGAATGTCAAAGAGGTACAAAATTTAGTTAGTAATTTCAATTCTAAACTTAGATCATCGAACACCAGCATGTTTTTTATGGGAAGTGATCCTACCAAGGCAGATTTTTATGTTTAGGACATGCATCAGATGTATCTGGATATGAAGTATCTGTTAAACAAGTTACCGTCCAGCAGAAAGGTGTCAGAAACTCAGAGAAAGCATCAAAAAGACAATATCACTGTTGATGTATTTGAAAATAGTTTTAAAATGCAGACAAGACTATTGCACAGCGTTATGTGGTTTGCTTTGTAAACTGTGTTTGTATTCAAAGAAAACATGCTTTAATGCAGCCATACATACAAGGATGGATAGAAAAAAGAGGAAACTTGTCCTGACTCAAAATGTTGAGTTAACTAACTCAAAATGTTAGGTTTTTCCAAAAAGGAAGGTTACTTATTTAAATATCTTCAAATACAAAGAGTGGTGAATGGTTCTTTAATATAACAACAATAAAAAGCTATTAATGAATGGCTAGAAGATGAACACTTAATTGTAGAAATTATACCCTTTTTAAATTATTATGAATATTATCGAGAGTAGCTTATCAATGTACTTGTCTGTCAAATAAGCACTGGATTTTCTAGATTAAGACCATTACCTTACTGCAGTCAGAGCTGAATTAAAATCAGAGATGCCTCTACAAAATATTTGGATTTTTATGGTCCAATTTTCTGTTCTACTGTTGGAGTTATTGAATATGTGCAAAAATGTATGTAGCTTCTATTTCCACGTTATTCTAAGAATTGTTGATCTGTATTTTGAAGTCTGGTTTGCTTATTGTAATTCTAAGAGGAGTTAGTGACCATAGGTGGGGCACCCTCTTATATAATTTAATGCTCCTGTACACAGGGAAGGACCATGAAAACCTGAAGTGTGACTTAAGAGTAATAATTTTGAGAATCTTCATTTGAACATAATTTCTGACATTGTTTTTGGAAGGATATATGCTTCTTTAACTACTTCAGTATGTTTTGAAGTGCTGGAAATACTAAAGCAAAAGAAAAATTTCTGACTTTGACTCTCTGAAAAGCACGTTTTGGATCAATACATTCAGGATGTCTTATGATGGGGGTGACACAGAAGTTGAAAGCCCACACTGGTTTCTAGAAGTGTTTTGCCATTCCAGAATTACACTGGTGTGGTCTGTTCCATTCTGGTGTGTTAAGACAGAGTTGTCTGTATGTTCCCACGACATTAAACTACATTTAGATGAGCTGACATGTTTCTGTGCTGAGTCTGACAGCTCAGGGGTTGGCTGCTTAAGTACCACGGACAGAGGCTCCTTGAGGGAGCCAGGGATCTGCAGATAGGCATCAGCAAACCTCTGCCAGCAGGTGCTGGTTGATGTACCAGAGCTGCTTGTTACATGTGGCTCAGCAGAGAACACACAGGTACCAAAGAGCCTCACCTGTTTGCTGTGTGAGAGGTCTCCTCACAACAGCCACACTTCACGTTCTTTTGTGCTTTGGTGGTGAACTTCCTGAAAATGGAATTGGTTTTAACCTTTTTTTTTTTTTTTTTTAACTTTACTGCTACCCACAGAACCGTCTCCTTCAGAGAATCTCACCATGGCTTTTTGAGAGTCAGTTGTATGATAGTAAAGAAGTACATTCAAGACTTATTTTGTTTGGTAATTGCATCAGAATTTGTCCTAACTATTTCTGTATTTAACCAAAACCAATATTTTGTTTCATGTGCTCAGAAGGTGGGTCTTGAGTACATGTCTGGCATGTTCTTTATTAAGATTCTTCTGGTTGTTAAATTGATCAGGAAAGTAAAGAATCTCCACATGTGTGCAGCTCCTTTGTTCATGGGAATGTTGTAGATGTACACTGATGTGAAAGTCTGGATCTGGGTAAACCCCCATGAAGTTGTATTTCTATCTGTGGCAGTTAGTGGACATATCTGTTACCTTCCCAAAGCCTCCAACTGCATCAAGAGAACAAGACCTTTATACCCTTTGTGACTTCTACCATGTTAGTGGTGGTCAGTTGAACCAAACAATATATTATGCAGCCATTCCAAAAACTAGGCCATTTTATGAAAAAGAAAATCTAAGTGGATAACAACACAGTTTTATATTGTCATTATATTATACTATGTCTTTCTTACCTGACTGTTGAATCACACTTCACTGAAGGTTGAACAACACACTTGACCACACTGGAAAGAAATAGCCAGTTCTTAAGTTACTGGGTGGCCATGTGATGTAATGCCATTTTCTCAAACATTGTGCATCAGATCTTGTTGTAAGTACCAAGTCAAATTCAGGAGAGGTGGCAGTGTAATGTTTGCTTCACAAGAACAAGTTAATATCTTCATTGTAGCATCCACAGGAGATTCTGCTGGTCAGTTTTGTGGGATCCATGCAGTCACATAGAATCACAGAGTGGTTTGGGTTGGGAGGGACTTTAAAGGCCATCTAGTTCCAACACTCCTGCTGTGGGCAGGGACACCTTCCACTAGACCAGGCTGCTCAAAGTGGCATCCAACTGGCCTTAAGCACTTCCAGGGATGGGGCATTCACAGCTTCACTAGGAAACATGTTCCAGTGCCTCACCATCCTTATAGCAAAGAATTTCTTCCAAATATCTAATCTAAGCCTATCCTACTTCAGTTTAAAGATGTTACCCCTTGTCCTATCTGTACATGCCCTAGTAAAAAGTCCCTCTACAGCTTTCCTGTAGGCTGCCTTTAGGTACTGGAAGGTGCTATAGGGTCTCTCTGTAACCTTCTCTACTTCAGATCCCAAGTTCTCGTGGCATGTCTCCATAAGAGAGGTGTTCCAGCCCTGTGATCAACTTAGTGGCTCTCCTCTGGGACCCTCTCCAACAGGTCCACATGTTTAAAGGAAAATGATTGCTTAACCCTACAATGTCTTTGATTCTTCAGAATGCATTGTCACATTGGAATTCATGACATTCCCTCTTTCCTGGCTTTAACAGGGGTTTTCAATTACAAGAAGCCTAAGTTAGTAGTGCACAGTGTTGAAATACAGAGAGTGCATATAAGGGTCCAAGGAAACACTTGATTTAAAACTCTGGTGGTGTTTTTGCATGAGGTATGGAGATATTGGGATCCATTCTGAAATACAAGTCTGGAAACAATTGCCATTATCCTATTAATTTTTTAACTAGTTTCTGAAAAATTACCAGAGCTTCTAAGTATCTGTATTTCTTTCCAGGAGCATTGTCGTAACTGTTAAAGGGCATAATGCAGAATCCATTAACAATTTCTGCAGGTATAGTATGCTTTCTGTACTTCTTTTAGGAATTAGATGCTTGTTATTCAAAATGTGGAAGAAATTTCATCCTTACTAATTTCTGTATGACTTGTGTCTACTATTCTGCTGTGGTAAGGTTAAAAAAAAAAAAAGCCATTATACTGCAGCATTTATCACTTTAAACAATTGCAATAGGTAGAATTGTTTTCTTCTCTAGGACATTGCTAATTAATGTTATCACCTGTAGTTGAAAAGCATAAATCAGCTTCTTGTTTGATTCAACAGAATTAAATGTTCAGGTTTTATTATAATTTTTTAAATTTTCATATATTTGAAAATTGTTGCCATATTTTATCCCCTTTTAATATGGGGTCAAATCTGTCTTCAGATTATGCTACAAGACTAGCAGAAACAACAAAATAAACATTAATTTAGAATTTTTTTTATTTTAAATGCATTTTCTCCAGCACTCCTACCCTTACTAACATTATTTGTGTTTAACTCTTTGTTCCATGTTTTGTCTCTTCACAATTCATCTTTTGTTTGATAACGTTTTCAGTAGGGTTGGTGTCTTGATTTTTTTTCCTCCATTATTAGTAAGCATATTTCTGCTGCAACTGTGTATTCCCAAGCCTCTAAATGTGTAGCTCTACCTTCAGTTTCCTTTCTCTTTTGATCTGTGTCACAATGCTGATGTTTAAGTATAATTTTTAACATGAGTGTCATTTTTAATGATACTTCTTAAATGTAAGTGAATGTTTGATGGATATGACATCAGCTCTAATGGACCTTTCAGAACCATTGCTGGTTGTCAGTTAAGTTCCCATTGTTAGTACTTACATTAATTAAGAAAAGCACTATGTATTACTTAACTTGAAGCCTTGAGCTTTTACTGTCATGTAAGTTTATACTTTACCTGTTTTGTGAAGACCGAGTATTTTTATGATGCTATAATAATTCTGAGGAAGTGCTTCCTGAAGCATGTCATGCAAATTGATCTTAGTTGATGAGTTCTGTGTCTAATGGGACTGTTCTTTCAAGGGAGATAGTACTTCCTGTTAGGTAAAGGTATCTACCCCTCAGTAGTGCTACGTCTGTATCCTTATGACTGAAGTACTTAATTAGAATACTTAAAAGCCTTTATTTAGTTTTTCCTTTAAGTAGCAGGAATTTGACCCCAGGTATATTCTTCTGTTGAAGCCATTTCTGAATAATAGAAGAAGAATATAGGTTGTGAAGCTGTTTGCAAACTTGAAACTGATTCATCATTTGCTTTGAGATTTTTTTTGAAGGCTTTTTTTTAACTCCCCTAAACCAAAATCCATTCCAGTCAGTATTGTGTTATGAACTTGCACCCAGAGTGAGTGGTAAACTTTGGAAGTGAGTGTTCATGTTAGGAGTCATAACTAAATCATGACTAGGAACTATATCAGTGTGAAATGATGATTTTCCACAAATATACTGGTCTCAGTATATTTTTTTATACTCTCATACTTTTTGTCTTTACATCAAGCACTCCTTGTTTCTTAAATGTAGCACTTTGAAAATAACTGAAGCTATTAGAAATTCATAATGATTTATGTACATCTTTGATATTGGTACATTTCTTACAAATAAAAGGCTTGAAAATAGATTATATTTGAAGAGAACCTCTCCATCAGCATTTTTTGTCAGTGTTTCTGTACTTTGAAAGTGCTTGTTATTTTTCAGTTAAGTATGGAAGTAATGATTAGTGCAAGTTCTTTCAATGACAGCATAAACCCTTCACTGCTGCCATTTGTTATGTAGTAGCAGGAGTTCTGTAATTTGATCTGTACTCCTTCAGGACATCTGTATTTTTCTCAACTGAAAGTATTTTATAAGAAAGGTGGTTATCTTCTATATAACAACCAATTGTAACTCCATGTTCAAACAGATGCACTTTTCTGACGAATGATAAATATCTAACTTCTCTGATGTTATGTTTTGCTAGAAATTATGAAATTATCATTGAAGTATCATATTCTGTCATTCACAGTCATGTTAAATAATTACTGTTGAGCAAAATATAAGGCAGTTGTGGTTTACCTAGGAATTTATTTAACACTTCCTGTGTTTTTTAAATATACATTGGAAAAGGGTATCACAAGCTGAAGTAGTAGTTCTGCTTGAGTATATCTGTTTTTTTTTTTTTAATGAATAGGTTTTTTTTAAGTCAATGTATAGTTCAGTACATTATGTATCCATGCTAGTATGGCCATTTGGTGCTGGGAGATCTCAAACTTCAATTAGCCATGTAAATCTGTTTCTTAGCATCAGCTCTCACGTTGCTGGAACCCCTGCTGCCTTTATATCATTAACATAAATGCAGGTGCAAATAGCATTTATGTACTTTGATAGAAAGCAGTTGGAGACGTTTCACTGTGGGACACGACACTTTCAGATTGTGTACATCTGTTCAAATAATGTATCCAAGCCAGTGACATGAATGCAAGGATAAAAACATCTGCCCCTGAGACCATTTGCCATACAGCAGATGCTTACATCTTTATTTATGCAGATGGTTTGTGTGATGAGCTGAGCAGTGATGAAAGCGAGAAAGTTTGACAAAGATTCCAGGGTATTCCTTGGGATGGGAAAATATGTTGGTAACAGTGCTTTGTTTTCACATGTCTACTGAAAGAAGAATGTGTATTATAAATACTTGGGCATCTAGTACTGTTTAAGACATTAACTAGATTAGTACAAAATCAGTAAGGGATTTTTTTTTTAATCTCATCCACAGTAATTGTACTGCAGTTGTAGAAGATACTAAATAGTTTAATAGGCATAATTACTTTTGAACAGGAAGGCTCAGCTGCTTTGCTTCAAGATGTTCTCAGGTTATACAAAACACTGAATTGACTGAAAAGTTTGCAGAGGTAGAATGTTTTTAAATACTCAAGTAACTTAGGGTTACGCAAAGTTATTCAGAGGTTGTGTGTGGTGCTGCACAAGATGCCATGACTTCGGGGATTTTTCAGGACAAGCCATATTTAGCATTGCAAAATTACTAGTGAAATAGTTTAGCCTGTCTATTGTTTTAATATTCCTGTAGGGCAGTCTCTGTGAGTTGCAGATCTAAACCGAGCTGGCACTTGAGGAGCAGAAGGTGCCCCGGCGGGGACTTGCCTGGCGCAGGGATGGGCGCCCAACTCCCCCTGCTGGACTCGGCACAAGGGGCTCCTTTGTCTGCCAGCACCCGCCAGATACACGTGAATTTAATTAGAAACGGACTAATGTTTAACACTCGTCAAGCTAAGGATATCATCTTTGGCCTACATTCCTGTTGACTGCGTTCCTGTTTCCATTCCCTCCTCCACTGGCACCACTGCCAGCGTTTGCTGATACGGTATCACCTCTCAGCAGTGTGATCCATGGTTCCTTTACACCACATCCACGACTTTGGTTGAGAACCGGTGCTGCCTTTAAGCAGCACAGTAACTAGCAAGCTTAGCAATGTCAATAAGCATTGCAAATGATTGTAATTATGCACAGAGGGAGGAAAACCAGTCAGATACTGTAATTTAGATTATTTTCTGCTACATCCTACTGCCAGTAAGGCCTAGCTATGTTTGAGTTCAGCAGCAAGCGATAATTTTATATATTCTGGAAACTAATGTCTATCTAGCCAGGACCATAGTATTTCAGGAGATGTTTTACTTTTCCTGTGCTGTACAGGTCTGTGTCTGTATTTGAAAAAATACATATACATATTTAAAGTGCTGTGGAGATCCTCTAATATTTCTTTTTGTTTTAACCTTTAGTGGAATTAACTACAAGTGGCAATGTTTTGCATGTCTTAGCCAGAGTTAGAGAGTCCTTTTCTGAAGAAATTCAAGTCATGAAGAAAGAAAGAGGGGCACAACTAGAGCAAAATGAAACTTTGGATGGATATTCCCTATTCAAAACTTAGACCACTTTAGTGATTTTCAGAAGAAATTATCTATTTACAAAATCCCTCAGAAAACACTCTTCAACTGTTCTTGAAATGTAACAATTGTTCTGGGCCTTTATTTGGGGAGTGATAAACTTTGTGTATAATTGATAATGGAAGGCTCAAAATAAGCCAAGCCAAGACCGACAGTCTTCTGATTCTGTTCATCTTGGATGATGGAGCACTTTCCAAGGCTTGTACTACAAGGCTTTGAATGTCTCAAATAAAATATATTTGCTCTATTGAGCCAAAGTGCCAAATTAATTGTTTTCTCTTGCATACAGTCTTTCTTTAGAGAGAAGTGCTGTGATTCCCCCCCCCCCCCAAAAAAAATGGTACTCTATTGAAGGAATAATGCTTTTGCTGCTGTATTTTGCTCTCTGTTTCCACATCACTATTGGCAGAAAAAAATAAATCTGAGGAACAAGAGGCATAATTCCCTTGCTGCACTCAGACATACGTGTTTTCTGTCCTGAGCAGAGTAAGATATGTTCTCTTCTTTGAAAAGAGAGCAAAAATCTGGTCAGAAAATATTTTATGATTTATTCAGAAATGATTCTACTTAGTCTTTTTGTGCTGCATAGTTTCTGAAAAATTCTGCCTTCATTTTTTTAGCAGACTTAGTCGTTATTGTTTCCTGCACTTAAGGAAAAATAAGTCTATTAATTAGCACTTACATTAGGCATATTGAGATATTGTCCAGGTTGATTTGATCTTGATAGACCCTTTAAAAATGACTTTACATTGACATTGACTTTACAGTGGATGAATTACTGTTTCGGTCCATATCTTTCCTGAAGCTCACTGAAAGAAATTTCAACTGGCAACTCTCCCAGGAAATAATTTTTAAAAATCCAATTACAAGTGTTTATCCCCACCTTCTAAAGTACCTAATTTATATTTGCAGTGCTATTGGAGGGTTATGAGTTACGAGTTTATGACCAGTACTTCCATCAGCTCCCTCCAGCTATTTTCTGAACAATTAGTTCCCCCAAGTGGCTGCATCACTGCAGCCTTGCTTTGCATGGTGTCCTCTATGGAACAGAATGGCTGGGCAAAACCAATGAGCTAACCACCAGATTGGCAGTGATACCAAAATAATTTCCATTCTACTCGACCGCCTCCTGTCAGAGCAGCATGGTTTCTAGATAACGCCCACTTGAAAGCTGACATGGTTGGTTGCTGAAACTAGCAGACATATATAAGCCAAAACATAGTCTTTGATGATGTGTCTAACAGCTTCTCTCAGAGAGAATTTCCGTGCTTAAATAGAAATTAAATTTAACAGTGATTTGTGTGGTTGCAGAGACCAGTCACCATCTTGAGCCCATGGATTTGTCTGCATAAACCTCATTCCTAAGTTCTTTTATTGTCATAGTGAGAAAAGTCTGTGTGTGATTTCAGCTGTAAAGGTGGAAAAAGTTACTAGTAATTACAGATACTTTATGTCTAGCTCACTTTATGTCAGTTTTCATTTCTCGGTATGAAAATATTTTGATCTGCTTAAGACCTGTTAATTTTGGTAACCTTAATAAGAAATGAGTAGCTTATAACTTGAAAGACTGTGCCTTCAAAAAAAAATGGAAAGCTTTTAAAGTTCACAAACACTGCATAGAGGTGTTAAGAGAGCATGTAGATCTGCTAATAAATGTATTTTAAATTCATTGCAAAAGTGTCTAAAAATCTCTTTATGTATATATGTTCTGACTCTTAGGAAGGACTTTGAAGAATTTTTTTCTTTATATAGGAGGAGAAAAAGGGCTTTTTTTAATAGGAGGTTGTGTTAAGCCTTGCATTGCTCACGTTTTATGTAAGAAGTTGCTTTTGAATAATAATTTACCCATGTATGGCTAATACATCTGATGTTACAACTCAAAAAGGTTACCTCAAAGCTGTTGGCCACTTATTATTCCCTATAGAAATAGTATTTCATACATATTTTTAAAGTTAATTGCGTTGGGACAATACAGAGATCTATGAAATCTAAATCTATGAGGAATCAAAGAGTGTGTCTTAGTGTATTATTGTTGCTAATGTTGATAATATAGTGACTAATTGCATCGATATCTTGATGTGTTAACTTCTGTTTAGCAAGTCTGCTTTTGTATGGGTATTTTTTTGTGTTACTCTTTCCTGTGAGGACAGAGATACAGAAGCCATGGTTGGCAGATCATCGTAAAATATTTCTTCCTTGTATCTAGTCCAAATCTAACTTCTTTTAGTTTAAAACCATTATGCTTTGTCCTGTTTCTGAAGGCACTCTAAAAAAGTCTGTCACTGTCTTTCTTTGAAGCCCCTTTCAATTACAGAAAAGACACAGTAAGATCTTCTTAGAACCTCCTCCAGGCTAAGCAGCCACATCCCTCTCTTGGCCTTTCCTCACAGAAGAGGTGTTCCATCCTTGTGATCATTTTTTGGCCCTACTCTGGGCCTGCTCCAACAGGTCCATGTCTTTCCTGTGCCAAGGACCCGAGAGCTGGGCATGGTACTGCAGGTGGGGGTCTCACAAGAGTGGAGCAGAGGGGGACAATCACCTCCCTTGACCTGCTGCCCACGCTGCTTTGGATGTGGCCCAGGACACGACTGGCTTTCTGGGCTGTGAGTGCACATTGCCTGATCATACTCAGTTTTTCATCCACAAGTACACCCAAGTTGTTCTTGTCAGAGCTGCTATGAATCACTTTATCCCCCAGCCTGTACTGATACCAGGGATTGTCCTGTGTGCAGGAACTCTAGAGATTCCCATGGGCCAGTTTCTTGATCTTGTTCAGGTCCCTCAGGCATCCCATCCTTCAGGCATGTCAGCTGCACCACTCAGCTTGGTTTTACCTGCAAACTTGCTGAGGGTGCACTCAATCCTGTTTTCTGTGACATTCATGAAGATATTAAACAGCACTGACCCCAGTACAGACCCCTGAGGGACACCACTTGTCACTGATCTCCATGGGGACATTGAGCTGTTCACCACTACCCTCTGGCTGCAATCATCCAGCCAATTCCTTATCCATTCATTAGTCCATCTATCAAATCTGTAACTCTCCAATTTAGAGAAAAGGATGTTGAGGAGGACCATGTCAAAGGCTTCACAGAAGTCTACGTAGATGACAGTATGATAATGAAGCAACTCCTATGTGTACTTTCAAACAACAGAGGAAAGCAATTCTGGAAACTGAGGAAGTGGCATAATCTTTTTTATATATCAGTATATGGTCAATAATGCAGTAAGAGTGTTTTGTGCAAAAACAATAGGCTGAATTAGACAGGAAACTGAAGAATTTCCTTAAGTATGAACTAAGTACCCACGGTCTTGGATTACTATATGACTTACCTCTGCAAGGTGATGGTTTATGCCAAAATTAGTTTTAGCTGAAAAATGTCACTAGAAATTTTACTGTTGAACATTTGCTTTAATGGAGCCCAGTTAATGTCAAAAACCCATTTTTATTGTGTACCTTTGTTATTGTTATGTGCTC